>JAJJWW010015875.1:0-437500 GCA_023531295.1 Papaver armeniacum
AAATATAAGAAATAACTTGGACGGTATCAAAACCAATATCCAAGTGTCAATCAATTTAATCAACAACCAAAGGTTGGATTCTCAATTGATTGAACTTACGCACTGACACTGTGATATTTCAATTATATAGAAAATATAATGCGGAAAAGAAATAACACAAACACCGAGTGACTTGCTTAAGGGTGTCACAATGGATGATTTTTCTTTTCTCAGGTATTCTTGTTCTTTTATCAATATATATATTTTTGCCGATCAAAAAAAAAATAAAAAAATTTGACCTAAAAATCAAGTAGAAATTGGACGCTAGTCCCAAAGTTATTGAAGGCTTGACGCCCAGTCCACTATCCAAGCCCGTGACGCCTATCTGGGCCATGTCTCGTGTCTTACCATTTAGTCCAAATTCGACGAGTTAGTCCAAACACCCAATGATTCTTAATTTTCCAATATTTTAATTACCCTTTTCTTCAAAGGATGAGATATGAATGAGTTTTTAGTTTTAGATCTAGCATTTTAAATTATGAGAGATTCAGATGAGAGAGACTCGAGGCTTACTTCTTGATTCAATGGTTTCTTTCATCATATTTCGATCCCAAGTTAGAGATCTCGATTTCACCTCCCATTTTTTTCTGGCTTTGTTTGTTTCCTGATTTCAATCCCATTTTTCTAATTTTTTTTTAACGCATCATGAAATCGATTTGACTTTTGGTTTCTGTTTTTGATTTTGATTTTGTTATTTGTTAGGATTTGATTTTTCATGAACTCTTTTTGGTTTATGTTTATGTTTTTTTTTGATTTTTTTTTGATGTATGATATGAAATCGATTCAACTTAATTTGGTCTTTAATTTTTTATTTTTAATTTCTTCTTTCAATAATTGAACCTTCGGATGTTTTCTAATCCAGCTAAAAGTTATTCATTGTTGTTAATCGACAGAGTAGTTGGATTTCTTTCATTTTTTTGATCATGATTTAATGTAATTTTGAAAATAATCGTATATATTTCATTTATTGTGATTTTAAGGTTGCTTTGAGAAAGTAATTTTATAAATATGATTCGATCTTTTTTGATGTTAAATCTCTCAGGTTAGTGGATTCGACAGATCTTTTAGATGTGACTTGGATCTATTTTATTAGTTTTGATTTTTTGTGTTGATTAAACCTAAGAATGCTACTTTGAGATCTTTTTTATGTGGTTTAGATCTTTTATATCTTCATTTACTGTTTTTGATATATGTTTTTTGTAAAATGCAAAAGAAACAACCATACTGGGAAGATTGTGTGATGCTATCTCAATCATGGTGAGCATTCGACCTATTTGGTAGGTGTATACACATGTGTACTGTAAATTTCTACGATGAACGATGGGATTGTTTTGGGACCATTGCTCTATTTTGTTATCTTCATGTAAATCTATTTACATACTTTGTACACGAGAATGCTCATGGGATGGATGCATGACCTCAAGCTATGAGATATATGCTTGCATTTTGGTATTTTTCTCAGTATGTGTACATGTTTGTACACTAAAATACTCAAAGTTGATGATTACATGCGTGTCATGTGGGTATGGATGTTATATTTTGTTAGGCTTTTGTAGAGTGTGCATGTTTGTACACTACTATGTTTTATGAATGCATGGCATGTCCAAATGTATGATGCTAGCATTTGTTAGTTTTCTCAGAGAGGTATAAATGTTTGCACACAAAATTTTGTTTCCAGGCTTTGTATAGATGTTCATGCACTTTGATGTACACTCATATGCTTTTGATACATAGTTTTTGTAATATATGGGTATCAAAACCATATCTCAGAAGGTTGTGCATGCTATTTTTCAATCAAGGTGAGTATTCATCCATATTGTGGAAGATGCGATACATTTTATATATTAGAACTTTATGTGTGATGAATGCATGGGTTGTTTTGTTTGAATTAATGCTATATTTTTGTTATTTTTTTCAGAGATGTGTACATACTTATACGCTATAGTATGCTCTCCATCATTTTATGTTCTATTTTGTGGGTATGGGATGTGGATTAGTAGACATGGAAGATAGATCATTTTGGTATAATTACTTTGGGTACATATGTGGGACAACATGTGTGTACATACTTACACATGAAAGATTGTTAATGTGTACATACTTGTACACCATTGTAGTGTGTGTACATAGTTGTACACCATTGTGCTATCTTTTGTTTAGTTTTTTTTTGTTTATATTTTAGTTGTAAACCGTTTGATTCTTTTGCCGGGCATAATTATGTTGTTTAGTTGTTTTTGTTTATATTTTCTTCTTCTGAGCAATTTATTGATGTGTATATTTTGTTTTTCGTGTGTACATATTTGTACACATTGATTATTTAAAGCAAAATAGGATTTTATACACTTGAATTATGTCTACAAGTTGCTTCGCACGAGAAAAATCACTATATTTGGGTAAATAACTATGGTACAAACCGGCACAAATGTGTACATAATCGTGACACATGTTAATTGTTACTGCACAGTTGTAAACATGCTTTTACTATACAAGAATCTTTTATTTTAGATTTAATTATTATTTTATGTTTACCTCTAATATGATTTGTGATGTTAACTCAGTGGGGAGACACTTGTAAAGACCGGATCATTTTGTAGGCGTTATATAATTGTACAAAATGAGTTCCCAACTAATGTTGCTATGCTTGCAGCCCAAGATGATGCAACACCTGCAAGGTATTTGTTCTAGTTGTAAACTTTGCCTTTGATGATTCCTACCTTTAATATTGGTCCTAAATCGAGCAACATGATTGTGTGCTTTAGGCTTAAAGGAATTTGATAAGTACAACTTCGCTTAATGAAATAAATACATTGATTCTTAATGTGTGTACATAATTATACACATGTAGATAGTTAATGTGTATATAGTTGTACACTTGTTGATTGTTAATATGAATGATTAGTGTTGCGGCATGTTTTATAGGGGTGTACATATTGGTGCACTCTGTAAATCTTATGAAAAAGTAGGATTTCTTTGTTTTAAACGGTGTTACAGTGGTGCACCTATAGGGAAATAATCCCATGAAAAAATAGGTTTAAGTGTGGTTGTGAATGATCATTTGTATACAGTTTTCAAGCTGCAGACGTTTTGGTGCACCTTTGTTATTCTACAAAAGTAGGTTTTGTGTGGTTATGAATGGATCGCTTTTTTCTACATGTTTTGCAGTGGATGTACACATTGCCGCACCGTGATAATTCCCATGAAAAAGTGTGCCTAAAGGTGAATATGAATGATCAATTTTATGACAAGCTATATGTGGGTGTACACTTTGGTGCGCCAGGTATTTTCAATGAAAAGTAGGTTTGTTTGTGGCTAGGATCGGGTTTTTAGGAATGTTTCACATGGATGAATACATTGATGCAACCAACATACTTCTCATGAAAAGTAGGTCCGAGTATGATTGATCCGTTACACACGTACTCCCCTTTTCGCGAGAAAGTGCAATGAATCATTGTACTCAGATATTTCAAAGCATACTAAGTTTGTGTAGTACTTCCCACAATGGATTGTGTCTCTTGATTACAAACTAACTTTTTATTTGATCGTTTTTTTTTTGCTTTGTTTTCTTATGTGGATGTTGGTGAAAGGATAATCACTTTCTTTTCAAGTTGCGATTTCTTATGTTTATTGTTTTGTCCTCGATAAAACTATTTATTATGGATGTTATCCAATCGAGCTTTACATACTGTATTTTTCTCACCGCGGCGCATTCACTATGGCAAACGCTATCGATGATTTTGTTTTTTTTTGATCTTTGCATCTGTACATAAAATGTACACAAAATGTAAATTAAAATTCTTAAAAATGAAAATTGTATAGTCATATGGGTACTCTTTTTGTAACTTCTAAAATAGCTTCAAATATATAAGTTTGTAAAATTTGGACGAAGCGCTTTAAAAGAAAAATTGTTTTTAATTATTTTTTATATTTTTTATAATTGTCGACGTCACGCCCATCGCCAATTTTTCATATAAAAACAGCTTCCACTGGGCCGCGACGCGCAGCATAAACACGTGCGCGTGGAGGCCAAGAAATATTTTACACAATTTTTGGATTAAACAGACCTAGTCAACTAGGTCCTGACTAAACCTGCTTCTATTTAGCGGTTGACCGAACGTTTTTTTCCCAAAAATCAAATCAAGTCCATCCATTGCTGATCAATATATGGAGCCGGTTCTGCGTTCAAGTTCACAGGATTGAGCGGTACTTCTTCTTCTTCATCTAACTCCAAAAGTTTGCATTCTGATCCTTCACTTGATGGCCGCTTTAGACGCGCGTTCACGCAGCCTTCCGCGTATCCGGTAATTTCATTTAGTTTTGCTTCCAATATCGTTTATCGAATCAATTCGGTCTGGGGTTTTGAAATCCCTATTGTGTTAATGAAATGCAAAATTTTCTACTGCTTTCCGAGATATCCGTTTATTTTTTGTAACATGTTCATGTGATGTATGTCCGGTAATTCTATTAGAATGACTCGTCTAAAGAGGTTGAGTAAAGTAGTCTTGTGCATTTTCTTCTTCCTTTTCTTTTCCATGCATGCATGGACACTTGAACTCATATGCACGTACATGTTTGCTTACATGAATTGAATGTCTAGGTCAAAGCTTGTTTATGAACATAGGGCAAGCAGAGGTTGTGAAAATCTTAAACTTAGACATGATTAACTGGTTATGACGACACATATCTTTATTGCAAACTGAATTGAATGCTTTGATTTGCTCAAACTTTTTTAGTCCTGGCCTTTAGGCCTAAAGCTGAACCCAGACAGGAGTGCACAACTGAACGACGCCATGATATAGTGAGGCCGTATGCAATGGATGCCATGAGTGCCTATAACGAAACAACAGTCAGTTTTCTTCTGAATCGTTATTGCTTTTCTTGAAATCAATCGCCATTTCTGTTGGATTCCCTTTTGTTCTGTTGCCTCTGCTGAAAACTTCTGCAGGGTACAACATATGAGCTGGTGGGAGCCTGGGTTTCCTTACAAGTGTGTATATTGGGCCATGCTTCTTCACCATATCGATCATGGGCTAAAAGACTGATGTTGCTGATGCCCTAGAGGAGATGTTTGCTGAACTGACAACTCAAGTAAGGGGTTCGTTGTGTCAAGGTTTGCAAAATCCATGGGGCCAAAAGAATCACATTTCAGGTTTGTATGTAACATGGTTTGTGTGGCTTCATTGGCTTTACTGCTACAGTTGGGTGCATTGTTTTGCTTGCTAATTGATTTGTTTGTCAACGAGGATCACTATTAGCATAGATTTATGACCAAATTCATCTTGCAGGAGATAAAACAACGGCTGCTGCTATTGCAGAACTTACAATGTTCAGCATCCTAGGGTGGAGGATTCATGGCTGGCGGTGCTGGGATTATTCACGGATGAAAGACTATAATTTCCTTGGCTTATTGGCAGTGAACTTTATGAACATAAATGTCAGTTGTGTGTATCGAACTTCCATTCTCCGGATGTTTGCGAACTCACAGTGTCTGAAAACCAATGATACAAACTTTCTCCACATGGATTCATGATTTAATTCCCTGTACTCCACAAGAATCTCCAGGATTAGTGGTTCAGTTGTTCTTTGATATATCCTCCTCCTGAGTCCTAGGGAGAGCATTGTTTGAAAAACAAAGCTGAACCAACAAAGATACAAGCGTTTATTTGTGAAATGCTTGAATTTGCATATTAAAATTGACAAGACAAGCCAAGTCAGAACATAGTTTGGTTGTATGTTAACGTTGAGGAAATGATCATCCATTAAACTTGAGCCGAGGGGATACCGAAAGTGCTAAACTGATGGAACAAGAGAGAGCTAGACTATATGTAGAGGAGAGAGTGGTAAATGTGATGGATGGGATGGGATTTCATCATGTATACCCATGAATGCTTTGAAAATTTCTACTCACAGACAAGATTTTACTGCAATAAAATCTAACCTGAAGATAAATGTATTAGCATGACTCTTTTCGGTAAACTAGTTAGTCTAGCTGAATTTTTAGATATCCCGACTTACAACAACAGAGCCACCACTTTCGAAATCACATAACACACTCTGATAAAACAAAATCCCCATGTACCACTAGTTAGTTTGGTCAGGTAAGAAAACTAGGAAATCGTGTGTACATATCCAAGTCGTTGTAGATAGTGGTAAGTATTCCGCCTGTCACGCGGGTGACCTGGGTTCGATCCGCAACGGCTTTCTTTTTCATTCTTTAGACGATCTTCGTAAACAAGTGAAGCAGTTTTAGGACCACATCGAGCGAAACCAAGTAAATGTAGCTGAATATATACCTAAATGTAGCTGAATATATACCTCTAAGATGACCGAACATGTCGTGACTTGCCCGTTCCAAGTTGGAGATTTGATTTGCGTATGGTGGTCAGGCGTAGGCCTGGCTTCACAGTGTGCTCACTATAGGGAGGGTACTGCGTTAGGCTGGTTTCACAGAGCAGCGATCACCTCCCTCTCCTGGCAGTGGAACTGAAGGATAACAAGTCCATGTTTTGCTTTGTAACTTGAGGAAGTATTTTCTTATTTTTAAATAGGTATTGGTGAACTGTAAATTAGAACACTTGTCTTTTTCAAAATTTACCCATATTGTGGCTTAACAGATTTTGTCACGGGCCGGCTTCATTGAAGTTGGGATTTACACACTGGTGTTCTTTTTGAGTCAGCTGGAAATTCTGGGGAATTCGTTTTCTACGGTAAACTATTTAACAGTTCTTTATCAACTATAAGTGAGAGGTACTGTGATAGAAACTAGTCCATTTAAGTAACTGATTAGTAGGTGTTATCCCATTTCACATGGGAAAATGATACTGATATCTAGATTCAAGCACTAGTAAAATCCTGATTAACTAAGAGCATGGGCTAGATTAACTGAAGGTTGAATCTTAGCTCAAATTTCATACATACTAAGAAGTTGGAGGTACATGCTCTTAGATTGGGGGACAAACGACATGTGGACTGGTTTATGGGCCAATACTATTTTGCAAAGAAAAATGCATCTAGAGTAATGCGATAGCCAAAACTGTTAACAATTATCCTGCCGCTGCGGATAAATCCATCTTTGGCACTGCGATCGCCAAAACTGTCAAATTTCGCTGCTAGATTTGGAACTTGAGTTTGGCGATTGCGAAATATGGTCAACTGCAGTTTCGGACAGATCCATGCCAAGCTCACTGAGCTCAGCCTAGCTAAAGTTCCATTGAAATCTGCGCCTGACCGAGTTGAGAGTTGCATGGAATGCACTTCAGTGACAATAAGGCCCAAATTATTTGGATGTCCCAGTAGCGACGAGGTCACACCTATTTCTTACTCATCTGACTCGGAGGATTTACTCTTCTGACTCGGAGGATGCATTTTTGGGGTTTATCTCTCTCTTAAAAGTTAAAACTGGTTTTATGGTACCCTCAAACTTCTCGGATTTTCTCTCACAAATTTCAAGCTCAGAATCAAAACTATCTGATAGCTCTTAAAATCTTCCAGTTGGGAGATGGAAATCGATGAATCTAATAATGAGATTGGGAAAGAGACTCCGATGGATCAACAGGATAACATCGATAATTTGGAAGTAAATGAAAGTGAGTTGATATCATCTACTGATGAAGAAATCTCGGATTACAAAGATTCACAAAAACATTCAGAAGGTACGTGGGATGTTAATCTTAAAGTCGACTTGAATTTGTCTACTTCTCTTGAATCAGATGGGGAGGTGGCTTCTTTTTCTCAAGCAATCCAGTCTCCTTGTTGCAATCAGATGGAACGATTGTCTATTTCTTCTTCTGCGAACACTTCAATTCATCTAAATCCACATGCTTCTGAAGAAATGATTGGTGATGTTATTGATTTTGGTCCTGACCTTGCTAAGATATTTTCTGAAGATCAAGTTGAGATGTTGCAAAGAACAAGAGACAATGAGGGTGAAGTGTTTGAAGATTTTCCTGACTCAAAAGATTATCTACAAATCCATCCAGGCTTTGAATACATGACAAATTCAAAATGGCAGTGCTCCTCCTCCTCCTATAATGAACAATCTCTTCCTTGTGCTGACTTAGGTGAAGGATCAAAATCAATAGTGGAGAAAGGTAATATAGATAGACTCAGTGAATTACCTGATGCTTTAATTCATCACATTTTTTCTTTCCTTAACATAAAATATATTCTACAAAATTGTATTCTGTCGAGAAGATATAGGTATCTTTGGGTTTCTCTACCTACTTTGAGATTATCCGAGCACTCTATGGTTTGTAATACGGATGATAGTTTCGAAGCGTTGAATAGATATATTGTTTTTGTGGATAGATTACTACTTCTGCGTGATAGTTCATCAGATATCCAAACCTTCAAACTTAAATGGAAAAATGTTGGTAACATCCTAATGGATTTGGATTTTAAGTACGAAGTAACAAGACATGTTGCCACATGGGTCATGGCTGCTGTTAAGCATAATATTCAAGAGCTAGATCTTACTATGTGGTTAAGGGAGATGATTAAATTGCCAGACTGTTTGTTCACCTGTAAGTCGCTGACAAAGTTTAAGTTTTCTGGATTTAGTAGGGATCTGACAGACTTTGTTCTGCCTCATATTCCAATGTATTTCCCCCGGCTAAGATATCTGGCACTTATGGGAGTCTCACTTGGCGATGAAAACTTAACTAGTAAGCTTTTCTCAAGCTGCCCAGTTTTAGAGTCTTTGGTGTTAACAGACTGCAGTATAAAGTTCGATTTTTCCTCTCTTAGTCTTAAACACTTTCAACTGGACAATTATTATGACGTTTGTGAGTCATTTGATGAGTTTGATGTCACTGTTAAGTTATCTGCTCCAAATCTCACATCCCTTACCTGCAAGGATTATATGTCACAAGATTATTCTCTAGACAACCTTTCTTCTCTAGTCACCGCTGATATTGGAATGAAAGTGAGTGACTATTATAAACTGGAAATACCGAAAACTATTTCAGAGCTTGCTACAGAGGTTAAAGAGTTGTACGCTGCTCGAATGATAAAATTTGTAAGAGCAGTCAGCAACGTGACAGATCTTACATTGTCCTCACCTGGGTTCCTTGAGGTATGGATCTTCATAAAGTTATAATTATTTGGTTCTGACACATAAAAAGTGTTTTAAATAATAAATTATTTTCCTAATACGCACTGGCATGCTATATTTCACTTTATAAATGTATGGTATAAGTTATTTACCACGCTGTTGAAGATTTTAACTACTTTTTGCTACCTGTTATGTGCCAAGGTTATCTCGGGATCTCTTGACTCACTAGGTGACCCCTACTTTCAGCTCAATAATTTACGGGTTTTAAAGGTTGGAACATGGGTGTCAAGTAACTGCATGAATGCGATAGCATACTTGGTCAGGATATCTCCTAATATCGAATCTATTTGCTTAACAATTGAGCAGGTACAACTCTCATCACTGTAAACATATTTAGTTTAGTTACGACTTTTCTTTTTCTTTGCGTAATTGTTGTTTTCATTTTCTTGTGGTGTTTAGAAAGAGTTAAATACAAACAACCCAGGAGGTGATTGGATAGTAGGGTCGCAATTTCCTTGCCTGCACTTCCTCAAGTTTGTTCAAATTCAGGGCATCCAAGGATGTCTTAATGAACTCAAGTTTTTACAAGTTTTACTGAACAAAGCCATTGTCTTGGAGAAAGTAACGCTTTTGTGTTATAAAAGAGACTTAGCTGATGGAACCGCACAACTGATGGAATTCAAAGAGATGCTACTTGCATTTCGTACTACTTCTTCAAGTGTCTCAATCTCGATGCAATTGTAGCCGACAATAAAAACTTAAAGCTTTTCTTATCAAAATTTCAAGTAGTACCATCTTTGGCATCGGCATGCCAAAGAGAAGGTATGCTCTTATATATTTACAAGCAGCTTGCAAATCAGTATCTTGAAACACAAAACTAATCACGTCATACTAAGGTTGTTTTTTTTTTTTTTTCTTTGGGATTAAACAGCAAGGTTTCAAAAGCATATTGATAAAAAGTTCTTTATGCACTTAATATATCTGAACAATCTTAATGATTTTGTGAGATTCTCAACCTCATTGCTATTGTATATATCCTTGGATATTCTGCTAGTGTATCTCTGCCTCTTAGAGCTTGTGAGAAATTGTATATTGAGATTGGCAACAGTTCCATGACAGTTACTCCGCTGACTTGATAATCAATTCAAATATGTCTTGTCACTTGTGCCTTTACTCTTCCGATTTGCCCTGGAGCACTGATGGTCTCTGCTCTCTGGCAGTTATTAATACCAGTACCGAATTAGATAACCTTCATGAGCCTTTCAGCCATAAGGGTCGTACCTGCTTAAAAAGGAATTGAAGCCGAATCTTGGCCACAAGACCAGGAAGCCATCATCTAACTCAAAACGATCACTCATCATTATCTCGACGAAATTTGGCACTCTTGGTAGCCCAGCCAACCCCCACTGTAGTAGAACTTGCTTTTTGCTTGCTAACAGTCTGACCTGAAGAAGCCTCCTAATGTTAGAGCATTCCTTGAAGTATCCACTGTTTATAAGATTAATATTGATGCGACATTTATTAAAGATTCTGAGACTGTGAGATTGGGACTAATAATGGGAGATTGTGCAGGTCCCCAACATGGAGCTGGATCATGGACCACAACAGCCCTGATTGCTGAGCAAGCAGAAGCAGATGCTGCACGTTTGGCAGTAAGATGGGCAAAGGAGAAAGGAGGAGGAAGGTGTTAGGAGCATTCATCTGGAAGGGGACTGTAAGTGTGTAGTGAGATCTAGGAATGCTGTCAAATGCACAACAAATAGCTGGATTGGAGACATTATTATTGTTTTATTAGGAAGTGGTTTTGATAACTGGGTCTGTTCTTTTGAACCCAGAGATGCTAATAAGCTAGCAAAACATGCAATTTCGAATTTTTTAAGGGTCAATTGGAACCTGGAACCACCCGTTTGGTAAGAGATATCCTCCAACAGAATATGAACAATGTCTGCTTAATTCACTCATCAATCTATTTTTCTTGTTCAAAGAAAACAAAAGAACAAAAAGATATTTTCGTGGTTTTCCGAGCCACTGGTCTTTTTGTCTCTACAAATTTTGCTTGAAGGGTGACCGACATAAAGTCATGCAGGTTTTACCTCACGAGAACAAGCTTGGTAAAGGGCGGCGAGAAATGGTAGAGGGGCGGCAATGTCCCTCTTATTGGACAATCCATTGAAATTCCTTTTCTCTCTCTCCTCTTTCTTTCTCCTCCTTTTTTCTTCTCATCTAAACTGTTTTTGTCTTTTCAAAATCCCGGCTATGGAGTAGATCCATCTTCGAGTTCCCTGGTAAAATTCCGAAGCGCCTGAAATGTGGTTTGGCATTCTCTTCTCCAAGAAATGGGTCTGAATTGGGGCTGAATCTCTCCCTTAGTTTTTTTTTCATTCCTTCTATTTCTGTTTTTTCTCAGTTTTTGTTTTCGGCTCATGGCCATCTACTAAGTTCAAAAAAACCAAAAATAAATCTCTTTAAATCTCTCGTATAAAAAGTTTTTACATAGTTCCGCTTTCGTAAATTAATTACTAACTTCTAAATTTGAATAAACTAAAGTTTCACATATAGCTCTAGAATTAATCTACCGTTTTCCCACTTTTCTTTTCGTGGTCCTTAGAGGCTGCCGTTGTTTTCAGCTTGTACTATGAAGATGAAAAATCTTGATTTACAGTGTTGTGAGCTTCCACAATTTCCATACTGATGATGATTTTGGCACTCATATATATCCGCTTGAATGAGAATGATAGTCATTGTCTCTGCTTCTTAGTTTAAGAATCGATCTAGGTATAAAATTTCTTCCCATGCTATCTTTAGATTAAAGGAGAGTCCTGTCCTACTCGAATTTGTAGACTGCTCTAGTCTCTATTCTTGTATCCAGTCTATGATACATCTTGAATTTGCATTCTGGTCTTCTACCCCAATATATCTTTGCCTTCATTCCTCTTTTAGTTTTTTCCTAACTTTGGGTTATGCTGCCGTGTTTTCTTTTTCTTTAAATGTCTTCCTTTGAAAGCTAGCTAATCTCTGCAGATTTCATTTTCCGGCTAACTTTACTCTTTGTCCGATTTAGTTTTACTTTCTGATGAGGGATTGTACTGGTTTTCCTAAACGGTAACTTTTCAAAATAATAGTTTATTTAAAAATTTTCAAAATTTGAAATTCAAAATTCCTGAATTTGGGGAGGGAGAAAAACTATGACACTGGTCTGTTTTCTATCAACTCAATTTTTAATGTGCCTAGTATTAAAAGTTACCTTTTCAAATTAATCATTGACACTGGTCAAGTTTAAAAGCTTCTTTCCAAATTCAAATTAAACAATATAAGCATTTGGTTTTCCTTGTATCGGTTTCTAGCTATTATCTAGGGGTTCCTGTTGGAAAATGACACTGGTCATCCAATTGACTCTTCTTTATTTTGTTCATCTTTTGTGTTTTTGACAAATTAAAAAGACTTCGAAAAGTTATCTGGTTTTCCCAGAAAATCCATGATCTGTTTTAAGGAAATTAAGCAAGGAGACACTGGTCATCGACTTAATCTTGCCTTCTGTTTGGAAATCTTGCTCGTATTTGTCTAGTCTCTTAACTCATTTTCTTCTTTGTTTCCAAACCATAGTTTGTCTTGAGCTTTGCTCTCTGACTATGGAAGATTGAGACACCGGTCTTATCTAGTCCTGTCCAAATCCGCTTTCGTTACTAGTTTTTCAAATGATCTTTTAGATTCAAGTACCCTCTTGTACTTCTAGTTGAAACAGTGCACCCTTTTCATAAATATCTAATCCTCAAAAAGTTTTCCTTTCTTGTCTTTTCCTTGACGACCAAATACGTACGTCTCGGACCCATACCTCTCAAGGTAAGCCATTCCCTACATCTATAGGAGGCTTTACCTCTACTACATAGGAAGTTTTTTTTTTTGTATCTCTCTTTACGTGGCTCCTCTCTGCATCTGTTTGGCTGTCCCTTTCTGCTATTTATTGCTTTGGCCAAACTCTTTTGTTGCTATCCCAGTTCCTCTTGCAAAACTTGCATTGCAGTGGAATTCTATCTCTCTTTCAACTCTTCTCCGTAAGAGTATTTTCTTCCTTGTACTGCATCCTTTTTTTTCTTTACTGTCTTCCTGTTTTATCTTAAATGAACATTCCAATGTCTTTGCCGGTTGGTTTACAACCTTTAATTGCTCAACCGATTCTAAGACGTGCATCTACCAGAGACTCACCTCCTCCTCCTTTATTACCCTTAATCATTGAAGATGTCGATAGTGAAAAATCCCTAGTGGGTAGAGTTTTTTCGACTGCTATTTTTGATAAGGCTTACATCAAATACGCCTTAAAATATAGATGGGGACCAAGGGTTAAATTCACTATTTCTGTTATCTCTGAAAATCTGTTTCTTATTGAGTTTCTTCAAAGGGAACATGTGCATTTAATACTGGCTCATAGGCCTTGGCAGGTTTATGGTGATGCTTTTCCTATGTGTCCCATTTTTTCTGACGGGTTAATAGAACGAGATGCTCTTAAGTTCATATCGGTTTGGGTCCAATCGGTTAATCTTCAAAATTTTCATTATCATGACAACATAATAGCTAGGATTTGCAAAAGGCTTGGAAAGGTCTCCGAAATCTACCCTCCAAGTGCTATTCCGAACACCGGAGATCCCCTCTTCGTGAAAGTTGAGCTTAACATTGAAAGACAACTCCCTAGCTCTATGAGAGCCAAAGTTGGATTTAATCCGGAATCTGTGATCCATTTTGTTTACATGAATCTTCCACATCACATTTGTCTTAACTGTAATAGGTTGGGTCATGTCCAATCAAACTGTGCAATCTTTGAAAATCGTATGCTTGAGGGAATCTATGATAACTCTCCAATCATAGATTTTGACGATGAATCTCAAAGCTGGGAAGACGATTTCAAGGTCCTTTTAGATGAGCAAATTGATCTTGTGTTTTCTTCTGATGCATCTATGAACTCTCCGGCCTTTCTTTCCCCTTCGTCTGTCTTAGAAGATTTAAATGATTTTGATTTTATTGATGCTGAGGTCTTTTTCGATCGTATGTATGGAACTGATTCTGACTCATCTGAAATGGGTATGGATGATAGTGAGACAGACGGTCTGATTGATCCTTTGGATGGGCCGGATCCAGATCTCAATGGTTTTACATCGAATCTGGGTAAAAGAACATATTCGACCCGTTCACCCGTTTCTCCTGACTTTTCTCCCATACCAGACTATAATGACATCTCAGATTGGGATTTTCAAATTAGGGCAGACGGTCTCTTAGGAGATGTAGTCGAAAAATCCAACTTTTGCTTAGGAGAATCGTCATCTGCTGCTCCACCTATTATAGATCTAACTTCCCCTTATCGAGTCGATGAATTCTTTACACCTGAAAATGAACTTCCTGTGAAACCTGCATTCATAATCACTTTTTCATCTTCTTCAAGTGAAAACTTTTCTTCAAGTGACTCTTCTGCATCGAATAATTCATTAGCTTCTGGGGTTTTTTCTACGGATCATTTCAATCCTTCTCCTCCTCCTGCACAGGTTTTAAATTTAGAAGCTATCTCAAGTCAAAACGATTTCAATCAGTATGGGTCTTTCTTAGGAAATTCTGGGAATTTGGTCACTGTTTCAAACCCTATTGAAGAAAGAATTGTTTCCATAATGAAGGCTGCTGATGAAGGAAACCAGGGGACTCAGGTACTTTCCTTAAACTAAACCTTTTTCCTCAATTGTTTAGTGGCTTTACTTAGATAAATTAAATTTGTTTTGCTGTAACAAAAGTATTTGCTTTGGTCCATTAATAGACTAATCACAATATAATCTGAATCCAATTCTATTTCCATTAGTTTCTCAAATACTTCATTGTTTGAAAAATCTGAATTTGTTTATATACTAAAAATTGCATTGCTAGATTTTATTTAGAAATAATTTGAATAGAATCCTTCTGCTCTTTGTGATCTCTAGTATACTTGGCTTAATCTAAAATTGTTTTGTTATCACAACTGCATTTGATTGGGTATATGACTAGGCTATCCTATTTCTAGACTATTTCACAATTATAATCTGAATCCACTTTTTCTTCCATTAGTATTTCTGATACCTCATTGTTTTGAGTGATCTGCTTATGTTTATACATACTGAAACTTGCCCAACTAGATTCTATTTAGGAATTTTTGAGTGCCATCCTGTTTTTGTCTCTTTTAAGAAAATGAAAATTATTGCCTGGAATACTCAAGGGTGTGGTACAAAGAAAACTAGGCAACGTCTAGCTCACATAATACAAACCGAAAAACCGGAAATCTTATTTTTGTCTGAGACAAAGTCTCAAAGGCACTATCTTAAATCTCTTCTGATTGACTACCCAAATTGGTACTTTGTTGATCCTATTGGTAAAGCAGGTGGTCTTGCTTTGGCATGGATCGACGGTTTTCATTTTGAAATTGTGCACTCTAACATAAATATGTTAAATGTGATGATAAAAACAAATTTTTATGATAAATTTTGGCTTTTAACAGCATTTTACAGTAACCCATATAAACCTACGAAACTAGAGTCCTGGGAATTCTTAGAAACTATATCCTCTAGGATAGCACACTCTGGTATGCCTTGGATTGTAATTGGAGATTACAATCAAGTCTTGAGTCCACCTGAAAAGTTGGGGGGGTCTTCCCTTCAATAGTTTGGAAGCTGAGCCTTTCAAAAGGCTGCTTCAAAGGGCTGGTTTATCGGATTTAGGATTTCAAGGAAATGCTTTTACTTGGAATAATCATAGAGAAGGCATAAAAAACATTCAGGAAAGGCTTGACAAAGCCTATATAAATGATGAATGGATATATCATTTCCCTGAATATTTTTTAACTCACCTGCCTTCCTTTGGTTCTGATCACAGCCCAATTAGACTGGATCTTGTTTCTTCCTCGGCTCAAAATCAAAACTTCCCTTTTAAATTTTTCGATACTTGGCTTAAAGAAAACTCATGTATTCAATTAATAACCAACACTTGGAATCTTTCCTTACTTAATGTCACTGATGTTGTGCTTGACAACCTTAAAATCTTAGGCGAAAACCTTACTTCTTGGCGCAAAGTTACTTTCGGAATGCCTGACAAGAAAATAAAAAATTTACTCAAAAGTATTGATAGAATTCAGTCTTCTAGTTTTTACCATAATAAACAGGTGCATCTAAATCAAAAACTTTTAGAATTAGAGGACCTGTATAACACTCAAGAGGAAATCGCTAAGCAATTGTCAAGAGACAATTTTGTAAAATTAGGAGAAAGAAATACTAAGTATTTCCACTTAAAAACCTTAAAGAGAAGAAAACGTAACCAAATTGATTGTCTTTTAAACCAAAATGGGGAAATTTTGAAACAAAAACTCAAATTGCGGAGGAACTGAAAACACATTTTGAAACTCTGTTCACTGTCTCTCCTACTGCACATGACCAAGAGCTTATGAATCTTATTCCTAAGGTCATTTCAACGCAGGACAATGAGGATTTACTACGAATTCCAACTTCAGAAGAAGTTTGGATGGTAGTAAAATCAATGAAGTCAAACAAATCACCGGGGCCGGATGGTTTCCAGTGAGCTTTTTCAAACACAATTGGTCACTAGTTGGGAGTCAAATAGTTGCAATAATACAAAATGTTTTTGTAACAAAAACAATTAACCCAAAGTTAAATGAGACTTTTCTTTTCTTAATTCCTAAAATAAAACAACCAAAATACCCTAGTGATTTCAGACCAATAGGATTGAGTAATACCCCTTATAAAATTCTATCTAAACTTTTAGCTAATAGATTGAAAATCCACTTGGAAAAAATGATTTCACCTTTTCAGTCGGCATTCTTGTCTTCTAGACAAATTGCTGACAATATTGTGGTGGCACATGAAGTGGTCCACTCAATAAAGAAAATGAAAACGAAAAATGGAGGATTAGGTATCAAAATAGACATGTCCAAGGCTTTCGACAGAGTCAATTGGGATTTCTTACTCCAAACTTTATCCGCCTTTGGTTTTAGTAAAGATTGGTGTAATCTAATCCATCAATGCGTCTCGACTGCCTCAATCGCAGTCCTTCTAAATGGTTCACCAGGTGATTTCTTCACACCTACGAGAGGGCTAAGGCAAGGAGATCCAATATCTCCTTACCTTTTTCTAATATGCATGGATGTCTTCTCTAGGCTCCTTTCAGCAAAGGAGAAAAGCAAACATATAACTGGAATTAAAATTTCTAGACATAGTACACCAATCTCTCACCTTCTCTTTGCAGACGACTGTCTCCTGTTTTCCAAAGCAAGTCTTGTTAACTGTAAAAACCTTTTAAATATAATTAACCAATTTAGTAGTGCCTCGGGTCAGCTTATAAATTTCTCTAAGTCAGGTATTTTCTTTAGTAAAAGAATTCATTCTAGACACCAAAGAATCATGATTAGACTGATGAAGATTAAGAAAATTAGTATTACAGACTCCTATCTAGGTGCTCCTTTATTTGTTGATAGGTCAAAAATTAAGACTTTTGATAAAATTGTTACAAATATGGAACATAAAGCTATAAGTTGGAATGGTACAACCTTACACTACACCATTTTTAGGAATTAGCAACGGATCCTGGACGTTGCCGACTGGGGTCGCAACGGCAGGTTGACGTTTCAAAACACGGTGTTGCAGTTTTTCGCAACGGCATAAGCTCCGTTGCGATTCTTGGTCAGCAACGGAGATTCGCAACGTACCGTGCCGTTGCGACTTTGTTTATTCGCAACCAAGGTTTGCCGTTGCTAAGCTGTTTCTAATTACCCGAATACCCCACCCCGGAACTAAAATATTATTGGTTCGGGTTCTAATTTTCCGGTTCTGGTTCTAACTTAGCAACAGATTAAAGACGTTGCTAATATTTTGCAACCCAAAAAAAAGGTCAAGTCTTCATTGACCTGGTCAAAATCCATTTCCCCCCACATTTTCCCCCTGCAGTTACCCAGTTCCCCACATTCATCATTTACACAGTACTCATTCATTCATTCATTTCAACATACAAAACTGATTCAAATTAGGAAAATGGATTCTTCAATTTATTTTAACAAAAAGAATGAGTATTCGATACAAATATGTTCTAAGTATCACAACAAACTAGTGTACACATTAGAAAAATACTTGGTTCCTAAGTTCAATTCATGTAAAGTTGCGAAATTCCTAAGTTCTTCTAACTTAAATCACTATAAGCTACATAAACTTACAAATCTTGCAGGGACCTAATTGTTGCTGCTTTGTTCTCCAACCTTTCTTATCTCATGAGCATCATTCAATTAACCTGCGAACAAATTAAGCATCACAAATTCTTCCAATCAGAAGCTAATACATGGATGCAAGATATATAAACAAATGGATTAACTACAATACAACAACAAAGTTACAGATGCAAGTGAAGTACAAACTGAATATGCTACTAAGCTAAAGCATGAGATGGAGATAACCAACTAAGTTATAACAACATCAAGAAAATAGAACACTATGTACCAAACACAATGGACACATATAAATGATGGTTCTATCTATCTATCTATCTTAATATACATAGATATACCACATGTTGCGTTAACAAACCGGATCAACTAATATAAAAGCAACTTAACTATAAATTGTTGAACACCCATTTCCCATACACAAAGTGCGCCAACAATTCTAGAGTCATGCACATAAAATTAAGAGAAAAGTCAAGTTGTAGTGAGGATATTTGCAATGCACACTTGTATGCTTCTTTATCGAGTCAAAATGTATTATGGATCGTAAGGGAGATGGCATTAATCATTTTATATAGCTGAGCAGTTAAAATCAATTGAAATCAGCACCCAAAGTAAGGATAAGACCTTCCTAATCTTAGAAGAGTAGGCAGACATTAAAGAACAAAGACAAGACATCATTAGACCTTGGTTCTTATTTATTTATAAAACAGTTAAGAGTAATTTTCATTGTCTAATCAAGAAAATAGCTACTAGATAATTCACCCATTAATTATACTTGAGATGAACTCGCATACAGTACATTATAGTTGAGTTCCTTTAAAAAAATCAAACAATTTTTTTTTTTGGTAAATCCAAATTTGTATTAATGAATAACTATAAAAAAAATCAAACAAGTTAGAAGCTCGAGTATGTGCAGTTATAAATTTTTACAAGACAGAAGTAAAATAAGTCCACCACGAAGTTCCTTTGCTGAAACTTAGGACAATTATAGCAGCTAGGACTTTTGTTGAATCCTTTAAACTGTCAAGGTCAACAATGCCTGGAAACTCAAACTGGACATCATAAATCCAAGGAACTAAAGGCATATTGAGACAATTTGAGTTAATCCTTTAATATTAGTACCTTAAAGGAACAAATATAAACCCTATTGGTTAGATATGATTGAAGGATGCTAAGATTGTTCTTACGAAATGTGGGTTTCAAATATAATATAGTCATTTTTCTGCCATTTCGAGTCTCCAATAAAGGGAACTTCACGCCATCTACTGTGAAAGGTCAATGTCATACCAAAAAATAAAAACTTTCAATTTTCTGGTTATAAATAAAGACCCGGATTCCAATTGAAATAGCCCAAACAAAGCGGTGAACGTAAAGCCAAAATCGTTCAACAAGAATATTATGAAATTAAATCTTCAATGGAACTAATCAAAACATGACCAATTGTACATGAATAAAAGAAGAAGCAACTCGAAACTCTAGTTAAAAGCATCGAGTTCCGGAATGATGCCATTTGCCCCACACAATGTAAATATTCATATGTCATATGGCTAAGATGACGTAATTTGATCTACTTAACCAAAGCTTGCCCTGGCAAGATCTACAAGGATGTTCTTATAACTTTGAGAGGATCAATAATTCCGGCTCCCTCCGCCATATTGACATACACACCCGAAAAGGCATAAAGTGTCCAACAAACTTGGGAGAATAGATGTTACAGCGGTAAAACTTGCAAGAAAATATGAAATATCCTTAGATTATCAACAGTATAAATATTTACTTGTGGCCGCATCTCTAACTTATGTATTGAAAATTTTAAACATACCGTGGGCTAAGGTGACAATAATGAGTTTTGAGTTCCTTCATGCGTAGAAATTTGGAACATACCCTTAGAAGCATCGTAGCCTAGATTGACATTGTCTTGATCCAACAGGTTTGCCACAACAAAATCACCATTAACACCAGCATTTTGAATGTTATAAACGTAGGTGCCTGCATAAACCCAACAGATAATCCTTCTTAGCAAGGACAGATATAAATTTATCAATTAAGAACATGATAAAACATAAAAGATAATTAAAATAATACCTTCAATGCATTCTGGATAATCTCCACGCCTCTTTTTTTGGTCGTTGTTTGCATTTTGAAGGTAATTTAACACTCTAGAAGAGTACAAAAGAGCAACACTACCACCTGCCATTAGGACAACAGGGTTTGTTTCTGGGTCACCAAGGACCTTGTCTGCCCAAATTTATAGCTAAATTATATTTTATAACTAGAGGATCTAAATTTACCCAGAAGAATACCCTCTTCCACGCGGCTTTGTAGCATTTAAAGCATCCGTGACCACTGTCTTTTCTCTCTCCGACTTGTGCTTCGCTTAGCTCCTCCAACCTTGAAGACAAAGAACACCTCCGATGCCTTGACAACCGCTCTTGTGCCTTATCCTTGTCAAACATGGAGCCGCATTCTCCAGCTGATATCCTAAGCCGTTAAAAGATGCTTGTGAGGCTCATTTTAAGCAATCATAATCTTAATCATCGAAATATAACATGGGTGATGATCCAATTGTGATTCTCGAGAACCAAATGAGACTTTCAAATCCAACATGAAGCACTTGAAGTCAAGATTTTAGGTACACAAGCCTAGTACCAACTTTGAGTTTCACTTGTCTTTTATTTGGCTAGATTTGAACTTTCGTATATAGTTACGGTAATAATGATAGGATTGACCAAAAAAATAAAGTCACAAAAATAAACAAAAAAGAAAACGAAGAGTCGTATTGTCGCAAAAGGGAAAGATATCTGACACAGCTTTCATCTTTCTTCAAGAATTTCTTGCGTCACCACCATGTAGAATAATGGTGTCATCAGAATAATGGTGTCATCATGAGACGGTGACCCGTTTGTCAAGAGATTTCCAAAAAACAAATACAGATCACTCGATTCAGTAAAAAGTGGTGGAAATTACAAACCTTTTTTTTGCGACGAGCATTCCAATATGTACTTTGTCAAGTTTTAAACCCCGATCTTCTCGTGATAAGCTTCAAATGGAGAATATATAAGTGCATGATTGCCAATTGGATAATAAAAGTGGAGTAATTTCCGTGGTTCTCGACCTTGGCCTCTAAAGTTTTATGGGTTGGGAATAAACTACACCTAGTTCGATACGAAAAATATTATCCTAAAACCAAACCAAGGATAATGAACCAAAGTTATAAAATTTATAATCTCGATCTAGGGAAGCATAATGAACCAAAGTGAAAACAAGAAAGTAAGGATTACTACAATTAATATCTTGATCAATGTGTAAACAAGTTTCTCCCCACTCTGTGCTGCATTCTTCCATTGCAACTCGGAAAACAACGCCAGGGGTTATAATATGACGACATGCGATACATATAAAACAAATTTAAGAAATAAACAAGTTCCTTATGCATTTCAAAGCTTAGAAAATTCTTACCTTGAAACTCAGTCTTTCGAATTATACCATATGCGTTCAACCGCACTTCATTGACAACTCACCATAAACATTAAAATCTTCATGGACAGTCCACCAGGAGCTTTGATGATATGCGTAACAACTTTTACCAGGAAGTATCATCATCAAAGTTGCTTCTTATTCATGGCCTTACATCGTTTCTCGCAGCTCAACCTGGCATTACCGCATATTATAGTTGAGTTCCTTTAAAAAATCAAACAATTTTTTTGGTAATCCAAATTTGCATTAATGAATAACTATAAAAAAATTCAGCAAGTTAGAAGCTCGGTATGTGCGATTTATAAATTTTTTACAAGGTAGTAAAATAAGTCCACCACGGGTTCCTTTTCTTTTCAACTTAGGACAATTATAGTAGCGGTAAGACTTTTGTTGAATCTCTTCTTTAAACTTTTCAGGAGTCAACAACACCGAAACTCAAACTGACATCATAAATCCAAGGAACTAAAGGCATATTGAGACAGTGATTCGATTAATCGCTTTAATATTAGTACCTTAAAAGAACAAATATAAACCCTATTGCTTAGATATGATTGAAGGATGCTAAGATTGTTCTTACGTAAATGTGGGTTTCAAATATAATATAGTCATTTTTTCTCGCCATTTCCGAAAGTCCTCCAATAAAGGGAACTTCACGCCATCTACATGTGAAAGGTCAATGTCATACCAAAAATAAAAACTTTCAATTTTCTCGGTTATAAATAAAGACCCGGGATTCCAATTGAAATCCCAAACAAAAATCGGTGAACGCAAAGCCAAAATCGTTCAACAAGAATATTATGAAATTAAATCTTCAATGGAACTAATCAAAACATGACCAATTGTGGCATGAATAATCTATAAGGAGCGTCACTCTACCGCAACTATATCAGGCTTTACCTCACCGATCACCTATATTTCAAAGTAACAACCGTATTAGCAAGTAGCATTTGAAAGGCATAACGGTATAAGTTCGTAAATTGGAAATTGAGTTAATCAGCTTCATAAGGGAGAACATTTGTCGTTAAGATAGACCATGAAAAGGTCAATGTTGTTGTATTTTCATGAGGAGACACAATGAACCCGAACCATAATAACATCGAGGACCTAATGTCTAAGCCAAATCACTCACAAGAAAACGCAAATGGAGATACATACCCATTGACATACACATATGGAAAGCCAATCAGTGTAATCAGGAAGAATCTTTACCCATAGCTAAGGAACTTGTTCTTGATCGTAGACATTACTCGATGAGCTATTGCGTTCAACACAGGCATATTACATTTGTACAACAAATTCAATATTGGTACTCATCTTGAAACAAAAAAGGGGTTTCTCCATTTCGCTATCAAGAACATTAACCATAACTAAAACTTCAAGGGGAAAATAAAGAGAAGACTCACCGTCTTGACAATTCAAAGACTCTGGTAAACCACGAAGAGTTCTAATTAGATAGATTTGAGCCCCATTGGTGGAACTGGAGCGCAGCAACTTTACCATCAGTAGGAATCCTGTGAATACCATGTTGATAATGGGTTTCATCTTGTGAAGTAGAAGAAGATTGTTGTTGATGGCTCTTCGATTTCTTTTTAAAACCCTAAGTAGATTACCGCAAATGGAAGAAGAAGACATGGTTTTGCTTCTTAGTTCTTCCCGAACCAACTACGACCGATTCTTCAACCTTGACAAACCCTAACATGGAAAACAAAGGGGGTATTATATTCGTATACACAACAAACCATAAATCGTAAAGAAAAAATCGAAAAGATTCACAAGTGAAGTCGAAAAACTCAAATCAAGCATTAAACTAAAAACGAAAAACTTAAATGGAACCCTAGGATTCGAATAACTTAAATCAAAATCTAAATCCCTAGAAATCAAATCTCGAAACCCTAGAAATCGAAATCATAAACCCTAAAAATCATGTCAAAAATTGTACCTATATACATATCTACACGATGATGGAGATGGAGATGGAGATGGAGATGAGAGCCGAACTCTCTCCGGTTTATCGATACGGAGATGGAGGAGAGGAAGGAAAGAGAACTCCAGTCTCTAAGTTTTGGCGGAGAAGAGAAAAATGAGGATAGAATTCTCTGCGGTGGATATACCCTAGACTTGGATTAAGGGTGGAAAAAAAAGCGTAGTCTTGGCCAGAGGTTTGAGCATGGGGGTTTTATCGGCTCTAGTATTACGGCTAAGAAAGCAGACGAGACGCTTGAATCGAAAGCGCGGTTGCACCCGTAACCTCCAAGCAGGAGGGTTGCAAAAATCTGAAACGACAGAAAGAGTTACAAATTTCTACGGTTGCAATCTTGAAACTGGTACCCCAACCGGATCCGCGATTGCGAATCTTAGTTGCGAAATCCTTAAATGGTGTAGTGTGTGCCGGGCAGGAATAAAGAGAGAAATCGCATCGTTGTAGGTAAGAAGGATAACCTTAGAAATAACTGAGACTCCATGAAGTGTGGACAAAAGAATCTTTTACATGATCTCTAAGAACGGAAATCAACCATTAGCAAGGTGGGAGTACTCACTTACCTTCTCACCCGATCGGCAATTAATATCACTCTCATAGGAAACCATAGAAACGTCTTCAATCTTCGGTCTTCGGTCTTCAACTCGTTGATGACGAACTTCCAACCTTACAAAAAACTTGACAATTTTTTTTTTTTTTTTTTTTTTTAAGTACATGAAATGAAAATAATAAAAATACAACACACACAATTTTTTTTTTTTTTTAAGTATCACAATAAAATAATAAAACTCGATTTTCACAAACATTAATTCTCATCCTATTTTCTTTTCTTTTCTTTGTTGCTTGTAAACCTTGGACTATCTCAACTTTTCTTCAAATATTCTCGATGATGCTCCGCTTGTCGTACGCATTTATGTGTTTCTATGAATCATTGATTGAGAGGGAGAGAGTGATGCTAATCGCAAATCGATATTTAGAAGGAGTTTTCATCTTTAAACGTCACCCTCATGATTGACAAAATAGCACTCAAGAGATCAAAAGTAGTGCTGAAAATGGTGCGAAGTTGGGTAGCTCACCATTCCTACCCGGAATTGACGTACGGTGACTTTTACACTCTAACATTTTTCTAGAAAGGTAAAAAATGAAGGTTGGTGCCTCCATCTGATGTAAAATGGGCAGTCTCCACTATGGGTGATCACAATCTCTAATACCGAATATCTAAACAACACTAATTCGTCTAGGTATGGTTAAATCCAACTTTAACGCTCTAATCAACTAAGGAACCCGATTGTGTTCTCAAAGATTTGATTGTTATTTTGGTCAGACTCTCTATGTAAACATAGCTAGAAGCATGCTAGTGACTCTAGTAATCTCTTAAAAGTTGGAGGTTTTTATTTGCAAAAGTTTTGAAATTTTTTTTTTTTTTTTTTGAAAATAAAAGATTAAAAAGACTAAAAACTCTATATACAAATGTACCCCAAACCTAAATCAAACATTGTCCTCAATGTGTCGACGGATAGAAAATTTAAACAATCACATACCAAGAGAATGCGATAAGAGAAAAGGGAAGAGATTAACGGACATCGGGGCGGAGCAAGGCGAGTTTTATTAGTCAAGGCTAGAATCCAACATTCTCAATAGGTGTAGAATACACCGTATTTATTATCTAGTATTTATGCTTTCTTTGCTATTTTTCGTGTGAATTATGTATCTTATGTGTGACTTTGAGTTATTAGGTGCTTTGGAGTCATATGGAGCAAAAGAAGGAGAAATTAGCCATTTGGAGCATAAAGGGCAAAGTGGTAAATTCACGGCGAGCTACACTTGGAGCGGGTTAAGGTGTGCGAGACGGAGTTGAAGAATGAAGCTATCGGTTTCGCATAAATGACAGTTGAAAAAAGAAGAATTATTTGTCATCGATGCAGGAACGGAGCGGGCTAAATAAGTTTAGGTGGCTCATATCAATTCACGGGGTGCGGTAGTCATTACGGTCATTACCAAAACTCTAAAATTGGGACAAATGATTTCTCTCAATCATTCGCTCCGAATTTCGAGAGATCTTTGCGATTTCAGTCGAGAGATGAAAGGAAGGGAGATGAGTGAAACACGATGGAAGCGGTCGAGAACGACCGAGAGAAGGGATTTGAACAACTATTTGATAGGAGATTGGTTTGATTTCTAGGTTTCAAGGTTTGAATCGATTAGGGAGATTGAGAAGAAGTTGTTTCATTGAGAGAACTCCGGTGGAATTGAAGCGAGTTAAAGAGATGGGTTTAGTGTGAATCCGAGCTTAATCTCAATTGTGAGTTGAATCGGAGGAATTTGATGTGTTGGTGTTCTTGAAGAACTGAAACTAGGGTTTCTTTGTCATGAGGCTCTGATTTGAAGTGATGAAGATTTAGATGGGTATTAAAAAGGTGTTTGTTTGATTCTTTGTGATGCCATGGAATCTGAAGTTGTTAGTGAGTAATAAGGAAGCTGGGGGTTATGCAAGATATATATCCTGGTGATTTACTGGAAGATGCAATTGATGAATGGTGTCAGTTGGCTGGACTGGAGTTGTGTGTGTGAAGTGCACTTTCATTGCGATCAAGAAGAAGATAGATGGCTGTGTTGCGACATGAGATAGGAGGTGAACTAGCGGGAGGTTATTGTTCTTTGAGATTGATGGGGTTTAAATTAGGGTTGGAGTTATTTGGTGATACGAGTTAATAGCCAAGGAATGAGCTTAATGAGATGTCCAACTGTGTTGCTGGAGTTGAGTTGTTGTTGTGGCTGAATAGTGCAGATTGATGAAGATTTGCAGCTCTTGGAAGAAATGGAACTATGGGTTTGTGTTTTGCTTTGCGAGGGAACTCGAAGTTGATGAAATGGAGCCAAGAGGGAGAGTTTACAATGAATTCAGTTGAGAAAGCTGTGGCATGACATTGCGGCCATGAAGTTACAATGGCTTGAGATGATTAGGGTTGTTGTGGCTTTGAGTATGGCGGAGGCTGGTGCTTGCCGGGGAGCTGAAAAGAAATATCTTTGGCGAGTGCGGTTTACAGGGTTTTGAGGCAGTGTTGGTGACTGCAGTTAATAAGCATTTGTAGCAGTGCAATGCAGTGCTGGTAAAGGTTGATCTGGAGGCTTGATTGATATGGTGATGCTGCGGCGCAGACAAGTAATGGAGACAAGTTTGGTCTTTGTGGTTCGAAGCGGAGAAGTTGCGGCCTTGGTGGTTTGAAGCTACAACAACCGGAAGAGGAGAGTCGGAGTTACGGGGGCAATGTTGTAGGTTATGTAGGCATGGATCTTGGGTTGGAGTTGTTGTTGGCTGCAAAGAAGTCAGAAATTTGGGGCTTTGCGGCTTATCGGATGGTCATGGGATTCTTTGAGAAGAGACGGAGTTGCTGATTGAGAAATGCTCGAACGAGTTGGAGGATATGATCGCTGCTGCGTAAGTGAGCTGAGATTGTGTTAACTGCAGTCTGTGGAAGGAATTGAGCTGTGCTGTTTAAGTTGGTAGAATGTGCGAGAAGAAAGTCTGTGCATTGCAGGTTGTGCTGTTGATATTGAGAATATTATTGAACAATTTGGTATTGGTGGTATGTGTCTCGAGCATACGAAGCTAAGGCGTATTAGGGGTGCAGTGCTGTGAGCGAATGGTGAGAATGGGAGGCTGGTGTTGCCGCTCCGAGGTTGTTTCGTTTGAAATCGGGGTGCGAGGTGGTCTTGTAATAGTTTAAGAAGTTGGAATTGTGTTGGTGGATTATATGCAGCCACGAAAAGGAGATGATCTGGTGATGCTCACGAGTTTAAGGAAATTGCAGGCAGGGAGAAGCAGCTGGATGGTGGAGCAGGGAAGGGAAGAATAAGATGGAACTGTTGAAGCTGAGAAGAACAGTGAATGTAAAGGGTTATATGATTGTTGATGGTGGATTTTCGTTCAAGGTTGAGTTTGTAAAAAACCAGAAAAATCATGCGCTGACATCTTGTAAAAGATAAAGCCATTTATAAGTGTTGGATACTCCCTCACTTAATTCAGCCTTGTATTTTCTGTACTCATTATCGGTGTGGCATGATGGTAGTGTTACTCTTATAGAGTAACACGAACCTCAAGCACTATAATGAATCATTATCGGTGTGGCATGAGGTGAGTGTTACTCATACGGAGTAACACGAACCTCCAAGCACTATAATGAAACCATGTACGAAATACCGTGCGGTGCTGATTCTCGGTGTGTTATACTAGAGCCCTCTCGGTGTGTTATACTAGCCCGATTGAGCCCCTCTCGGTGTGTTATACTAGCCCGATTGAGCATCGGACTTGGCTGTATCGGTCTCAGGATATGATCTGATCATGATCATCCAACTCCACAAGCATGATTGGATGACCACGAGATCAATTCCATCACCCTAAGCATGGTATGGAATACCCACGGCCTTAGCTTGCCGGATATGATCGATCGCGAGTCATCCAACTCCACAAGCATGATTGGATGACCACGAGATCAATTCCATCACCCCCAAGCGGTATGGAATACACACGGCCGACCCGCATGGTCGACCATTGGCCTTTGCTTGCCAAGAAACCGTCCATACCAAGCATTATGGGCGGAAAACCTAAATTAGGGTTTGCGGCATATTACATGTGCCGCAAAAAGCGGTCTCAACCATCCATCTTCGCAGGTATAGATGGAGGGTGTAGATGCAGAACTCAAAGGGCCGGAGCATGTCGACCACAATCACCATGTGACCGCTACACACTTGACCAATCGGTCAAAACCAACCATGGTTGGTTACAACACATTCGTCACTTTGAAATAGCATGGTCGCGCGGCTTTGAAAGCCAAAATTAAGGTTCAAGCCATCACGCGCGTCCATCTTCTCCCGACACGAATGGAGGGTCACAAATTAGATTAGCGAGTCCGGTCATACCGGCATGACCACCGTGGGCCCATCTACCTCTTCATGCGGTCGGCCAAGGCATATCACGCTGGCCAATCCAAAACGCCCGCTCAAACATGCGTGGATACACTTCCCAAATTGCAAATCGATCTCGACCACTCAACTTCACCGGACGAGGTGGGTGGCTTAGATCACGTTTTCATGGGACGGTGAGACATGGGCGTGAACATCAGCCTACCATCTTCACGCCAAACCAATAGGCCAAGACCAGGCCAAGCTAGGTCGTCTTGGAAAACGCCTAGGAAAAGAGTGTGGCGCGCGGCTTCTTGCGGTATCAAACTCTTATCGCAAAATCAATCTCGACCACTCCTCTTTGACGGTCAAATTGAGTGGCCCGGATCGCGCTTTCATGAGGAACGGAATACGAGGCACCTACACCATCATGCCGTCAACACGCATGTATGGTCGGTCCTCTCAAAATCCTTCCCATGCTTGGTTTCGACCAAGCTGGAGAGTGATGCTTGCGCACCTCTTCAAAAACCCTAATATTCATTAACGGTCGCGGATGAGTGTCTCAAGGCTCATCTCATCCGTCCAACTTCACTGACTTGGTTATACAACCCTAGTCGGGAGTCAATTGGTCAGTAAAGGCGTCATTACCCATCACCTTACCACACCACAATGCGGTATTTGCATAAAATACACGATACTTCACAAGTATCGACTTTCGAATAACGCGGTTATTCAATTCAGCATTACATGCTATCTTTCGTGGATCCACGATCCACATTCAGACATCAATCATGTCACAAGCGGGGGATACATCTTTGGGGTATTGGTGCGGCGGTTTACGGCGTGCGGCGTGCAACGCGCCATCACAAGAACGTGTTAGGAAGTCATGGGCGGTTAGAGATGAACAGGAGAAAGTGGGCAAGACTGGTCGTGTATCACCGACACACAACTCCACTACTCCATCATTCCACTACCTCCACTTCCCACGAGAAACGTGAATGAGGCTCAATGACTTGTATAAATAGGTTCTCCGCCCTATTTCAACAAGGAATAACGGAGAACAACACACAGGACGAGAAAATCCAAGTGTTAATACAAAAATCGTATTCAAACACCCGAGCCTCCTTGCATCAACCGTAAGCCCGCTCATCTTTTGTTACAAGTCATAAGCAAGCCAACACCTTCACAATCTCAACACCTTCTTCGCTTCCCTCCCTAAGATCAACCCCATCTCCTTCACTTTGTGACAAAACAAGTCAGGCGGAACGGCCATTTCTTGGTTTAGGCCGGACTTGCCTGATTGATCTCTCGAATCTACAAGCACTCACGCGTGGTGCATTTGTTGAAGGTTTAGATTCATTCCTCATCCACACCCCAAATTACCAAATTCTGCAGGAGTAGTTTTCACCCATCAACAATTGGCGACCACGGTGGGAGATTGATCTCTCGATTTTACAAGAATCGAATTCTCAATTTTTCGTTTTTCGTCTCACGATGTATCCTCGCTCGGAATCCGCGGGTGGTTCGAGATATCATGGGAAGCATAGCTAGAATCTTTGGAGGATGTCTTGGCAAATCAAGTCGGTATCACCGGAGAAGGCGGGAGCGAGACATTTCGCCTTTTGAATGATATGGCGGCACAATTACAAGAAGCATCGACGAGGCATCCACTCGGGCAATGCGAGAATCTTTAACAGGAGTCACATCTTTCGGTGGAGAAGCAAAAAGAGGCGCGCAACCGCAGGGAGACCCGAGGGAAGATGAACAACATGGTCCGGTCAACAATGGAAACCCGATGCAACTCACGGGAGAGGAGACTTATCAGGAATGCTACGATGTACGCGGAGAAAGAAGGGAACCTGCAGCCTATGGAGCCTTGCCGGAGGATTTATACCTCAAAGCTCTTATTGGAAGCCGGAAGACTTGTCCAATCCGCGTCGGCCTTCCAACCAAGCTCAAGAAACGCTTGAGGAAGGAGAAATCAATCAAGAAATGCTGAATACGAGAGGATGGGAGCGTTCAATCCGGTCACTCAGCGGTGACATTACGACACCTTCTACATCCCTCTACTTAGGAAGACAATCCATGAGACATGATGGCGCTCGCAAGTCTTCCAACTTCATCTCTGTTCCATATCAAAGCCACGGGAGACATCGCAACGCCGCTAACGCGGAAAAAGCTGGACACAAGGTACTTACATTTCCCCTTCCCAATGAAGAAGATTAAGAGCTCTCTGGAGACGTGGAGTGCGAAGCGGAGAGATAAAGCTACCCCCGTACGAGGCGCCCACCCCTTGGTCAAGGAGTAATGGACCCGAGGTGCTTTGTCATTACCACCGGTCCCTTCATCACCCCCCCGGTGAGTGCAACGCTTTGGAGCGCATTGTTCTGGAGAAGCTTGGCTCAGATGGATAGCTTTGAGAAGTTAGTGCGGAGGATTTTCTTGGAGAGGCTACTCCGGTTTGATACAAATGAGGCTTCAAAAGCAAGTAAGTTCTACTCAACAATTTTACAAGAAAGATAGTTTAGAATTCTTTGGGGACTTAGCATCCAACACGTGGAGAAAGAGGCTCGGTAATCAAACACCATGTCATTTCATTCATGCTTTCCTTTCACACAACGTTTGCAACTTCATGTGACATGTGCAATCATTCATGACCAAGATGCAAATTTCATTTAAAATAACCTCTTTCGAGAAAAAATCATTCACCAAACTATCTCAAAATGAACCAATTCAATTACCTATTAATTCAAAACCGGTAGTCAAAGGAATCCTCACTATCACTCAAAAACAAGAACATCTAAAGGACAAGTAGGTAGCTACGATCCTTGAGGAAAGTCCTTCGGCGGCAACTCGTCCTACGGGCAAGAGAGACTTTCATCCTTTGAAGTACAACTGCTTGACTTCGGTTCCTTAGGCAACTTTTCAACCTCTTCTTCTGGCGAGTAACACGGTATACGAAGGGGCTCCGTCCTATAATTTACGGAGCTAGTGGTCAATACACCTTATGCGGCCGTCACTTCTACCACCGGTGCCAGCGTAGCGAGGAGATGTTCCGGTAAGTGTAACACCTCCCGTCACGAGTCGGAGCGGCCGCAAATCCGACAACTCCTCAAGCGTAACGCCTCCGGTAGTCACGAGCAACAACTTTCACTCTGCATCGGGACGAGGAGCGGAGGGACGAGAGGAGGACCACCATCCATTACCATTTCGAGACTTGATGGAGAAGCGGGAAGTTCTTGCTAAGACTCAAACGGATATGGCCGCAACTCGGAAAAGAGGTATTTTTGCGCGCGGACCTACGTGGACTGATCAAATGAGCGACATCGAGATATGAACGGTCTGTCATGGAGATTCCTACACTGGGGCCGATCCTCAAAGCGATCCTCCCAGTCAATGATTTCACTACGAACCGAGAGACCGGTGGATTAGGAAGCGGCATCTCTAGTGGAAAGCTTGTGTGAACTCTTGCGCCTCTCAAAGAATCAACGTGCGAGATGTTTCTGTAATTAATAAAATAGCTCGGGCGTACACCGACTCCTTCACGTCCGGAAGTCTTAAGCGCATCGAAAACACTTTTGTAAATAATGTTACATTTACGAGAAGGCGACATGATGGCGAGAAAAAGATCACGACCGGCCCTACATGTTACCGCACACATCAAGGGTTCGGAGTTGGGAGGGCCCTCGTCGACACGGGAGCATCTTCCAATGTGATTTCTCTCAAGACTCTCGGGGCGGCCAAGGTTAGCCCATGCAAGATTGTCGTCATCCCACCACAATGACGGACTTGAAGGAAACCGAGACAAAGCACATACGGTGAAGCTTCAACCCATACTCACACCAAAAGGGGACGCACTTCTGAAGCAAGACGTGATTAGAAGGGGAAGATAATATCTGGCGTCATTTGTTAGCAATTAGCGAAGGAGAGGCCGACACCCAGTCTCTCCGCCCAATGGAATGCTCCAAAGCGATTCTCCTCTACGAACATCGACATGTTAGTAGATGCAACCAGCGGACACGGCATGTTCTCCTCCATGGATGGATGTAGCGGCTACAACCAGGTAAGGATGTACGAGCGTGACGCAGGGCATATATCTCACCAACAGGCGATACAACCTTGACCTATACGCCTAGCGGTTCCTGAAGCGGCAAGGGAAAACCACCGAGATACAATATCTGCGTGTCCGCCAACTCCAACTCGAGTGCCACATGTACGACTCATAATGATGCAACGGCGTTCGAGATATTCCATACCGGGCTCGACAAAAACCACTACGAATAAACCATGTAAACCACGCTTGGGATTCCGAGGCTCGGCATGAAGTTCCTTCACCGTCGATCAAGGATTTCTTCAACACGAGAAAGATGGTGTCAAGAATCATGGAATTCGCAAGGGTAAATCGAATGGAGAGGAAGCCACTTCAACTCTCCCTCCCTTGAGAAGTTGCTTCAATAGTCTATTCAAGAGGCGCCTCAATGCTCTCTCAGGGACCCCTGTTTCTTGAAGTAGTTAAGCTTCGGAATCCTTCAACACTCTCTCCGGGGATCTACCTCAATGTTCGCACCGAAACCACTTTAACATCCTCTCGAGTCGTTTCAACACTCAAGCTACATCAATAATCTGCACTCTAAGTTATCTTTGATGTACTCATTGCTTAAACGTACGTCTCATCCATCCTTCATGAGGACCCGGCGGAGCATGAAAAACCCTAAAGTCGATAGGAGGAAGGTTATCTGTGGAGCGGATGTTTTCATATAGTTGAAAGGGCGCGGTGAACAATTCATCATCGATGTTCGGCATATCTTTGAAGCTGTCAACACTTCACGACTTGGCTACCTCAATTTGACATTATCTCGGAAGACATCTCGGGGATTCTTTCTACTGCAATGAAATAAAAGACAGGAGTTAGAACTTGTATGAAAGCATATGAGAAGTGTCGCCACACACGGCAAGACACAACTCACACAATGGCAGTCAAACATCATTCAAGTATGGTATTGATCAAGCGGTATAACTCAAGTTTTCAAGTCGGTATTGATTTCAAGTCGGTACAAGTTTGATCGGTATTGATTTCAAGTACGGTACAATTTTTAAATACGGTACAAGCCTCAAGTCTGGTATTGCTCAAGTCAAAAGGCTGGTATTGCTCAAGTCGCAAAGGCTGGTGTTAATCACGACATAAAGGCTGGTATAATAGGCGCACACAGCGGGGGCGGTTTGATCGAAGCACATGGGTGACGTTTGAAGCATGTACCACAGTAGACCCACTTTCAAAGCCAGACACAACAAGCCCCGTTCGATCAAGCGGCGCGATAACCCCACGAGCAGAAAGCGGCGCGCAGTCGGTCGATTAGGCACATCCCCACGATTGAGCAGGCGGGCGCAATAGCCCCTCGGCCGAAGCGGTCATAGCAAGGTCGATCGAAGCGAGCAAGACCGACATCATGCTAGGGGAACACTTTTACGGGCGTCTCTTGAGCGTGACATGCTCGAAGGGGGATGACCCGTCTCTCTCTGGTAACATCTAACATTGTCTCATAAGTTTTATCTTTAACTTTGTCACCATCTCATGCCTACCACACAATAGTGTAACCATTGTGTGCTAGGCGAGGACTTAATGTTGATGGTGGATTTTCGTTCAAGGTTGAGTTTGTAAAAAACCCGAGAAAAATCATTATTTGACATCTTGTAAAAGATAAAGCCATTTATAAGTGTTGGATACTCCCTCACTTAATTTAGCCTTGTATTTCTGTACTCATTATCGGTGTGGCATGATGACTTAGTGTTACTCTTATAGAGTAACACGAACCTCAAGCACTATAATGAATCATTATCGGTGTGGCATGAGACCGAGTGTTACTCATACGAGTAACACGAACCTCCAAACACTATAATGAAACCATGTACTGAAATGGCTGCGGTGTGTGGTGATTCTCGGTGTGTTATACTAGCAGGAGCCCTCTCGGTGTGTTATACTAGCCCGATTGAGCCCCTCTCGGTGTGTTATACTAGCCCGATTGAGCATCCGGACTTGGCGTATCGGTCTCGGATATGATCGATCGTGATCATCCAACTCCACAAGCATGATTGGATGACCACGAGATCAATTCCATCACCCTAAGCATGGTATGGAATACCCACGGCCTTAGCTTGCGGATATGATCGATCGCGGTCATCCAACTCCACAAGCATGATTGGATGACCACAGATCAATTCCATCACCCCCAAGCGGTATGGAATACACACGGCCGACCCCATGGTCGACCATTGGCCTTTGCTTGCCAAGAAACCGTCCATACCAAGCATTATGGGCGGAAAACCTAAATTAGGGTTTGCGGCATATTACATGTGCTTGCAAAAGCGGTCTCAACCATCCATCTTCGCGGTATAGATGGAGGTGTAGATCTGAACTCAAAGGGCCGGAGCATGTCGACACAATCACCATGTGACCGCCTACACACTTGACCAATCGGTCAAAACCAACCATGGTTGGTTACAACACATTCGTCACTTTGAAATAGCATGGTCGCGCGGCTTTGAAAGCCAAAATTAAGGTTCAAGCCATCACGCGCGTCCATCTTCTCGGCACGAATGGAGGGTCACAGATTAGATTAAGCGAGGTCGGTCATACCGGCATGACCACCGTGGGCCCACCTACCTCTTCATGCGGTCGGCCAAGGCATATCACGCACTGGCCAATCCAAAACGCCCGCTCAAACATGCGTGGATACACTTCCCAAATTGCAAATCGATCTCGACCACTCAACTTCACTTAGGACGAGGTGGGTGGCTTAGATCACGTTTTCATGGGACGGTGAGACATGGGCGTGAACATCAGCCTACCATCTTCACGCCAAACCAACCGGCCAAGGACCAGGCCAAGCTAGGTCGTCTTGGAAAACGCGCCGAGGAAAAGAGTATGGCGCGCGGCTTCTTGCGGTATCAAACTTCTTATCGCAAAATCAATCTCGACCACTCCTCTTTGCGGTCAAATTGAGTGGCCCAGATCGCGCTTTCATGAGGGAATGGAATACGGGCACCTACACCATCATGCCGTCAACACGCATGTATGGTCGGTCCTCTCCAAAATCCTTCCCATGCTTGGTTTCGACCAAGGCTGAGTGAGTGATCTTGCGCACCTCTTCAAAAACCTAATATTCATTAACGGTCGCGAGATGAGTGTCTCAAGGCTCATCTCATCCGTCCAACTTCTGACTTGGTTATACAACCACAGTCGTCGAGTCAATTGGTCGATGGCGTCATTACCCATCACCTTACCACACCACAATGCGTACTGCATGAAATACACACGATACTTCACAAGTATCGACTTTACGAATAACGTGATTATTCAATTCAACATTACATGCTATCTTTCATGGATCCACGATCCACATTCAGACATCAATCATGTCACAAGCGGGGATACATCTTGGGGTATTGGTTGGCGGTTTACGGCGTGCGGCGTGCAACGCGCCATCACAAGAACGTGTTAGGAAGTCATGGCGGTTAGAGATGAACGGAGAAGTGGGCAAGGCCGGTGGGTGTATCACCGACACACAACTCCACTACTCCATCATTCCACTACCTCCACTTCCCACGAGAAACGTGAATGAGGCTCAATGACTTGTATAAATAGGTTCTCCGCCCTATTTCAACAAGGAATAACGGAGAACAACACAAGTTCAGACGAGACATAAAATCCAGTGTTAATACAAAAAATCGTATTCAAACACCCGAGGCTGTTTGCATCAACCGTAAGCTTGCTCATCTTTCGTTACAAGTCATAAGCAAGCCAACACCTTCACAATCTCAACACCTTCTTCGCTTCCCTCCCTAAGATCAACCCCATCTCATTCACTTTGTGACCGAAACAAGTGCAGGCAGCCATTTCTTGGTTTAGGCCGGACTTGCCCAGATTGATCTCTCGAATCTACAAGCACTCACCGCGCAGTGCATTTGTTGAAGGTTTAGATTCATTCCTCATCCACACCCCAAATTACCAAATTCTGCAGGAGTAGTTTTCACCCATCAACAATGATGCAGCTGTTGCAGGTGCAAGTGCAGCTCTGGTAGAGTATATATTGCAGAGAAGTCATGGTGCTGGTGCTTAAAGGTTGAGCAGAATGGAAGTGATGCAAATGGGTCTGGTTGTGCAAGGAAGTTGGAGTTGCTGCTCTAGTGATTGATGTTAGAGCTGGAGATTTTAAGGTTGAGTTGCAGCTGGAAATAATGCAGTATGCATAACCATCTTGGCTGAAACAGTGATGCACCATCTTGGTGCAATGAGCTATGGCTTTGTGCAACATGGCCTAAAGCCTATGCCAATGCCAATGCCGATTAGACCACGACTCATAACTGGTGATTCACCCATCGACTCCTCGACCAGGCTTGACTCTGCGACGACTGCGTTGACCGACCGACTTGACCCGATCCAACCCGTTGGCCGGTGGCCAGGGCGGACTTTGCGGTCATCGGAGCGATTTCAGACCACTTCTCCAGGCCGATTTTCGGCCACAATACCGATTTCCCCGACGACTTTTTGGGCGTATTTTTACACCAGGGTCTCTCTCTCTTATGGGCTTGGTGGACCACTTGGAGATGTGTTTTGAGAAGACCTAATATTGGAAGGAGTATCCTTATGGAATGGGAGAAGCATATAAATAGAAAAGTCTTTCTCAAACCTATAGATATCTCCATTAGGGAGACTTCTACTTTTGTTCTAGGGTTTCACATGATAGGTTCTTCTAAACTTTCTATGATGATTTCCAAAAACACAAGTAACTAAGTTTTTATTATTGGTTGAAGATGTAGTTGGATTTTGCAACCAAGTTATGATTTTTATGAATTAGTTTTCTCTCAATATTATCGTATGATTTCTACGGGTTACAATAATTGCATGATTGATGGATTGCAATATGATTGAATGTTTGTTTAGTCGAGTCTAGAATTGATTGAACTCACATCCATATCTATAGCTATTTTAGGGTTTTTCATCGAGCGATAACCTTGAATATTAGTAGCATGATATGATTAGGGTTTGTAGTAATACATCCTCGTAGTCATATGTAGAAATTGACCTTTGTTCGAATTGTTTGCAATGTATTTCAATTGCATTGATTAGCTATTTCTGAAACTTAATGCTCATAGGAATTGAACTTGATTAGCGCAAGGCGTTAGGTTATTCTTTAGGTAGATTTCACATACGTGACCCTAATGTGTGTGTTGATAACTTTGGAAATTACGGAGTATTCTTGCAATAAGGTATTCTATGGCTTTTGATGATAGCGAGATTAAATACGAATTCTATTCATATATTCATAAACTTGTTTACAATTGAAGATGAACCCTTTATCCAATATTTTCACATCCTTGATTTGCGTGTTTACTTTTATTTGTTTTGCTTTTATTTATTTTCGTTTATAAAAATCTGAAAATCCTCGGTGTTTTATATAGGAGACCATAACATATTGACAACCTAGACCTCTCTGTGGGATCGATCCTTTCTTGCCCTTGCTATATTTATATTTTGAGTAGTAAGAAAGTGTAATTTATTTTTGACGCTTACGACCGCGGTCAAATTTTGGCGCCGTTGCCGGGGAGGCAACGGTTGTTAATTGTTTTTGGTTTCTTATTTTTGTATTTAGTTTTGTTTTACTTTTTCTTATTCTTTGGTTCTTATTCGAGTTTTGAGAATCTCGTTTTGGTACCAATTTCTATGGGACAGGAGCATATTGGAGCAATCAATACGGCTTTCAACCTCAACAACATGAAAACTATCACCCTTATGGGGAATACAATCAAAACCAATCCTTTGGTTATGGTCAATATTCCACGTACCCGTTTAGTTGTTCTCATACATTCCAACCTTCTTACGGTGGGTATGTAAGTGAGCAACCACAAGGAGGGGAGACTAGTTTTACTCCTATCAATTTTTCCTCTAGTTTGGTAGATGAAATGCAACAATTTATGGACAGCATGGAGTCAATTTGTGGACAACCAAGAGTGGAACCAATTTCATCGACCGAATGTGCTCATAGTATGTTTGGCCCAATTTCTGATCGTAGTTATGATCATCTACCCATTCAAAGGGAATATAATTGGCCTAACAATACTGAAGTAAGTAATTCTACTTTTTCTTTGTCGAATGAGCTTTACAAACAAATGGAACACTATATTCAGAATTTGGATGGAACACTCCAAGAGCTTCAAAAAGGTGTTTCCACTTTAAGACAAGGCATTGAAGAATACAAGGAGGAAATGAATAATTATGTTGAAAAGGCGAACCTTTGGGGACTTTTGTTGATATTTGTGTAGTTAACTCAACTCTTGATCGTAATAATGATCATTCACCTATTCAAAAGGATGAGTTAGAGATTAGCAACACTAAATTCAGCGAGGAACAAGATTATGTTGACTATGATAGTGATGATTATTATGAAAATACATCGCCTAAACCAATTCATGGTGAAATCCCCGAGGAGTTTACAATGGAATCTTTTTGCGATCAAGGAGAAGACGAAGAGGAATATGTTGACACTTGTGTAGATTACTCGAGCATTGATCTTAATAATGATCAAGAGCCTATTCAAAGGGTGGAGCTTGAGGATGATGCAAGGAGTGTTCTAAAGAAATTCCTTATGGACAATATTGCATTCGCAAAAGAGTATATGCCTTACAACAAAGAGGAGTATGTTGAGAATGAGACCGGTTTGACCAATATTATGGAAGACCCAATTGAGCTTGCAAATGATTGTAATGATGATGTTTATGTTGAAACTTTGGTTAAGGCAGAAACGGACGAAGAATGGTTGCAAGGTTTGATAGAGGACCATGATATAAAAAGAGGTGAATTATTCACTTGAGTTTTTCAAGGATGAAGAGGATTAGTGATACAAGAGATTGTGCAAGGTTTGTCTAACCCGTTGCATATTGTTTCTTCTCCTTTAACTCTTATTGGTTTGAATGTATGTGCTTCGAGAATATTGTTGAATGACTTTGTTTCTCGTTATCCTCCATTAGAGATACTTGATTCTCATACTATGCAGGTTATGGAACAAGAAACCGTGGAAGTACCCGACGTCTATATTCTTCATACACTTCCAAGTGTGGACAAGAATAAGTGTGGGGGACGCTTTTATCGGTTCATAGCTTCACTTTTGCTTTATATTACTAATATTTGTGTGAAGCTAGTGTTTGCAAAACAGGTTCTATGGAAGGATCCCCAACTTTTCCGATTGTTAGTATATGGGGAATGAATCTTACAAGAAGCTAAGTCGGGCCGTCGACTTTAAAACAAGCGCTAAGTGGGAGGCAACCCACCAGTTTTGTATATTTATCCTTATCTTTTTATTTTTATGCATTTGCTTTTATCTTTATTTTCTTGTTTTTGCATATCATTTGCGGAATTTCCCACCTTGAACCTTCTTTGGACGATTCAATTTTACATTGAGGACAATGTAAAGTTTAAGTGTGGGGGAGCATTTATATGTTTTAGTTTGTTTTATGCCTTTAAAAAAAAAAAAAAAAATCAGAAAAATAGAAAAAATCAGAAAAATTTGTGCTTTTTGAACTCCGAAATCAAGAAACTTGTGCCTTTAGGATGACACCATTAGTGGATGGAACCATTGTGAATGCAGGAGTTGAGGAACCAATTAACTAAAAGGGAAGAATATAGCTCGAAATCACAAATTAACATGATAGTTGTTACCATATCTCGGAATATCACCATATCACATTCTATTTTTATTTTTCCATATTTATCTATTGTTCTCTAAGTGCTTTGGTGGGTCACTAAAAATCGACGTGTTATTCTTTGCTAGGATGAAATAGAGTGATTGAGTTACTAGAAAAAAGAAAAAAAAAAAAAAAAAAAAAAAAGACAGACCAATTAGACCAAAACGGAATAAAAAAACACTTGGGAATAGCAGTATGTGTGAAACGTAGTCCCTGTCTCCGTCGCCTAAACAAGCGTGGAATGCAGGATCCAAGGCAATTATCATATACGTGTTGACAAGGAAGCATGCGCTTGGATCCAAAAGATCTAATCATGCCGTCTAAAAAAAAAAAAAAAAAAAAGGGAAATTGGATCCAGTTTGATCCAATCATATAAGAAAAGAAAAAAAAAAGAAAGTTTTATATTGGTTGAATAAAGTCACTTCTGGTCCCCTTGTATATGCCAGTGAGTTGATGTAGGATTCAAACCAAGTAGCTCAATCCAATAGGCATAGGTTCATTTTGGCAGTGACCTTCAGACAGATATGGGAAACATCGAACACTTGTGAACATTCGCCAACATCTACATCTTTATCCATCTTCTTAATCTTTTCATTGTGATTGTGGTTTGTTTCCAAGTATTGTGGCTTGTTCGACTATCTAATTAGAGTTTATTTACTAATAATTGAATTGAATTTGCAAGGTACCTCCTCCTGTAGTCAATTTGGATTCATTCATTGATTTGTCACAAATAGACGGAGTTTGAAATATAGGTTTTGTAGGTATATCTCTTGTAAACCTTCACGAGACTATAACTCGTCCACTAGGGACACCTAGGGGTTTAAAGGCTTGTTATTTATGCTAAAAGTGACCGTAGCCTCGACGACACGGAGTTGTATGTATTTGTTTTAGTTTTGTTTTGTTTGATTTGCTCGAGGACTAGCAAAGTCTAAGTGTGGGGGAATTTGATAGGTGTAGAATACACCGTATTTATTATCTAGTATTTATGTTTTCTTTGCTATTTTTCGTGTGAATTATGTATCTTATGTGTGACTTTGAGTTATTAGGTGCTTTGGAGTCATATGGAGCAAAAGAAGGAGAAATTAGCCATTTGGAGCATAAAGGGCAAAGTGGTAAATTCACGAAGCGAGCTACACTTGGAGCGGGTTAAGGTGTGCGAGACGGAGTTGAAGAATGGCTTATCGGTTTCGCATAAATGACGAGTTGAAAAGAAGAATTAAAATTTGTCATCGATCAGGGGAACCGACGGGCTAAATAAGTTTAGGTGGCTCATATCAATTCCTGGGGTGCGGTAGTCATTACGGTCATTACCAAAACTCTAAAATTGGGACAAATGATTTCTCTCAATCATTCGCTATGAATTTCAGAGATGCTGGCGATTTCAGTCGAGAGATGAAAGGAAGGGAGATGAGTGAACACGATGGAAGCAGATCGAGAACAGCCAGAGAAGGGACTGAACAACTATTTCAGTAGGAGATTGGTTTGATTTCTAGGTTTCAAGGTTTGAATCTGATTAGGGGAGATTGAGAAGAAGTTGTTCTTGTGAGAGAACTTGGTGGAATTGAAGCGAGTTAAAGAGATGGGTTTAGTGTGAATCCGAGCTTAATCTCAATTGTGAGTTGAATCGGAGGGAATTTGATGTGTTGGTGTTCTTGAAGAAGCTGAAACTAGGGTTTCTTTGTCATGAGGCTCGATTTGAAGTGATGAAGATTTAGATGGGTATTAAAAAGGTGTTTGTTTGATTCTTTGTGATGCCATGGAATCGAAGCTGTTAGTGAGTAATAAGGAAGCTGGGGGTTATGCAAGATATATATCCTGGTGATTTCTTTGGAAGATGCAATTGATGAATGGTGTCGGATTGGTTGGGTGGAGTTGTGTGTGTGAAGTGCACTTTACATTGCGAGTCAAAGAAGAAGATAGATAGTTGTGTTGCACGACATGAGATAGGAGGTGAACTAGCGGGGAGGGTTATTGTTCTTTGAGATTGATGGGGTTACGAAATTAGGGTTGGAGTTAATTGGTGATACGAGTTAATAGCCAAGGAATGAGCTTAATGAGATGTCCAAGCGTGTTCTTTGGAGTTGAGTTGTTGTTGTGTTTGAATAGTGCGAGATTGATGAAGATTTGCAGCTCTTGGAAGAAATGGAACTATGGGTTTGTGTTTTGCTTTGCGGGAACTCGAAGTTGATGAGAAATGGAGCCAAGGGGAGAGTTTACAATGAATTCGGTTGAGAAAGCGTGGCATGACATTGCAGCCATGAAGTTACAATGGCTTGAGATGATTAGGGTTGTTGTGGCTTTGAGTATGGCGGGTGGTGCTTGCCGGGAGTGAAAAAAATATCTTTGGCGGTGCGGTTTACGGGGTTTTGAGGCGGTGTTGGTGACTGCGGTTAATAAGCATTTGTAGCAGTGCAATGCAGTCTTTGGTAAAGGTTGATCCGGAGGCTTGATTGATATGGTGATCTTTGCGGCGAACAAGTAATGGAGACAAGTTTGGTCTTGTGGTTCGAGAAGCGGAGAAGTTGCGATGGTGGTTTTGAAGCTACAACAAGCGAGAAAGGAGAGTCGAGTTACGGAGGGCAATGTTGTAGGTTATGTAGGCATGGATCTTTGGGTTGGAGTTGTTGTTGGCTGCAAAAGAGTCAATTTGGGGCTGATTGCGGCTTATCGGATGGTCATGGGATTCTTTGAGAAGAGACGGAGTTCTTGATTGAGAAATGCTCGAACGAGTTGGAGGATATGATCGGCTAGCTTTGCGTAAGTGAGCTGAGATTGTGTTAACTGCAGTCTGTGGAAGGAATTGAGCTGTGCTGTTTAAGTTGGTAGAATGTGCGAGAAGAAAGTCTGTGCATTGCAGGTTGTGCTGTTGATATTGAGAAGATTATTGAACAACTGGTATTGGTGGTATGTGTCTCGAGCATCTGAAGCTAAGGCGTATTCCGGAGTGCAGTCTGTGAAGCGGAGAATGGTGAGAATGGGAGTTGGTGTTGCCGCTCCAGGTTGTTTCTTAGTTGAAATCGTGGTCACGAGGTGGTCTTTGTAATAGTTTAAAGAAGTTGGAATTGTGTTGGTGGATTATATGCAGCCACGGAGATGATCACAGTGATGCTACGAGTTTAAGGAAATTGCGGCGAGGAGAAGCATTTGGATGGTGGAGCGAGGAAGGAAGAATAAGATGGAGCTCATTGAAGGCCGAGAAGAACAGTGAATGTAAAGGGTTATATGATGCAGGCATTGCGAGTGCAAGTGCGGCTACGAGTAGAGTATATATTGCGGAGAGAAGTCATGGTCTTGGTCTTTGGTGCTTAAAGCTTGAAGCGAGAATGGAAGTGATGCAAATGGGTCAGTTGTGCAAGGAAGTTGGAGTTCTTTGCTCTAGTGATTGGTGTTATTTGGAGATTTTAAGGTTGAGTTGCGGTGGAAATAATGCGGTATGCATAGCCATCTTGGCTTGGAACAGTGATGCACCATCTTGGTGCAACGAGCTATGCTTTTGTGCAACATGGCCTAGGCCTATGCCAATGCCAATGCAGTTAGACCACGAATCATAACTGGTGATTCACCCATCCCGACTCTCGACCGGGCTTGACTTCGGTCGACTCTGCGTTGACCGACCGACTTGACCCGATCCAACCCGTTGGCCGGTGACCGGGCGGACTTTGCCGGTCACCGGAGCGATTTCCGACCACTTCTCCGGCCGATTTCCGGCCACAATACCAGTTTTCCGGCGACGACTTTTTGGGCGTATTTTCTACACGGGTCTCTCTCTCTTATGGGCTTGGTGGACCACTTGGAGATGGGTTTTGAGAAGACCTAATATTGGAAGGAGTATCCTTATGGAATGGGAGAAGCATATAAATAGAAAAGTCTTTCTCAAACCTATAGATATCTCCATTAGGGAGACTTCTACTTTTGTTCTAGGGTTTCACATGATAGGTTCTTCTAAACTTTCTATGATGATTTCCAAAAACACAAGTGACTAAGTTTTTATTATTGGTTGAAGATGTAGTTGGATTTTGCAACCAAGTTATGATTTTTATGAATTAGTTTTCTCTCAATATTATCGTATGATTTCTACGGGTTACAATAATTGCATGATTGATGGATTGCAATATGATTGAATGTTTGTTTAGTCGAGTCTAGAATTGATTGAACTCACATCCATATCTATAGCTATTTTAGGGTTTTCATCGAGCGATAACCTTGAATATTAGTAGCATGATATGATTAGGGTTTGTAGTGATACATCCTCGTAGTCATATGTAGAAATTGACCTTTGTTGAATTGTTTTTGCGCAATGTATTTCAATTGCATTGATTAGCCTATTTACGAAACTTAATGCTCCTAGGAATTGAACTTGATTAGCGCAAGGCGTTAGGTTATTCTTTAGGTAGATTTCACATACGCAGCCCTAATGTGTGTGTTGATAACTTTGGAAATTACGGAGTATTCTTGCAATAAGGTATTCTATGGCTTTTGATGATAGCGAGATTAAATACGAATTCTATTCATATATTCATAAACTTGTTTACAATTGAAGATGAACTCTTTATCCAATATTTTCACATCCTTGATTTGCGTGTTTACTTTTATTTGTTTTGCTTTTATTTATTTTCGTTTATAAAAATCTGAAAATCCTCGGTGTTTTATATAGGAGACCATAACATATTGACAACCTAGACCTCTCTGTGGGATCGATCCTTTCTTGCCCTTGCTATATTTATATTTTGAGTAGTAAGAAAGTGTAATTTATTTTTGACGCTTACGACCGCGGTCACTCTTCTTCTTTTAAAAAGTGATTTAGCTTTCCTTGATCAATCATTCTTAGGATAATTCTCTTGATGTTTCTGCAGTCATTTGTTAGGTGCCCATGAAAGCGATGGTAAGAACAGAACTCGTGACTTCTATCTCCAGGTGGTGGTTCACTTCCCATGTTCCATGGTGCAGGTATGTTTTCCATCAAAAGTATTGCTTCCCATATTTTTTTCCACTGCGGCCTTCAATGGCGGCATTTTAATTTCCTCCACACTACTACGTGACTTTCGCTGTCCTCTATGATAGTCTGTCTCTCCCCCCCCCATAAGTCTATTGCGAATTATGCCTTTGACCTCCATAGGTTTCTTACGGTTGATCAAGCCTTTGAATCTTATTATTTCCGCCACGGTTGTAGAAATTTCTTTCTCTTTCAAATTCTTCCTGATCGTGACTCCCCATAGCTACCAATTTTGGTACATTTTATCATCTACCATTCTCTCTTGTTGCCCTTGCGATGTGCTGCCCTTTGTGTGTACAAGTTGAGGTAATAAACTTCCATTCGCGATGTTAGAATTTGTGTTCGTGCTTGGATAAGATTCCATCTCGTTCGTCTTTCTTCTAAAGCGATATATTCTTCGGAGTTCTCTTAATTCGGTCATTGTAATCGTATTCTTGACTCTAAAAACACGAACATACAATAGATTGGTTGCGAACATAGCATTTATGAATGACAGTATGAGGTATCTTTCATCTACCCTTCCGGCCATCTCGCTGCACATCGTCTTCCATCGATGAGTTAGATGTCTCAAACTCTCGCCAACTCTTTGTTTTGCCCAAATAAATCTTCAATACCGGGTCGCGAAGAGTTGTTACTTATATACGCCCCTAAGAATATAGCTTTGTAAATGATTAAATGATGTGATTGTATTCCTTGGTAAACCCTCAAACCATTTCAACGCTTCTCGTTAAACTCGATGCGAAGTATTTGCACAATATAGCGTCATGGTTTTCCCCTTTGTAGCATACATCTCACGTAAGCCTTAATGTGTTGTCTTGCACAAGTTGACCCATCAAAAATGCTAGTTAGCTGGTAAGTTGTATTTTGGGGGTATTCCTCCTAAGCACTTCTAATGTAAAAGGATTTTTCGACCTCCGCGATAGCTTCATCTAACTGTCTTCTCCCTCCTCCTTCTCTTACGCTATTTAATATTCCTCTCATCTCTGCCAATTCTCATGAGAATTTGTTCATTTTTGCCTCGAAATTTGAATTGATCGGTCTCTTTAATTTCGCTTCCCTCCTTCTTCGTTCGTGTCTACTTTTTGTATTCTTTCGTATTCTTCGTTAATATCTCCATTGTTGCGATTTCGCTCGCGCCTCCTCTCTCGATTGTCATGATTATTCTGCCGGATCGCCTCTTCCAATTCTTGATTTTCCATTTCTGCTCTCAACCTTTCTCTCTCACGGTCTAGGCGCGCTTGCTCAGTGTAATGCTTTTCAATATCATCTTCAATTTCCTTTTGTTTCCTTTGTGTTTCTCTCCCATGTAGTGTTCTTCTTCTTTCTTCCTGATTTTCTTCATTAATTGGGTTATTTCGTCCTCGAATTTGCCTATCTTCTTGATTTCCATCATCGTGATTGTTCACCAAAATATAATGATTTTCTATTAATTCTCTCTCTTCGCGACCTCCTTCGCCATGATTTAACTCTCTTTCCAAATTTTCTTCATTAATATTCTCTGCAGGTAATGTTCTTCTCCCATTTTCTCTACTCGATCCTGATCTCGATCTGTTACTACTTCTTGATCTCCTATTTTGCAGCCTCCTATTTTCCATCCTCAATTCGTGATTTTGCCTTGTTAGATTCGCACGTTCTTCTGCTTCTAATCGCCTTTCTTCGTGTATTGTCTGTCTCAGCATTTCTAATGCCGCGATTTCTTCATTTCCACGAATTGTTTCTCCCATCTCTTCTCGATTTCTCTCTTCCTGTCCACTATTCATCAATTGTTGCACTTCTTCTCTTTCTTCCATTGAATCTGATCTCCATGTATGCACACTCACCCTATCATAATCGATTACTCTTTGTTTAGTCTTTGGTTGAACTGGTGGTTGGTGATGGTTGAATTGGTGGTTGAATTGGATCTTCTTCTCCATTTCTTGCATCTATCCTTGATGGTTCACCTACTTCATTTCTTCTTTCTCCCACTAATCTTCCACTTCTCCTTACGATCGTTGGTTGTTACGATGCATTCTTTCTCCTAGCCATTTCTCAATTTTAGTAATTTGTTAAAAATTATTCAAGATTTCTTTCTTGTTATCCCTAATTCTTCCAATTCACAAGGTTGATCTTCTTCAATCCCTGTTTCTAGCGCATATGTAGTTGCAGGAAATCCTACACTACACACCTCACTCGAATTTGCTTATTCAATCCATTTGAAGAGGAATAACAATGTGTTTTATTAATTGTTTTCTTAAAAGATTTACAAAGAAATGTAGAACAGAGCTAAAGAAATTACAATCACTCTTAATTTTCTCTCTCCTAATGACTTGCTTAACAATTCAAAAAGACCTCTCCACAACAGACTTACTCAACCCTTTATATAGGGTATTACAAAGTGGATGATAGCTATACTGTCCCTTATTTTCGGAAGTGTCTCGCGAATGCTCGCGAATGTGCAACTGCTTGCCTTCGCGACACTCTTAAATCTCTCCAAGTCTTTACACTTTCCTCATGTTCTGACTGTCGTCATCTATTACGTCATTTATTTACCTCCATGCGACTCCTTCGCGACACAGTTGTTTATTAATCTCGCGAAATACTACTGTCGCGATATTCTGGTCCTACAACAAGTATGCGGTCCGGTAATCCTCAATTCCTCCAATATGCAGGTATTTAAATCTTTTCCCCTCGGTTCTTTCATTTCTCCAGTGTAAATTCCTCTAAAAACGATCCTTGCTTGAAATCAGGGAATTTCAAAAGAGAATGTCTTCACAAGGTTGGCGCGCATTCAAAATGAGAAATTTGGTAATGTTGGCCTTCATCCGAGAAGTCTCAAGTGATCACCGACCTTCATTTGAGAAGTCAGCGATCTTGACCTTCATCGCCGAGAAGTCTGGAGAAACCGCTCCTTTTTCGACCATGACAGAGATGATGCAAGCTCGGTTGAACAAGGCGCTTCCCTTAGTGATCTTGTTGTGGGGTCGTGATGGAAATTAGCACCCAGAGCGAAATAGATGCCGGAAGGAATATGAGAGAGGCGCCTGCTATAGTTGAGGCGGCTCCTCTTGAGATCCATCCTGAACAGGTTCCAATCAATATGGCTATTGTGGTGACTCCTTACGAAAGGCCTCCCTGCAGCCGACAAGGCTCCGCGGTTGGTGAATTGCCGGTGATGCAGCACGGGGCTTTGTTCGATCCTCCTTTTCTTGTCAGTTATCCAGGTCATGTGTTGGTTGGTGGATTCGATCGTTAGGTTGATTCGAAGAGTTGTACAGCGATATGGGAGAAGCACGGCCATATTGCTACCACCACGGCTCAAAAGTCGTCTTGCGTTAGTCAACCGCGTCCAAGAAGCTTTAGTTTCTATACGGGAGATGGCGTCATGGCCGGTCCGAGCAGTTTCGAGGAGATGATTGAAGATTGGAGGTGCCATCGGGACGTGTTTGCGCGATGCGGCTTCAATGCTCCTTGGTTCTTCAAAGGTTCTCCAATATTCGGGAGCTTGAAATTAAAGGATGAAGTCCCTTCCGGCTTTGTGTTGCTCGCCAGGAAGAAGAGGTTGAGAAGTTGTCTAAGGAAGCTGAGTTGAAGCAGTGCGCTTCAAAGGATGAAAGTCTCTCGCCCGGAAGGATGAGTTGTTCTTGAAGGATTTTCCTTGAAGTATTCGTGCTATATACTTGCCTTTTCTTTTAGATGCTTTCCTTTTTGAGTGATAGTGAGGATTTTCTTTGACCTCCGGTTTTGAATTAATAGGTAATTGAATTGGCTTATTTTGAGATAGTTTTGTGAACAACCTTTTCGAAAGAGATTATGTTAAATGAAATTTGCATCTTGGTCATGAATGATTGCACATATCACATGAAATTGCAAATGTTAAAAGGGAGGTACGGATGGAAACAAACATGGCGTTTGATCACTGAGCCTCTTTCTCCACGTGCGGGATGCCAAGTCCCCAGTGAATTCTAAACTATCTTTCTTGTAAAATTGTTGAGTAAAACTTACTTGCTTTCGAAGCCTCACTTGTATCGAACCGGAGTAGCCTCTCTAAGAAAATCCTCCGCACTAACTTCTCAGAGCTATCCCTCTGAACCAAGCTTCTCCTGAACAATGCGCTTCAAAGCGTTGCATTCACTGGTGGGGTGATGAAGGAACCGGTGGTAATGACAGTGCCTCGGGTCCGTTACTTCTTGATCAGTGGGTGGACGCCATACCGGGGGTAGCTCCACCTCTCCATTTCGTACCCACGCCTCCGGTAGCTCGAATCTTCTTCATCGGGAAGGGGAAATGTAAGTACTTTGAGTCTGGCTTTTCCTGTGTTAGTGGGCGTTGTGATGTCTCCCCGTGGCTTTGATGTGGAACAGGAGATGAAGTTGGAAGATTTGCCATCATATCTGCGGATCGCTTGCCTAGGTAAAGAGATGTGGAAGGTGTCGTAATGTCACTGCTGAGTGATCGGAGTGAACGTTCCCATCCTCTCGTATTGGTATTTCTGATTGATTTCTCCTTCCTCAAGCATTTCTTGATCGGTTGAAAGGTCGACGCGGATTGGACGATTTCCGGGCTTCAATCAAGAGTTTTGAGATATAAATCCTCTAGCGAGGCTCCATAGGCTGTGAGCTCTCTTTCTTTATCATGAGACATTGCGTACTAGGACAAGTCTTTTCCTATGTCCTGGACCATGTTGTCCATCTTTCATGATTCGTTTCGACTACATGCTCTTTTGCTTCTCCACTTGTAAAGGTGTGACTCGACTAAGGATTCAACGTTTCTTACCTTTGTACGAGTTGATGCCTATCGACCCTCCTTGTAATTGTGCCGCTACATCATTCAAAAGGCGAAATGTCTCGCTCCGCCTTCCGGTGATCCTAGGATTGATTTGCCAAGACATCCTCCAACATTCCAGCTATGCTTCCCATGATATCTCGAACCACTGCGGATTAGGGTGAGGATACATCGTGAGACGAAAATCGTAGAATTGAGGATTCGATTTTTTGTAACCGAGAGATCAACCTCCCTTTGTGGTCGCCAATTATTTATGGGTGAAAACTATTCTGAGAATTTGGTAATTTGGGGTGTGGATGAGGAATGAATCTAAACCTTAAACAAATGTCTTGCGCGCGGTGAGTGCTTGTAGATTCGAGAGATCAATACGTGCAAGTCCGGCCTAAACGAAGAAATGGCCGTTCCCGGACTTGTTTCGGTCACAAAGTGAAGGATATGGGGTTGATCTTAGGGAGGGAAGCGAAGAAGGTGTTGAGATTGTGAAGGTGTTGGCTTGCTTATGACTTGTAATGAAAGGTGAGCGGGCTTGTGATTGATGCAAGCAAGCTCTGGGTGTTTGAATACGTTTTGTATTAACACTTGGTTTTCTTTCTCGTCTGAACTTGTGTTGTTGTTTGAAATAGGGCGGAGAACCTATTTATACAAGTCATTGAGCCTTATTCACGTCTCTCGTGGGAAGTGGAGGAAGTGGAGTGATGAAGTAGTGGAGTTGTGCGTCGGTGCCACACGACCAGTCTTGCCCACTTCTCATGTTCATCTCTAACCGTCCATGACTTCCCGACACATTCTTGTGATGGCGCGTTTACCCGCACGCCGTAAACCATGGACCAATACCCCAAGTATGTATCCCCGATTTGTGACATGATTGATGTATGGAATGTGTGGATTGTGGATCCACGAAAGATAGCATGTAATCTTCGAATTCAATCTTGTGTTATTCGAAGTCGATACTTGTGAAGTATCATGTGTATTTTGTTCGAAAGAGTCTTGCATTATGGTGTGGTAAAGTGATGGGTAATGACGCCTCACTAACCAAATAACTCCTGACCAGGGTTGTATAACCAAGCGGGTGAAGTTGGACGGATGAGATGATCTTTGAGACACTCATCTGCGACCGTTAACGAATGTGGGTTTTTTGAAGAGGTGTGCAAGCATCACACTTCAGCTTGGTCGAAACCAAGCATGGAAAGGGATTTGGAGAGGACCGACCAGGGCATGTGTGTAGATGGCATGCCGGTGTGCACGTCCATACCTCACTGCCCCATGAAGGCGCGATCTAGGCCACTCAATTTGACCGGTAAAGTTGAGTGATTGAGATCCGTTTGAGGCAGAAATCCATTGCCGCAAAGGAGTTGGAATCCGCGTGACATCCCTAGTTTGGGCACGCGTTTCAAGACGACCCATCTTGGTCGGTCTTGGTCGATCATACCAACGTGTAGGTGGTAGGCTAGTGTTCACACCTATACCGACTATCCCATGAAAACGTGATCTAAGCCACTCAAATCGTCGGTGAAGTTGGTGGTCGAGATCGGTTGTGGTTTGGGGAGGCGCTGACCATGCAAGTTTGGACGTGCGTTTTGGATGGCCAGGCATGAAATGCCTTGGCCGATCAAGTGAGGATAGATGGGCCCACGGTGGTCATGCTGGTATGGCCGGACTGTTTAATCTAATCATGACCCTCCATTCGTGGAGAAGATGGACGCTCGTGATGGCTTGAAACCCTAATTTTGGCTTTCATAGCCGTGTGACCCATCTCCCCTTTGGGCGTGAATTTGTTGCAACCAAGCATGGTTGGTCTTGACCGATTGGTCAAGTGTGTAGGCGGAGCCCACGGTGATCGTGTTGACATGCTCGGGCCCTTTGAGTCTACATCTACACCCTCCATCTATACCTGCGAAGATGGATGGTTGAGGACTGTTTTTGCGACACATGTAATATGCCGCAAACCCTAATTTAGGGTTTTCCGTCCATAATGCTTGGTATGAACGGTTTCTTGGCAAGCTAGGCCAATGACCGACCATGCGGGGTCGGCGTGGGTATTCCATACCGCTGGGGGTGATGGAATTGATCAGGGGTCATCCAATCATGTTTATGGAGTTGGATGATTGCGATCGAATCATATCCGGATCGATATGGTCGGTTGGATGCTCAATCAGGCTAGTATAACACACCGAGAGGGGCTCAATCGGGCTAGTATAACACACCGAGAGTCGGCATGCGGGTATTTCGTACATGGTTTCATTATAGTGCTTGGAGGTTCGTGTTACTCGTAAGAGTAACACTCGGTCGTCATGCCACACCGATAATGAGTATCCGGAAATACAAAGGCTGATATGAAATTCACAGGAAGGGATTGTTGCCACATGCTCCAACCTCGGAGGAATTTCATGTATTCACAGAATGGGATTGTTGCTACATGCTCCATTCTTGGTGAATTAAGTGAGGGAGTATCCAACACTTATAAATGGCTTTATCTTTTACAAGATGTCAGCGCATGATTTTTTCGGTTTTTTACAAATTTAACCTTAAACGAAAATTCACCATCAACACCTGTTTAATGCCATACTCCTCAAGTAATTCCCGTACTTGCTTGTTGGCGAAGGGAGTGCCATTATCAGTGATGATATGCTTGGGCACGCCAAAACGACAAATGATGCATTCTTTAATGAAAGCCGCAATTGTTTCTCCTGTGGTTCCTCGGGGAATGGCCTCTACCCATTTGGTGAAGTACAAAATCACGGTTATGATGTACTCGTCTTCGCTTCGATGATGGTGGATTGATTATCCCGATAATGTCCAGTCCCAGTGTAAACGGCCATGGGCCGCTTATAGAGTGCAGAGGGTAGAAGGCGCATGAACAAGGTTCCCATGGATTTGGCATTTGTGACAGCTTTGAACAAAAGCGGCTGCATCGTCCTCCATGGTCGGCCAATAGTATTTCTCGTATATTTGGAGGTGGTTTCCCTCTTCCTTGATGTTCTCCTTAACTTGGCATGGCGGGATTTCTTCTCCGGCCCGGCATAGCAGATAACCCCAAAGCTCTTGCGATACTGAGATCCCTTCATGGAATATGAACCGCTTGGCTCTTTGCTTCATTTAATAGCGTCCTTTTGATCGGAAGGAATTATCCCATCACGGAGATAGCTAATGTAGGGTTCTCTCCAGTCCCCAGTGCGGTTCACATTAAAAATCTCCAATTGGTGTGGTGGTGGTGGCAATTTGAGCGGGACTTAAGTAGTCTGGATTGAGCCTCCATCTCTCGGCGTAATAACCCGAGCGTTGAAGTCGCAGGTGAAAGCGTTACCACCAGTGATTGTCCACAAATTTCATTGTGAATACGATCCGGCTATAGTTGTGATTAAATCACCTCCAGGACATCTTGACGAGGAGCCATCGGATTCCGATAATACTGAAGATACCATGAAGCATGAAGAAGTTTTGCGGGGTTTTGAGACTGACCTTTCCTTGGGAGAGTGAGTTGTTGAGCTCTCGAATGATCGGAGTTCGCCAATCGTCGGTCTTGGTGTCTTTGTATTGTGGTAGCCACGTCGATTCTATGGTTCTCCTCTTACCGTCGGGGTTTCTTCCGCCCCTTCAAACTTCGGTTTGGAAGCCAATGTTGCTAGGCAATCGGCGTGTTTGTTGTTGTTGCGACCAACATGGGTAATGGTTGCATCGGCAAAGTAGTTTAGTAACCTCCGTGCTTCCGATCGCACGGGGCTAGTGTTACTTCTTTCAATGCATATACTCCATTCATTTGATTCACCGTAACTTGGAGTCACCTCTTATCTCCGGACGTGTGACTCCCGCTTGTTTAGCTATTGAAAGCCCTATGAGGAAAGCTTCATATTCTGCGGAGTTGTTGGTGCATTCGAAGTCTAACTTGAAGGAATGTGAAAATACCTCTCCGGTTGGAGAGAATAACACCACGCCTGCTCCTCCGGTGTACTTCTAGGGGTAGCGGAGCCGTCAAAATACAAGAGCCACACTTCTTCTTCCAGAATAGAGACGTCCGGAAATTCTCCAGGGAGTTCTTCATGTAGTCTTGTAGTGCCTTCTCCGTAAAATGCTGCTAGTAAGTCTCTGCAACTCGCTTGGACCTTGATAGCTCTAGGCGATGCACACGTTATGTCTAGTTCGACATTTGGAGAAGCCATTTCCTGTCCTCCCGTCGGACCGGGCTTTGAAAGTAAAAACTTTGCAGGATCGGATTTAGACACGAGTATCACCCTATTAGATAGCAGGTAATGCCTAAACTTCGAATGGAATGGATTAAGGCTAAACACGCTTTTTCCGCTCACGGGGTATCCGAGTTCGGCGTCTCTCAATATTCGGCTAAAATAGTATATGGGACGTTCGATTCCCTCATCGTCTTCTGAGCGAGTAAAGCCCCTACGGCGGTGTCACTTGAAGGCGGTGTAGAGGACGGTGGCTTCCCTTGTATAGGAGACTTCATGACGGTTGGAGATGATAGTATTCGTTAAATTTTCCGAAAAGCTTCTGTTGGGTTGCGGTCCAAACAAAGTGGCTCCTTTCTTGACAAGGTGGTGAATGAGGCGGTAAGTTGGGCTAGACCAGGTATAAAACGTCGAATGTAGTTCACCTTGCCCATGAAACTCGGAGTTCTTTCACGGTTCGGGGAGGCGGCATTGTGAGGATAGCCTGAGTTTTGGACGGGTCTACCTTTATTCCTTCTGCGGTCACTTGGAATCCCGAAATTTACTCGAAGAGACACCGAAAGCACATTTCAAAGGATTCATCTTCAACTTGTATTCTCGACACCTCTCAAACACTTGCCTCAAGACATTTTTGTGGTCTGCTCGAGCTTTTGACTTGACCACGATATCATCCACGTAGTCTTCTACTTGTTTATGCATCATGTCGTGGAAGATTGCCGTCATAGCACGTTGATACGTTGCGCCGGCATTCTTTAAACCGAATTGCATAACGGTATAATAAAAATTGCCAAGAGGGGTTCGGAAAGCCGTATTACTCGCATCGTGCTCATACATCCTTATCAAATTGTATCCGCTATAACCATCCATGAAGGAGAACATGCCGTGTCCGCTGGTGGCGTCCACTAATATGTCGATGTTAGGTAGAGGAAAGTCGTCCTTGGGGCAGCACTTGTTCAAGTCTCTGAAATCTACGCAGCTGACCGGATTTGTCCGTTTTTTATTCTTTGGGACCACATTGGCTAACCAAGGTTGGATGATGAATAGGCTCGATGAAGCGCCCGCTAGCAAACTCTGAATTTCGTTCTTGATTTGATCCTCTACTTCATGTCTGAATTGCCTCAGAGATTGCTTGATTGGCTTGGATCCAGGTATGACATGTAAGTGATGGGTGACCAATTTTTCATCCAGACCAGGCATTTCCTCGTATGTCCAGGCAAACACATCTTGGTACTCCTTGAGTAGTTGAACAAGACACAAATACGTTAAATCTGGTGGATAGAGTCGAACCGATAGAGACCGGCACGGGAGATTCTTCATTCCCGATGTTGCCGAGTCTCGAGCTCGTCGGTTGTGGAATTGGTTCCATCTTTAGTAGTTCTTGCGGGCGTCACGGTACCTCATCTTGCGTTTCATCATTCTTGCAAACATTCAATTGGGCGGAGAGGTGGGTTCAGTCTCTCCCGCTAATTGCTAACGTGCGCCGGTATATTGTTCTCCCTTACGATCACGTTTCACCTCGAAAGTGCGTCCCCTTTTGGTGTGAGCATGAGTTGGAGTCTCACCGGATAGAGATGGACGCCTCGTTACGAACGTGTCTTTGTAGTGTTTGGCCTCCGGTGGTGTAAGTCGGTCTCCTTCCTTGATTGAAGCCCACGTGGATAGTGGGGTGCATAGGACTTTGTCACGATCCTCCCGTGTGGTACCTTTTGGCTCGAAACGGCTCCACTCGCATATTGGTGCATACGGAGACAATGATGCGGGAATGCGGATGACTTTCTCGTTTAGCATGGTCTTCAGGCACTGGTGATATGTCGAGGGAATGACCTTGTTGTCATGACGCCATGGTCTCCCTAGTATCATATGGTAATCCGGCTCCCTTTCTATGACTTCAAACCTTGCTTTTGATCGGACGAGTCCTGCGATAAATTCAGATTGACATACCCGTATGTCTTTGGTCTGGTTTCCTTGAAGCCGTCATCGTGGTAGGGCTATCGTACAATCTTGCATGGGTTAACCTTGGCTGTCCTTGAGAGTCTTGAGAGTGATTACGTTCGAAGATGCTCCGTGTCGACGAGGGCTCTCCCGAACTCGAACCCTTAATGTGCGCGGTAACATGTAGGGCCCGGTTGTGACCTTCCTCCGCCATCATGTCGTCCTCTGTAAGTGTAACATTGTTTACAGATGCTTCCGGCGCAGTTAGAATTTCTGGACGAGAAGGAGCCAGGTGTACATCCAAAGTTATTTTATTAATTGCAGCGAACGTCTCTGCCTGTTGATTCTTGGAGAGGTGCAGGAGTTCGCACAAGCTTTCCACTAGAGATGCCGCTTCTGGTCCATGGTCTCTCGGTTCCTGAAACATTGGCCCGAGGGGAATTAGTCCCATGTAGTAAGGTCTCACAGTACACTCATTTCTGATGTCAAGTTGATGAGGAGATCAAGTATGCCGTTTACCGCTTCTTTGATTAGCTCCATGTTCCTCGTGTGAATCTCCTGTACCCGAGCTAACTCGATTATCGTTGGGATTCTTCATGTTGCGCCAGCAGATACACCGTTGGGAAGGGGTATCTTCATTGGAGGAACTTCGACCGGGATTTGAATTTGTTGGGAATTCCTAAGACCAACCATCTCGGAACTTAGCCAAACGAGATTGGGTATTGAAGAAATTGATTTCACAACCGAGAGATTAATCTCCCACTGTGGTCGCCAATTGTTTATGGGTGAAAACTACTCTTGCAGAATTTGGTAATTCGGGGTGTGGATGAGGAATGAATTTAAACTTTAAACAAATGCACTGCACGGTGAGTGCTTGTAGATTCGAGAGATCAATCTGTGCAAGTCCGGCCTAAACCAAGAAATGGCCGTTCCCAGGACTTGTTTGGTCACAAAGTGAAGGAGATGGGGTTGATCTTAGGGAGGAAGCGAAGAAGGTGTTGAGATTGTGAAGGTGTTGGCTTTCTTATGACTTGTAAGTAAAGGTGAGCATGCTTGTGATTGATGCAAGCAAGCTCGGGTGATGGAATACGTTTTTGTATTAACACTTGGTTTTCCAAATCCGAACTTGTGTTGTTGTTTGAAATAGGGCGGAGAACCTATTTATACAAGTCATTGAGCCTTATTCACGTCTCTCGTGGGAAGTGGAGGAAGTGGAGTGATGGAGTAGTGGAGTTGTGCGTTGGTGATACACGACCAGCCTTGCCCACTTCTCCTGTTCATCTCTAACCGTCCATGACTTCCTAACACGTTCTTGTGATGGCGCGTTGCCACGCCGCACGTTGTAAACCGCTGCACCAATACCCCGTATGTATCCCCCGATTTTGTGACATGATTGATAAACTGGAATGTGTGGATTGTGGATCCACGAAAGATAGCATGTAATCTTTCAATTGAATACTTGTGTTATTCAGAAGTCGATACTTGTGAAGTATCATGTGTATTTTATGCGAGTCTTCGCATTATGGTGTGGTAAAGTGATGGGTAATGACGCCTCACTAACCAAATAACTCCCGACCGTGGTTGTATAACCAAGCGGGTGAAGTTGGACGGATGAGATGATCTTTGAGACACTCATCTGCGACCGTTAACGAATGTGGGTTTTTTGAAGAGGTGCGCAAGCATCACTCTTCAGCTTGGTCGAAACCAAGCATGGAAAGGGATTTGGAGAGGACCAACCGGGTATGTGTGTAGAAAGCATGCCAGTGTGCACGTCCATACCTCACTGTCCCATGAAGGCGCGATCTAGGCCACTCAATTTGACCGGTAAAGTTGAGTGGTTGAGATCGTTTTTGGCGGCAGAAATCCATTGCCGCAAAGGAGTTGGAAATCGCGTGACATCCCTAGTTTGGGCACGCGTTTCAAGACGACCCATCTTGGTGGTCTTGGTCGATCATACCAACGTGTAGGTGGTAGGCTAGTGTTCACACCTATACCTGACTATCCCATGAAAACGTAATCTAAGCTACTCAAATCGCCCGGTGAAGTTGAGTGGTCGAGATCAGTTTGTGGTTTGGGAGGCGTGGCCATGCTAGTTTGGACGCACGTTTTGGATTAACCAGGCATGATATTCCTTGGCCGAACACATGAGGAGGTAGATGGGCCCACGGTGGTCATCTTTGGTATGACCGCCCTGCTTAATCTAATATGTGACCCTCCATTCGTGCGGAGGAGAAGATGGACGCGCGTGATGGATTGAAACCCTAATTTTGGCTTCCAAAGCCGTGCGCCATGCTCCCTTTGGGCGTATTTAAATTTGTTGCAACCAAGCATGGTTGGTCTTGACCGATTGGTCAAGTGTGTAGGCTGCCGGTAATCGTGTTGACATGCTCTGGACCCTTTGAGTCTACATCTACACCCTCCATCTATACTGCGAAGATGGATGGTTGAGACTGTTTTTGCGACACATGTAATATGCCGCAAACCCTAATTTAGGTTTTCCGTCCATAATGCTAAACGGTTTCTTGGCAAGCTAGGCCAATGACCGACCATGCGGGGGTCGGGCCGTGGGTATTCCATACACAGCTTGGGGTGATGGAATTGATCTGGGGTCATCCAATCATGCTTATGGAGTTGGATGATGCGATCGAGATCATATCCGGGCTGATATGGTCGGTCAGGATGCTCAATCACGTCTAGTATAACACACCGAGAGGGGATCAATCGGGCTAGTATAACACACCGAGAGTCGGCCTGTACGGGTATTTCGTACATGGTTTTATTATAGTGCTTGGAGGTTCGTGTTACTCTGTAAGAGTAACACTCAGTCGTCATGCCACACTGATAATGAGTACTGGAAATACAAGGCTGATATGAAATTCACAGGAAGGGATTGTTGCCACATGCTCCATGGTAGGCCTCGGAATGTGTATAAATTATGGCCTACATGTAATAAACCGCAAGTGCACGGCGTCTATCGGAGACGCGGCAAGTACGGGTCGAACCACAGAGACTTGTGGTGCTCTTGTATGATCTAAGGCTTGCTCTAGACTGAATTCAGGTGATAATGTAACACAATTGTGGTTTTGTTGCCGATACGGCTGGATAATGTTCAAGTGACTCTAACTAAGGAATGAAACAGTGACAATGGAATGCTAAAGTCTTCAAATCCACTACTAACTCCTATTGTGTTCTTAACTAAGTTGAGGTTCTTGTTGTCCTGTGATTGATAAGGGCAGGGTGTCAATTCCACCACCTATCTCTCCCTGTAATGCCTCAAATAACAGCTAAAGTGCTAACCCATAGCACTAGTTGTCTAATTAAGTACAACTAGTCAAGGGAATCAGCATTTGTATCTAAGGTTGAGCTGCAATACACTCAACACAGTTGTGACCTAACTACAATGGATGCAAGGCATCCATTGTGAGAGAAAAGCATTGGGTATTGATAATTGAAGACATTTGATAAGATTAAGTACTCAAGAACAATTCACAGAGTTAAAAACAAAACAGAGAATTAGGGTTTCATTGAGACCCTAACAACTAAATTAAAACATCAAAATAAAATAAAAAAGAACAAAATTAAACCTAATTGAAGCATTGGCTAGTCCAGGCATGCTTTCTACACACCCACAGTTCTTCTATTTATACATGCAAACATATCCCTAAAAACCAAACCCTAAATTTCTCAAAAGTAGAAATTAAATGAAAAATAGAGTACCCATACTCTCTGAATCATGTGATGGCTCTACTCAATCGTCTCCTGAGCTCCCTTGATTAATTTATGAGAAAACCTAGTCTTGTTTATCTCTAACTTAGCTTCTAGGGTTATGAGAAGCTATTTTAGAGATAAACACGACGTGGGTGCGGCGGAAAAGGTGACAGAGGGAGTTGTTGGTGTGATGATGTGGTTCGCAATGTGTATGGTCGGGGAGAGGGGAGAAGGTGGCGGAAGAGCAGAGCTCTGCTCTGGGTTCTCTGATGGAGACGGGAGAGGTGAAGAAAGAGAAGATGGAGAAGAAAATGAGTTTGTCTCGATGGGTATAGGGTTAGGTATTTTTGGTGTGAGGCAGGTACAACGAGTGATGATGAGACGGGCCGAGCGAGCGTAGGATGGAGCTGATAGAGCTGCTGTTGAGAGAGAGCATCAAACGTTGATGTGCAAGGCCGAGCGAGCGTAGGATGTGGCGAGTGAAGATCTTAACGGCTCAGAAATGATGGACTCGGATCCGGTCATGGGTCGGAGATGGATAGCTTGGGCCCATGTCTTGTAGATGAGTTGCTACTTGTTGGGTTGCAACCATTGTGCGCGCGGCTTCGGCTTCTGCTCCATAGATGCTCGACTCCAATTCTTCGCTCTTTTGGCTCCTCGATTCTCCGAGCTTTATTTATTACCTAAAAACACAAAATTAATTAATACAAATATTTATTCTTGAAAACAAGGAAAATACGAGAACTGGGATAATATCTCGATTTATGAGCACAAAAGATGAGTAAAATGCCAATAAAAAGGTGTATAAATATGCACTATTTGGAACTCATCAAATACCCCCAAACCTGAATTTTACTTGTCCTCAAGAGAAACAGAAATGAAGAAATCCTAACTATACCACTGTCGTAGGTCTCTCGAATGCATTTAGCGTATGCACTAAGCCTTTAAACCCCTAGGTGTCCCTAGTGGACGAGTTGTAGTCTCGTGAGGGTTTACCAGAGGTGTACCCACAAAACCTTCTCCAACTTTAGAGTGTAAAAGAGTCTCAAGCATCCAAGAAGCTATGAGGACATAGAGTTTCGCATGCTAGTAAACGAAGTTAGAACTATCGAAGAACGCATTCTCATCCTTAAGTCCGAGCGAGAAGTAACCATACCATATGAAAGAATTCGGATTCGATTGTGATCATAAGCCTCGACTTCTGCCTCACCATTAGGGTTTTATGATAATTGCACTCAAAAAGATCGCTTTTTAGTCTCTCATGTGTGCAGGCAGGAATAAAGAGAGAAATCCTCGCGCGTTGTAGGTAAGAAGGATAACCTTCCGAATTAATTTCGGAGACTCCAAGAAGTGTGGACAAAAAGAATCTTTTCCGATGATCTCTAAGAAAGGAAATCAACCATTAACAAGGGGTGGGAGTACTCACTCACTTCTCACCCGATCGGCAATTAATATCACTCTCTCATAAGAACCATAAAAACGTCTTCAATCTTCGGTCTTCGGTCTTCAAATGTTGATGACGAACTTCTAAACTTCACAAAACTTGACAATTTTTAACTTTTCTACTCAAATAACTTGTTGTTTGGATTTTTCTTTTTAAATTCTTCTTTACCATGGTGGTAGCAAAAATAAACTACAATATTTTTTTGATTTTTGATTTTTTTGATTTTTGATTTTTTTTATTTTTTTTTTACATTACAATAAGTGAAAATAAAACTACAAATAATGAAACAACTAACTCCATGGACAAAGGACTTTATCACTCAATTTTTCCACACTTGTATTGTCTTGATTTTATAAATTTTATTAATTCTCATCCTATTTTCTTTTCTTTTTCTTTGTTGTACATAAACCTTGGACTATATCAATTTTTCTTTCAATATTCTCGATGATGCTCCGCTTGTCGACGATGATGTGTTTCTATGGGTCTTCTACGATTGAGAGAGAGAGTGATGCTAACGGCAAATCGGTATTTAGAAGGAGTTTTCATCTTTAGACGTCACCCTCATGATTGACAAAAACTAGCACTCAAGAGATCAAAAGTAGTCTTTTGAAATTGGTGCGAAGTTGGGTATCTCACCATTCCTACCCGGAATTTACGTACGGTGACACACACTCTAATGACTTTTCTAGAAAGTTGCAAAAATTGAAGGTTGGTGCCTCACTTGATGTAAATTGGGTAGTCTCCACTATGGGTGATCACAATTCTACTACCGAATATCTAAACAAAGACCTAATTCGCCCTCCGGTATGGTTAAATCCAACTTTAACGCTCTAATCAACTAAGGAACCCGATTTTGTTCTCCGGTACTTCTAAATTTTGTTATTTCGGTCAGATTCTCTATGTAAACATAGCTAGAAGCATGCTAGTGACTCTAAAATCTCTAAAAGTTGGAGGTTTTTACAAAAGAGTTTTGATTTTTTTTTTTTTTTTTTTTTTTTTTTTTTTTTTTGAAAATAAAAGGTAAAATAAAAGACTAAAAACTCTACATGCAAATGCACCCCCAAACCTAAATTAAACATTGTCCTCAATGTGTCTACATATAGAAAAAATTTAAACAGTCACATACCGAGAGAACTATGCTGATAAGAGAAAAGGGAAGAGATTACCGGATGTCGGCGGAGCACGGTTAGAGCTTCACTAGTAAAGGCTAGAATCCAACATTCTCAGCGGAGATCATATCGGATTAGCACAATATATGTACAAGAAGACTCAACCGTTTCAAGAAAAGAAAATTTAATAAGTCCTACTGGATATATACAATGAAAATTCACCATACACTAACAATCTAAAGAGTAGAGGATCAACCCAATAGAAAATATATACAAACAACAACAGCCTTACACAGATATAAAATGAGAGTGCAAGTAAGACTGCAAATGGGAATGAGTTTCCCCCAAACCTAAACTTGTGAACGGGTGTGTTTGAGAGCATAAAATCTTGCAATTTTAACGGTACATCATGCAAAAGGTCTAACTCAAAATGAGTTTTGTTAAGAACAGGAAGACATACACATTCCAACTGTGGCTCCTTAAGAGTGTTATACTTTGATGCAAAGTAGTCCAAGAGGACTTGGGAAGCACAAAGCTCTAGGCCTAGATTAGGCATTTTTTAAAAGTTGGTTTTGCAATTTTGTTACAAACTACACCTAGGTTTGGTGGAGGAGTTTCAATTTGTGACTCAAGAGAGAGGTTAGGTACATCTAAGTTGTTTTCATGTTTAAAATCATTTGCACCATCACACACTTTCCTAAAGTCAGAAGAGGGTAAATCATTTTCACCTGCATAAAACAATTCATCAATCTCCATGTCATAATCATTATCAGTCTCACGCATAACATGACTAGGAGAGATATCATGTTGTAACCTAGGCATGGAATTAGGCACATGCATTGAATCATCCGTGTCAATCAGAACAATTGCCTATTCCTAGGTCAAAAACAGGTGGTAAAGCAGTGCTCATTTGCACGGGACAATTCCACAGGTTCCACATTAACATCACATGCATGAATATCGAAGAAGCATTATTCATAGGGTTCACGAAGAGACACTTAATGTCTCGAACCTAAAGATTCTACTACATTTTCAAAATACACATGCTCTTCATATTCATCATCATCATCGTAGCAAGAATTCATTTCTCCATTCAAAATTGTAGTATTTTTAGTATACTCATCTACCTCTCGGATTAGGTTTGTATTCAATGTTAGTTGCATGAGTAAGACTAGAAACACTATTTTCAATCCTATCATTTTGTAACTCAATCGGGTTCCTTTGAAGAATCATCTTGAGTTGTTCTATTGAAGGAGAGTCTTCACTAGTGGGTATGCATTCCTCATATGGATATTCATTGTATGGTTGTGCATGAGGTTCACTAGAGAAGGGAAATTCAGACATGTTGCTATATGGATGGTCATGCATTGCATTCATTTCAAGCCTAGCATTTTGCTCCATGAGTGTTTCCATTATTGATTGCAAACTAGGAGTTGGGGGAGTATAAAATTGTTCATCTCCCCACTGTGGTGAATGATGCATGTGTGCATGGTCATAGTCACTTCTAGACAATTCGTACATTTGATTATCATGGCTTTCCCTAGATCGCCTAAACTCATGTAAAATGTAGCAGTTCTCACAGGTGGTCTAAGCTACCACATAAGGTACAAGTATACATTGCATAGTGTCTAGGGGGATTAGATTTGACAGATTGCTCATGTAATTGCCTTTCTAAAGCAGAAACTTGAGCTTCTAATTGATCTAAAAGTGATGACTGGGTATGAGAAAAGTGTTCATTTTCAACCTGTGGTGGATGATGTATGTGATCATAATGATTAGGGTATGTGAGGTCAGGGCCCTGAGAAGGCGCATAAAATTCCCTAAAATCACTATGGTATGTGGGGGGTTCATCCTGTGAAGCGTGCTCGTAAGCAAGCTCTCTAAGGGATTTGTTTCCATCCCCAGATGCAGACCAAAATCCTGTCATGATTTAGTACTCAAATTGAACTCAAAATTTAGTTTGGTGTATGTGGGCTTTGGTTTATTGGGATTTGGTTTCAATGGGATTCATTTGGTTTTGTTGGGAGCTTTGGTTTATGTGGGAAGCCCGGGTTTTTGTGAAAACAAACCAGATTTGACTTAGGTTGGCGAAAGTAGAGCCCAGATTGAATGGCCCAAGATGTGGGTTTGAGTTTTTGTCTTGTGAGCCAAGCATTTGATTGTGAGCAGCCCAGCTTAGGCGGCAGCCCAGCCCAGTGAGGAGAGCAGAGCCCAGCAGAGAGGCTTATGTGGGCTTGGGTGGTTCAGTTTATGCTGAGCCCAATGGTTGGGTTTCAGAGCAGAGCAGTTTATGCTTATGTGGGCTTATGTATGCTTATGTGGGCTTAGCTGTTTAGGGTTCAGCCCAGGTATGTGGTTTGGTTTATGTGGGTTGGCAGCCCAGTTTGTTGCAGCTGGACAAGTTGGCCAGGTTTACACCCCAGGTTTGTGGGCTGAGAGATCAGTGGAATGCAAATCCCACAAATGGGTTTTAGCTTAAGCAGCCCAGGGTTGTGTAAACAGCCCAGCAGTATGGCTGAAGTTTGGCAGATTTCCAGGCCAGTGGTGGTGGACTCAGACTTAGTGACACCGGTTCTAGCTCAATTGATTTGGCACAGTGGTCCGTTGGTGCTAGGTTGGCAAATTCAGCCACCGGCCGTGTGCAAAGCCTGGTTAGGTGGTCACAGCTCAGTTAGTGAGCACACAACTTGGTCAAGAATAGGTGCACAGATTGTGCAAGTCAGGCAATGCACAATGCAGCACAAGTTTTTGCAAACTCACATCAAAAAAATGACAGCACAGGGTAGTGGTAAGCTCAGGAGAACAAAGTTCATTAATGCTCAGGTCACACAGCACAATAGCCAGTTTGTCAGGCAAGGCTAGCTTACAGATTTAACAGGTTAATGTCAAGGTGAAACAAGCAAAGGGAGTTCAGGTCAGATGGGATATGCTCAGGGTTGATAAAAATTTGGCTTAAACTTGCAGCTTCAGGGCTGGATTTGAACACATGGGTTGCAGGGCATACGTGGCATACAGGGGAAGTTTAGGCTTACCTCATGAACTGGGCTTTCCGTTGGGTTGGCTCAGCTTTGCCACTTGCACCTGCTAGCTCAAAAGAGAATTCTCAGTTCTCAAAAATTACACAGTTTAAAGCAATGGAGCAGTATTTGCAGGATGAGAAGCAGGTAAGTTACAAATGCAAATGTGCACTAAGAGATGCAGATGTTACAGGGCTAGTGAGTATGGCAGCTAAGTTACAGTAGTAAAGATTAAAAGCTAGAATGCAAAGTGGAAATGTACAGGGAAGAATTGCAATGCTACAAATAAACTTACAATGCTAAGTTACAATGCTAAATTACGATGCAATACTACAAGTTCTGAGATGCAATACTACAATGCTAACAAAGAAACTTACAATGCTAAGTTACTCTACAAGTTAAGTTATACTACAATGTCTTAAGTTACAGAGGCGGTTTACAAAAATTAACTAAGTGATACTATGATGCAAATGCATATATACAGGGGTAGTAAAGAAAAACAGTGAAGCGAGCCAATGAACACAGGGCACGCGCCAAGTCCCCGGCAGCGGCGCCAAAAACTTGGTAGGCCTCGGAATGTGTATAAATTATGGCCTACATGTAATAAACCGCAAGTGCACGGCGTCTATCGGAGACGCGGCAAGTACGGGTCGAACCACAGAGACTTGTAGTGCTCTTGTATGATCTAAGGCTTTCTATAGACTGAATTTAGGTGATAATGTAACACAATTGTGGTTTTGTTGCCGATACGGCTGGATAATGTTCAAGTGACTCTAACTAAGGAATGAAACAGTGACAATGGAATGCTAAAGTCTTCAAATCCACTACTAACTCCTATTGTGTTCTTAACTAAGTTGAGGTTCTTGTTGTCCCGTGATTGATAAGGGCGGTGTCAATTCCACCACCTATCTCTCCCCGTAATGCCTCAAATAACGGCTAAAGTGCTAACCTTGAGCACTAGTTGTCTAATTAAGTACAACTAGTCAAGGAATCAGCATTTGTATCTAAGGTTGAGCTGCAATACACTCAACACAGTTGTGACCTAACTACAATGGATGCAAGGCATCCATTGTGAGAGAAAAGCATTGGGTATTGATAATTGAAGACATTTGATAAGATTAAGTACTCAAGAACAGTTCACAGAGTTAAAAACAAAACAGAGAATTAGGGTTTCATTGAGACCCTAACAACTAAATTAAAACATCAAAATAAAATAAAAAAGAACAAAATTAAACCTAATTGAAGCACTGGCTAGTCCAGGCATGCTTTCTACACACCCACAGTTCTTCTATTTATACATGCAAACATATCCCTAAAAAACCAAACCCTAAATTTCTCAAAAGTAGAAATTAAATGAAAAATAGAGTACCCATACTCTCTGAATCACGTGATGGCTCTACTCAATCGTCTCTAAGCTCCCTTGATTAATTTATGAGAAAACCCTAGTCTTGTTTATCTCTAACTTAGCTTCTAGGGTTATGAGAAGCTATTTTAGAGATAAACACGACGTGGGTGCGGCGGGAAAAGGTGACGAGAGGGAGTTGTTGGTGTGATGATGTGGTTTCGCAAATGGTATGGTCTGGGGAGAGGGGGAGAAGGTGGCGGAAGAGCAGAGCTCTGCTCTGGGTTCTCTGATGGAGACGGGAGAGGTGAAGAAAGAGAAGATGGAGAAGAAAATGAGTTTGTCTCGATGGGTATAGGGTTAGGTATTTTTGGTGTGAGGCAGGTACAGCGAGTGATGATGAGACGGGCCGAGCGAGCGTAGGATGGAGCTGATAGAGATCTGAACGGCTCGAGGATATAAGCCGGTGATTCTCTTTGTTGAGCGAGAGCATCAAACGTTGATGTGCAAGGCCGAGCGAGCGTAGGATGTGGCGAGTGAAGATCTTAACGGCTCGTAAATGATGGACTCGGATCCGGTCACGGGTCGGAGATGGATAGCTTGGGCCCATGTCTTGTAGATGAGTTGCTACTTGTTGGGTTGCAACCATTGTTGCGCGCGCGGCTTCGCTTTCTGCTCCATAGATGCTCGACTCCAATTCTTCGCTCTTTTGGCTCCTCAGATTCTCCGAGCTTTATTTATTACCTAAAAACACAAAATTAATTAATACAAATATTTATTCTTGAAAACAAGGAAAATACAGAATCTGGGATAATATCTGATTTATGAGCACAAAAGATGAGTAAAATGCCAATAAAAAGGTGTATAAATATGCACTATTTGGCACTCATCACTCCAACCTGGAGGAATTTCATGTATTCACAGAATGGGATTGTTGCTACATGCTCCATTCTTGGTGAATTAAGTGAGGGAGTATCCAACACTTATAAATGGCCTTATCTTTTACAAGATGTCAGCGCATGATTTTTTGCGGTTTTTTACAAATTTAACCTCAAATGAAAACCCACCATCAACAACTGGATTGAGGACTGGAGCGAGAAGAAGAATGGAGATTCCGTTTTTTAGAAGGTGGAGCAGCAGATTTCTTCTTGCGAAAAGGAATTTTACTCTTGCCTTTAGCTTTCGCAGCTTCAGAAATATCCTCTTCTTTAACAATTTAAACTCCCACCTTCGCACAAGAATGAAGATAAGAAACAGAGGCAATAATATTGTTAAAAATAAAGAAGAAAAGTATTTCTTACTTCATCCGTGATCGACTGGAGAATTGCCAGAGTACTTGCCTTAGGATTTCTCTCGTAACTTTTTCTCAATTTAAAAATCTGAAAATTTCGCAAGATTAGTAGATGTAAAAAGAAGTAATAATTACAAACTGAGCGAAATTCGGGAAGCGCACCTCTTTAGCTTTCTCGGGCCGTTAAATACCCAAGGTTGATAGTTGGCGAGGTTCGCAGGAGTACATTCGAACTCGAAATATAAGGTCTATTCAAGAATAGCGGAAAGACACACCATTTTTCGTCTTTAGAATGTCGAGGAACATTGTTCTTGCCGGAATGCCAATCGATATCCTGCATAAGAACTTTGTCGCTGGGGATATTTTCTCTTCTTTTCAAACGTGCACCCCAGCGAGTTCTATCGTTCTTCATGTTTATTAATTCATAATTCTCAAAGAAGCACTCTACTGAATATTTCTCAGGGAATATCTCTAAATCTACCAATTTAGGATCTCTGACTGTACTAGAATAGAGAGACCCCTTACCAGTGCCACGGTTGGCGAACTCAAGCATTGAGCGGATACAATCTCCACTTAATTGGTAAACAGCTCGCGAGAATTTTTCATGAGCAAGAATTTCATAAAACAAAGGAAGTTCATGGTTGTAGAGAGGAATGGGAAGGTTGGCGAGAATCTGACCTAGCGAGATTATGATCTTTTGATTATCACAACAGTGATCAGTAAATAATTTGGCGGAGAGAATAGATGAAGATTCTTGATGGGGAATAGTGGATAATGTGAAACCTTTCTCTTGTAAATCCTTTTGAGTCTCTCCTAAGAGAACTTCATATCTACGACCAGGTGGAGCCATTTTCAGAGTATGGGAATGATTAAGGAGTTGAAGATCAAAGGAAAAAAAAATTACAGTAGCAGAAAAGGAAGTTACGGAGGAGAATTGATGAAGAATTGCAGAGAGAAAGTAAAAAAAAAAAGAAGAGGAGGATGAGAAAACTATATATAGAGAAGAATTCTCGAGAAGATAAATGCATTTAATGCGAGAAGAGACATGAATGGTTGAGAAGTAACGGTTGAAAGGGACGTGTCAAAAAATGGGTGGAAGAAGAGACACGTATTATAGATTTTGTGTAAAAGTATGAAGTCAAATCGCCAAAACAGATAAGGATGAACGGTTGCGGCAGTTTGAAAATAATAATTCTCATGAAATTCTCTCCTTCGCAGAGAAGACATGAGAAGAGGCAAGATGTAGGATCATAATATCGCAACACCAATACCTCGGCGAAATCCATAAACGTTACATAGCGAAGGCGTCGCAAACGAGTAAAATAAGTGACGCAATGGATGACGACAGCCAGAACACGAGAAAGGTGTGAAGACTTAGCGAGATCTAGGAGCGTCGCTAGATTATGCATTTGTATGCTTGCGACACTTCGCAAGTCATTCCCGAAAATAAAGGACAGCTTAGCTGTCATCCATTATGTAACACCCTATATAAAGAGCCGAACAGGTCTATTGAGGGGGGATCTTTTTTCGAGTGTTGAGCAAGTCATTAAGAGAGATAAAGTTTATAGTAATTGTAATTTCTTTAGCTCTTTTCCATTTTTGTCTTGTAAACATTCAAGAAATTAATCAATAAAAACTATAATTGTTCATATTCAATGGCTTAGTTGTGTGGATTCTTGTGAGGGGTGTAGTGTAGGATTTCCTGCAACTACATCAATTATATAACAAAATATAATGTGGAAAAGAAATAACACAAATACTAGAATTTTGTTAACGAGGAAAACTGCAAATGCAGAAAAACCTCAGGACCTAGTCCAGATTGAACACACACTGTATTAAGCCGCTACAGACACTAGCCTACTACGAACTAACTTCGGTCTAGACTGTAGTTGAACCCCAATCAATCTCACACTGATCCAAGGTTTATTTGCGCTCCTTACGTCTCTGATCCCAGTAGGATACTACGCTTTTGATTCCATTAGCTGATCTCACCCACAACTAAGAGTTGCTACGACCCAAAGTCGGAGACTTTAATAAACAAATCTGTATCACACAGAAAAGTCTACAGGAATAGATAAATCTGTCTCCCACGAAATACCTAGGAGTTTTGTTCCATTTTTTATAAATCAAGGTGAACATGAACCAATTGATATACCGGACTTATATCCCCGAAGAACAACCTAGAAATATCAATCACCTCACAATAATATTAATCGACTAGCGAAACAAGATATTATGGAATCACAAACGATAATACGAAGATGTTTGTAACTACTTTTCTATCTTGCCTATCGGAGAAATTAATCTCAAACCAATTTTACAATTGTACTCGATACGATAGAAACAACAAGATCATATCACGCAACTACATAGAAAATAGTTGGGTCTGGCTTCACAATCCCAAAGAAGTCTTCAAGTCGTTAACCAACAGGGTCTCGATAGAAACCTAAGGTTAAAGGAGAATCGAATCTAGCTTATACATCTAGTATCACACGGGAGGTCTGGGGATTAGGTTTCCCAGTTGCTAGAGTTCTCCTTTATATAGTCTCCAAATCATGGTTTGCAATCTAAGTTACCTTGGTAACAAAGCATTCAATATTCATCGTTAGATGAAAACCTGATTAGATTCAAGCTAATATCTTTCAACCATTAGATCTAACTTAGCTTGTTATACACAAATGAAATGCACGTTCATTTAGGTTTGTGTAACCGTACCTAAACGTGTACACCTAGTTAGTTCAACATTAGTTAACCAAATGGTTAGCCATATGAGTACTTTCATATCAACCTTATTCATCTTCACCATAACTAGTTAAAATGACTCAAAAGAACTAGTTAGAGAGTTGTTCATTTGCTTAGATCTCATAGAAGTATATAAGACACAATCGAAGCAAAAACGATTTGATTCACTCGAACCGATTCATGAACATTATAGCCATGAACATTATAGCAAATATGCATTCCTTAGTTTATATATGTCTTAGTTCACGAATAACCGTTTTTAGAAAATAACCCACTTAAGTACGCATACCGGTACACGGACTTAATTAAGTACCCGGATTGAGTTTGTTTTCAGTTCACAAACTCCAGCAGAAATTCACGGGACGTGAACTTCCGGCAGTACGCACGCAGTACGCGGACTTTAGTTCCGGTTATCCTGAGCAGCAAAGTACGCATACTTTGGTTCAAGGATTATGGACTTATACACGTATGAGTTATCACACAATGTTTATATCCAACCATGGTTACATATTCTAAACTCTCATTTCAATCATTGAAACATTCTTAGAGGGTGTTAAATAGAGGTTATTCACACACTATTTTTCATCAAAGCAATTTTCAAGATATTGAAATAATCAACATGACTTTCGTCACTTCTAAAGATGAACTTGGCCAAAGCGAAAGCTTACCAACACATATTTCGAGAAATAGATAAGCGAGATAAACTCGGCTCGAAATAACAAATGTGTATAATCGAAGTCTATATAGCAATACGACTTTTGTCTCAAGATAGGAGATAGAGTAGATAGATTTTTGGGTGATAGATAAGTTCAAGTCTCCACATACCTTTTAGTCGATGAAGTTCCACCAGTTCCTTGAGTAGTTCTTCGTCTTGTATGATTGTTTATGGGTGAAAACTACTCCTGCAGAATTTGGTAATTTGGGATGTGGATGAGGAATGAATTTAAACCTTAAACAAATGCATTGCGCGGTGAGTGCTTGTAGATTCGAGAGATCAATCTGTGCAAGTCCGGCCTAAACCAAGAAATGGCCGTTCCAGACTTGTTTCGGTCACAAAGTGAAGGAGATGGGGTTGATCTTAGGGAGGGAAGCGAAGAAGGTGTTGAGATTGTGAAGGTGTTGGCTTGCTTATGACTTGTAACAGAAAGGTGAGCAGGCTTGTGATTGATGCAAGCAAGCTCGGGGTGTTTGAATACGTTTTGTATTAACACTTGGTTTTCTGTCTCGTCCGGACTTGTGTTGTTGTTTGAAATAGGGCGGAGAACCTATTTATACAAGTCATTGAGCCTTATTCACGTCTCTCGTGGGAAGTGGAGGAAGTGGAGTGATGGAGTAGTGGAGTTGTGCGTCGGTGCCACACCGACCAGTCTTGCCCACTTCTCATATTCATCTCTAACCGTCCATGACGTCCTAACACGTTCTTGTGATGGCGCGTTGCACGCCGCACGCCGTAAACCTCCGCACCAATACCCCGCATGTATCCCCCGTTTGTGACATGATTGATGTTCCGGAATGTGTGGATCGTGGATCCACGAAAGGTAGCATGTAATGCTAATGTGAATAACTGCGTTATTCAAGAAGTTGATACTTGTGAAGTATTGTGATGTGTATCGCATCTTGGTGTGGTAAAGTGATGGGTAATGACGCCTCACTAACCAATTAAGTCCCGACCAGGTTGTATAACCAAGTGGTGAAGTTGGACGGATGAGATGATCTTTGAGACACTCATCCGCGACCGTTAATGAAATTAGGGTTTTGAAGAGGTGCGCAGGCAACACTCTTGCCTTGGTCGAAACCAAGCATGGGATACAATTTTGGCCAGGCCGACCATACATGCGTGTAGACGGCATGACGGTGTAGGCGCCCGTACTCCATTCCCTCACGAAAGTATGATCGGGTCACTCAATTCATCCGGTGAAATCGAGTGGTCGGGATCAATTTGCGATAGAAAACCAATGCCGCAAGGGCCGCTCATCACGCCCTCTTCAGCGCGCGTTCCAAGACGACCAATCTTGGTCGGACTTGGTCGGTTGGCTCTGGCGTGAAGGTGGTAGGCTGGTGTTTACGCCTATACCCGAATATCCCATTAAAACGTGATCCGAGCCATCTAAATCGTCCGGCGAAGTTGAGTGGTCGAGATCAGTTTGTGGTTTGGGAGGCTTGGCCATGCAAGTTTGGACGTGCGTTTTGGGATAGCTAGGCATGATATTCCTTGGCCGATCAAGTGAGGGGATAGACGGGCCCACGGTGGTCATGCTTTGGTATGACCGGACTCCGCTAATCTAATGCGTGACCCTCCATTCGTGTCGGGAGAAGATGGACGCTCGTGATGGCTGGAAACCCTAATTTTGGCTTTCATAGCCGTGTGACCATTCTCCCTTTGGGCGTACGAATTTGTTGCAACCAAGCATGGTTGGTCTTGACCGATTGGTCAAGTGTATAGGCGGGCCCACGGTGATCGTGTTGACATGCTCTGGGCCCTTTGAATCTACATCTACACCCTCCATCTATACCTGTGAAGATGGATGGTTGAGACTGTTTTGCAACACATGTAATATGCCGCAAACCCTAATTTAGGGTTTTCCGTCCATAATGCTTGGTATGAACGGTTTCTTGGCAAGTTAGGCCAATGACCGACCATGCGGGGTCGGCCGTGGGTATTCCATACCGCTTGGGGGTGATGGAATTGATCCGGGGTCATCCAATCATGCTTATGGAGTTGGATGATCGCGATCGATCATATCCGACTGATACTGGTCAATCCGGATGCTCAATCGGGCTAGTATAACACACCGAGAGGGGCTCAATCGGCTAGTATAACACACCGAGAGTCACCAGTACGGGTATTTCGTACATGGTTTCATTATAGTGCTTGAGGTTCATGTTACTCGTAAGAGTAACACTTAGTCATCATGCCACACCGATAATGAGTACCGGAAATACAAGGCCGATATGAAATTCACAGAAGGGATTGTTGCCACATGCTCCAACCTGGAGGAATTTCATGTATTCCCAGAATGGGATTGTTGCCACATGCTCCATTCCTGGTGAATTAAGTGAGGGAGTATCCAACACTTATAAATGGCTTTATCTTTTACAAGATGTCAGCGCATGATTTTTTCTGGTTTTTTACAAATTTAACCTTGAATGAAAATCCACCATCAACAATGATGAACACCGTGGAGTCTAGAGCTCAACTACACTTTCTATCCTAGTCCGAGACTTAGCTATAAGTAGACTAGAAATCAAGACTTATAGTTTTGACAACTAAACTTGACAAACAAGCTTGAGATAGCAACTCTTGCGAGTTCGACTGAGCAGTACTCTAACAATCTCCCTGTTTGTCAATTTTAGTGACAAAACTATCAATACATATGGAATACAAAATAAATAAACTTTGCACCTTCTCTTCCACATGCATTATATCCTTGGTTCTTCAACATTACTCGAAATCTTCGTCACTTCCAAGTACTCCAATGATTCCAAAGATATTCAATGAAGCCTCAAAGTTGTTGAAGATCTGTAGCCATAACAATGATAAAACAAAAGCTCTCAATCATTGTTACATCGTGTCATAGTATTATTACACGGCATCAAAGTTCAATTGTATCACAACTTTGACAACAATACTATGGTGATATGTATCACTCCCCCTTAGTCAATACTCATCTCATATGAAACCACTCCCCCTTACATAATGATCCGAAAATCATATGTATTTATAGTGTGAACTACACATTAATTCTCCCCCTTTTTGTCAATAAAATTTGCAAAGGTACGAAAACTAGTGGGATCCTAATGAAATTTTCATAGAGACATTTCATGACCATAAAAAAACACATATCTACTTTTTAGATGCAATCATATTGCCGAAACTAAATGCATTCATCAAGGAATTTATAAAGATACAAGATAACCCCTATAATATTCCACAGCCGCACTCCCCACAAAGATTTGGCAATTAAGCACAATTTCAATCAAGAACTCTCCCCCATAAAATGTCATTCCCGAAAGAACAACAAGAGCGACCTTACTTTCACAAGAAAAGAAGGATTTTTTTGGACATAACAAATCACATACGAATATGAATTTGTATCCAAAGTACTCAATTAAATTAACCACAAGAGAACCCATGATTAATTTAATCGGAAATGCTCAACATAAGAAAACTTACGGAGCCGCACAGTATATACATAAAAATATGGATTAAGGAAGATCAATACTGCGGAATAAACAAAGATTCATTCTATCTTTCATCACTATTTGCACAATGACATATAATAGACTTAATCTTTGTAAACAAAAGCTCATCCTTTCTTCCATCAATATTTTCATAATGATATAAAAGGCTTAATCTTTGTAAACAAAAGTTCATTCAATCTTTTATCAATACTTTCATATCGACATATGAAAGACTTAACTTTTGACCATGTATGGGACAATCATAGTTCACGGACGCAAACACACATATCCCATAACAGTTTGAAATATATAAAACCATAAAGATTAATACTGCAAAATCATCTTCCAAATAAACTTTAGAATTTAAACAAATAAATCTAAAAACATTGAAGATGAAAATCGTTGGACATAGTTATGTGTAATCACAAGAATGGCGATTCCAAACTCTAGTTATTCTTCTTAAAAACACAAGAATAAAATTCTCATAAGAAGTTTTCCTAGACATTGAGAACTTTGAAAAATTCTTTATCGTCCCCGAACTCCTTGTCGTCAACATCCATGGGAACATATGGTTCGTGAAGAAAGGAGTCAATTCCAACAAACCTTCTAGGCTGATGATGTCGAACCAGGGCTTTCTGAATTTCAAGAGTTCTCATAAAACAAGCCCTTATTTGTTGAATCTCATTCCTTGTCTCCTTCAACTCTTCAAGAACATCAGAAAACTTCTGAGAATTTGAAGGAACAACTCTTGGCTTCCTCACATTCCTTCTTTTTCTTTTCAAAGTTGGAGGAATCAGAGATTTTTCTTTTTCCTTCATGATTGATGGCTTAACAATCATATTAACATCTTTTCCATCAAAAAACATGATGCTTGGAGTATCCATTGCGTACGGGTTTGTGAGAGGAAGTCACAAACTAAGCTCAGCAAGCAGTCTTTGGTTAAAAAGAGTTTCAGGGAAGGAAAAAGATATATAGGGTTACGAAACCCTTAAACACACAGGTTCGTGTACACACAACTCTCAACCTTATAAAAGGTAGAATTGTCTATTTTAACCCCTTTTTTTATTGAGTAACCAGGGAAGTCCTTTCCAATATCAATTAGATATGAAAAGCGGCATGAATTCCAGACTTTACAATGCTCTCAGAGCAACAACAAAAAAGAACAAATCAAAAACAGCGAAAGATTTTTATTTTCTTAAAACCTGAGGTGTGCAAAATCTTATCTCTTTTAATGAGGCACATGAGACAAGATGCACTAACCAACATAATTTAAGTTGTGCTGGGATGAACAATAATCTGTCCATCATATCTCTTTCGATCGGAATTCATAGAACCCTGTTTCTCATAGTGTTTAGACCATAAACTTCTTTCTAATGGTCTTGTCTTATCCTTGGAAACTAACTTCTTTGACGAAGATAAAATCTTACATACCTCAGCGGTCTTTTGAACAAGTTTAAGCTTGTTTGCTAATCGATTTGCTCTCCGTTGAAGTTGTAGGATCAGAATATCGCAACACCAAGATTCTCGCAGGACACACTGCGAAGACATCGCGGGATGGAAGTAAAAAAAACGTAACGGATGACGACAGCCAAAACACGAGAAAGATGTGAAGATGTAGCGAGATCGAGGAGTGTCGCGAGATTTAACATGTGTACACTTGCGAGAATATCGCAAGCCATATCCGAAAATAAAGGACAGCTTAGCTGTCATCCGCCATGTAATATCCTATATAAAGAGCCGAATAGGCTTAAGGAAGAGAGAGATCTTTTTCGAGTGTGGAGCAAGTCATTAAGAGAGAGAAAGAGTGATTGTAATACTTTGGTTTATCTCCTGTTCATCTTGTAACATTTCGAGAGTTTGATCAATAAAAACTTATAATTGTTCATCTTAAAAATGATTTAATTGTATGGAATCTTGTGAGGGGTGTATTGTGGGATTTCCTGCAACTACATAATGGCGCTAGAAACAGGGAGGAGTAAAGATTGATATTGTGATTTGGAAGGATTTGAAGTAGTAGATAAAGAGTTTCATATAATTTTCAACAATTTGATAAGGTTAAAGAATGGCAAGAAGAATACATACGTCAGAACAACCAACGACAGTTAGAAGGAGTAGGAGACTTGCTGGAGAAGAAAGAAATGAAATGGGAGAATCTTCAAGAGAAAATACGAGAAATAATGGAGAAAATCGGGTTCAATCGCCAATTCAGCATGCACCAATACAAAATAGAACTGAGGATTATGACAGAGTGAGCGTACACACTTGGCGATCGGATTCTGAAGATGAAATAGGGGAAAACCAGCAATTAGAAGGTAATGGACAAGAAGAAGGAGATCAAGAAATGGTTGGAGGAATAATTCATGGAAATGAAGAGATTACAGCGTTAGAGGCATTGGGACAAATAATACGCGAAGAAAGGCGATTAGAAACGGAAGAACGTGCAAATTTGACAAGGCAAAACCATGAGCTAAGGATGGAAAACATAAGGTTACAGAACAGAAGGTCAATGAGCTCTACAAGGTCAAGATCAGTAAGGGAAGAAGTAAGACGAGATATGCCTGTAGAAAATGTTAATGAAGAAATTCGAGAAGAAACACAAAATTTTGGTGAGGAACGCCGCGAAAGAAAAGAAGTAAGGGAAGATGGGAAAAATGATGGAAATCAGAGAGATAGACACCACCAGAGGCGAGATAATCAAGAGGATGGAGAAAATCAGGAAGAAGGAAGGAGAATATTACATGGGAGAGAAATACAAAGAAATCACCAAGCAATTCAAGATGAAATTGAGAGACATTATACTGAACAAGCACATCTAGCTCGCGAAAGGGAAAGGCTAAGGGCAGAAATGGAATAACAAGAACTACAAGAGGAAATTCGCTAAAACAATCATGATAATCGAGAAAGAAGGCGTGAGCGTAATCGCAATAATGTTAATATCAATGAAGAATACGATAGAGCACTAAGGAGAACTGAAAGACGGCAAAGAGGAGAAAATGAGAGATATAATGGTGTGTGAATTCATGAAAGGAATGAAAGAGAAGATCGCAGAGAAAGACGGGAAGAAAATGATGACCAAGAGAATCAAAACGGATATGAACGCAGAAGAAGAGAGGCGGAGCTAAAAAGGCCAATGGAAGATAATTCTAGTATAAACGAACAAATTTTGTAAGAGCTAGCGGAAATGAGAGGAATGTTAAACAATAAGAAAGAAGGAGGTAGGAGACAATTAGATGAAGCTATAGAAGAAGCTGCGAAAACCCCATTCACACGGGAAATACAATTAGAAGGAATACCCCCAAAGTGCAATTTGCCTACACTAACCAAAGATTTTTGATAGATCAACTTGTGCAATACAACACATCAAAGCTTATTTGAGATGTATGTTACAAAGTGGGAAAATCATGACGCTATATTGTGCAAATATTTTGCATCAAGTTTGACAGGAGAAGCTTTGAAATGGTTTGAAGGCCTGCTAAAAAAATACTATAGCATCCTTCAATCATTTACAGGCTATATTTTTAGGGGCGTACATAAGTAATAATTTCTCGCGACCTGGCATTGAAGATGTATTTGGATTAAAGCAAAGGGTTGGTGAAAGTTTGAAACATTTGACTGTGAGGTGGAAGACGATGTGTAGCGACATGGCAGGTCGTGTCGATGAGAGATATCTCATTTTATCATTCATTAATGCTATGTTCGCAACCAATCTGTTATACATTCAAATTTTCAGAATTAAGAACACGATCACAATGACTGAGCTGCGAGAATTACAGGAGGAATATATTGCTCTCGAGGAAAGACAAAATGAGATGGAATCATACCCAGTTGCGAACACAAGTTCGATTGCAGCGAATGCAAGCTTGTTACCTAAGTTGATAAATACATTGGAGAGCACTTCGCAAGGACAACCAGACTTGGTCATGGGTGATAATCAACAGAAGCTAGTGGCTATGGGGAGTCATGACCAAGAAGAATACGAGAGATAAAGAAATTTCTATAACCGCGGTGGAAATAATAAAATTCAAAGACTTGATCAGCCGCAAGAAAATTATGGAGGTCAAAGGCAAAATTATCATAGGGGACAAGGAAGCCGTAGGATAGTATGGGAAGAAATTGAGATGCCACCTCTCAATGCTAGCATGGAGAAAATATGGGAAGCTATAATTTTAATGGAAAATATACCAACACCATGGAACATGGGAAAGGAGCCACCTCCAAGCGAGAGAAGCAATGAGTTTTGTTCTTATCACTATTTCCATGGACATACAACAAATGACTGCAGAAATATAAAGAGAATCATCCTCAGGATGATAGATCAGGGAAAATTAAATCATTTTCTAGTAAAGAAAGCACAACCTCAAGTATTGGCACCACCTCCTCCAGAAATTCAAAGGGCGAACACAACAAAAGAACGTGAAACATTTGTGATAGAAGTTGGGGCAAAAGCAAAAAATCTGTTTTGTAACTCTATTGTACATTCGTACAAGACAATTGAAGATTTCCACGATATTACTCTCAGCAGGGTTTTCGCAAGGGATGCCAATGATAAAGAAATAATGAACACCGTGAAGACGTCGCAACTGGAAGAATGGCAGAAGCATATCATTTCTTTCACCGCGGAAGAAGTGCCTGAGGTTGGAGAAATGCATGACAACCCATTGGTGGTAAGATTGGAGATCAACCCTGTAGTTGCAGGATTTCCCACACTACACCCCTCACTCAAATCTGCTAAATCAACTCATTTGAAGATGAAGAATGATATGTTTATTAATTGTTTTCTTGAAAGATTTACAAAGAAATGTAAAACAAAGCTAAAGAAATTACAATCACTCTTCACTTTCTCTCTCCTAATGACTTGTTTTATAATTCAAAAAGACCTCTCCCTTCAACGAGACTTACTCGACCCTTTATATAGGGTATTACATAGTGGATGACAGCTATACTGTCCCTTATTTTCGGAAGTGTCTCGCGAATGCTCGCGAATATACAACTGTTTGCCTTCGCGACACTCTTAAATCTCGCCAAGTCTTTGGTAGGCCTCTAAAGGTGTATATATTTAGCCTACATGTTATAAACCGCAAGTGCACGGCGTCTATCGGAGACGCGGCAAGTACGGGTCGATCCCACAAGGACTTGTGGTGCTCTGATATTGATCTAAGGCTGCTCTACTGAGTTTCAAGTGGTAACAAGTGACAACAGATGGTAATACAGATGTTTGTTTTGTGCCGAAACGGATGGATAATTTTCAAGTGACTCTAACTAAGGAATGAAACAGTGACAAAGGTGTGCTAAGGTTTTCAAGTCTACCACTAATTCCTATCATGTGATCAACTATGTTGAGGTTCTTGTTGTCCTGTGATTGATAAGGGCAGGGTGTCAATTCCACCACCTATCTCTCCCCGCAATGCCTCAATTAATGACCTAAAGTGTTGACACTGAGCACTAGTTGTCTAATTTAGTACAACTAGTCAAGGGAATCAACAATTGTATCTAAGGTTGAGCTGCAATACACTCAACACAGTTATGACCTAACTACAGTGTATCCATGGCATTGGTATACACTGTGAGAGAAAAGCATTGGGTATTTGTAATTGAAGACATTTGATAACATTAAGCATTCAAGAACATTCAATCAGAGTTTAAACACAGTCAGGAAATTAGGGTTTCAATGAAACCCTTGCAACTAAATTAGAACATGATGAAAACAAACAAACTACAAAATTAACCTAATTGACGCACTGGCTAGCCCAGGCATGAAACCTAACACACCCAACTCAGTTGTATTTATACATGCAAAATCAACCAAACCCTAATTTCAAAATCGAGAATGATAATGGAAAATAAATCAAACCCATGCTTTCTGATTCATCCCTTCACTGATTGTGCGGCTCTCTGACTCCTGTGGTTCTGAGACTCCCTTACTCTTGATTTGAGGAAAGATAAACCCTAGTCTCAATTATCTCTTACATAGCCTCTAGGGTTTCGAGAGAGGCTAGGCGAGAGATAAGTGAAGCTAGAGAGGGTGGTTGTTGGCGCTGTGTCAGTGGTGGTGATGGTGACGGAAGAGGAGATGGTGGTGATGATGCGGCTCTGCAAAGAGTTGTTCGGGGAGAGAAGATGGGTTTGCAGAGCTCTGCCAGAGAAGAAAGAGAAGGATGGAGAGAAATGGTTTGGTTCGATTAGGGTATATGGGTATGGGTTGATTCGGTGTTGAGCGGGTGTAGCAACGGACGATGAGAATGATGTAGCGAGCGTCGGATCTAGGGGAAGAAATCTCAACGGCTCAGGATGGTATGCGGTTTTGGCATGATCTGGGTGTTGAGCGGGAGCAGCTATCTTCGATGCACGCGGTTGGAGCGAGCGTCGGATCTAGGATAGATCGAATCTAACGGCCTGAATGAGACGGACTCGGATCCGGGTCGTGGGTCGGGTCTAGCTCAAGCCCATGTTCTGTAGATGAGTTGCTACTTGTTGGGTTGCAACTGTTGCGCGCGGGCTTTGGCTTTCTGATCCATAGATGCTCGACTCCAATTCTTCTCTCTTTGGGCTCCTCAGTTTCTCCGAGCTTTATTTATTACCTAAAAACACAAAATTAATTAATACAAATATTTATTCTTGAAAACAAATAAAACACAAAATCTGGGATAATATCTGATTTCTAAACGCAAAAGATGAGTAAAAGGCCAATAAAAAGGTGTATAAATATGCACTATATGGCACTCATCAGTCTTCATGCTTTCCTCATGTTCTAATCGTCGTCATCTATTACGTCATTTATTTACCTCCATGCGACTCCTTCGCGACGCGGTCGTTTATTAATCTCGCGAATTATTGCTGTTGCGATATTCTGATCCTACATCTTGCCTCTTTTTCCTTGAAAATTGCTTGAAGAGCGATCTTTAAGGAAAAAATCTGTTGTTGTAGTAGTCTTTGATCTTTGTTGATGAAGGAACGAGCGAAAGAATACTGGACTTGAAAAGTACGTACTTGCCTCTATTCTTTTGCGATGTTCCGAAGCTTTGCGAAGTAAACAAGAAGTAATATATCTTCTATTACCCACAGAAACTTGATTCCTTGAATCTTGGGATGACCGTTTACACGTGTCTAAAATTACTCTTTTTACCGGTATATTTAATGTTATCCGGTCACCTTTTTTTCTTCTATTTAAAGGAAAACTGCCTGTGAAAAACATTCTTTCTCTTCTTCTCTATCTTCTTCATCGTCTGCAACTATTTCCTGCTATTCATCTTCATCATCTTCTTTTCATTATCTTTCTGTTATCATTTTCATGGCATCCAGGTTCGTTATTTTCTTTGATTTTGATTATTCTCTTGATTGATCTTCCTTATTGAAATTATTTCATCTTGATTCTGTTCTTCTTTTGATATCCCCATTTTTGTTTCAGCAAGAACAAGTCCAGCTCTAGATATACTGTGGTGAACCCTAACATTCCCGTTGGTTCGCAACCAAAACCTTCTTCGCAAGTGAAGTCTCTGGCTTCTAAAAAACAACCTACGAGTAGTAAGGTATTTTTGGAAATATTTACTCCTTTAATAGCGGTTTTATTGCCTCTGTTTCTTAGTTGATTTATTATTCGCAGGATGATAAGAGTGATAGATCTCCCAAAAGATCTCGCCATAATACATTTGATGCCTCGGCTGCTGCTTCAACTGTTCCTTTCTCGGGATTCAAGCATTCTTCTTTCCCCACGATGTCTTCGCAAGGCAAATCTCCTATTACAGCGACTTCTTCACAAGATAATCCCATTCCTTCTTCTCAAGATACTGTACCATTCCCTACAGCGTCATCACAGGATAAATTAATCCCTGAATTTTCTGCGAATGAAATTCTTCAGGTCATGCCTATTCCTACTTTTACTTTTACCTCGCCTCCACCTACTGATCAAATTCCTCCCATTGGCGGTCTTATAACTATGGGCGACTCAACTTTTCCTTCTTCCTCTACTATTTCTTCTCCCTCAAAATCTATTTCTCTTAGCAAAGAACATTTAGAGGGATGGATATAGCTTTTAAAATTTTATCGAATACTATGAATGATGTTAAGAAAGCCTCCACTGATCCCACCAAATCTAGTGTTTTTGAGTCTTTGGGCAAACATTTTGGTTCCGATACTATATCGCGAGCATCCTTGGAACAAGAAATTAAGACCTTGAAAAATAGCCTTCATAATACTTCACTGGATCGTGATAACCTTCGCAAGAAGAATGAAGAATTAAAAGGTATCTCCTCCCCCCCCCTTTTTTTTTTTTTTTTTTTTTTTAAAAAAAAAAATTTGGTTCGCCTCTCAAGATTTGCACCAGAAACGTAAGATGGAGATATATCAAATGGAATCTATTGTGGAAGAGACCCGAACTGAAAGAGATGCCTGGATGGAATAAAGTATAATCGTTTAGATAATCTTCATACGTTTTCTATGGATCAAATAAATAATCTTTCCCAAGAAAACATCTGCTTAGTTCAAAATCAAGAATCATTAAGTAATGAAGTGTCGCGTCTCTCATATTCTTTGAATAAATCTAATTTGGAGTTGGAAACCTTATCAGATGAAAATGGAACTTTATCTTTTGAGAGGCGAGCTTTATTGGATAAGGTGGCAATATCCTCGCAACAACTTGATGCTTGTAAAAAAGCATTGAATGAGCAAGAACAGTCTATCTGCCTACTGAAAAATAAACTTGAAGATACTACCACTGAAAGAGATAAACTTATTCAGAATAGAATAAATCTAAGTGTGAAAGCCAACCAACTCAAGGATGATTATACCAAGTTAAAAGAATCCCATTCTTCCCTTGTGAAACAAAATAAGTTATTGATTTCTAATGAAAAGAGTTTGCGGTCGCGGTTAAAAGGTCTTGTCGGTGATGGTTTTGATAATGCCATGGAAAACTTGGGGAATAATTGCTTGGCTCTTACTCAATATCTTGTCTCGAGAAGGAAGGTAGTCATAAGATTTGATTTGCCTTTTCCATTATTTTTCTTTTCCATTATATACCATCTTTCATCTTTTAATTTTAATATCTTCCTTTACTCTTGCAGAACCGAGAAAGATCTTCACTCTTCTCTATCTACTTTGGAAGCGCGCATGCTAAAATTTGTAAGGAAAATGCAACGCTTAGTTGCTTCTCTTGCCCAATCTCGCGATCGAGCGAGGAAGGAGGTTTAATTACCTTAATCATCTTAAAGACATCCAGAGCGAGAAATCAACGTAAAGCGCTTCTTCGCCAATTTCCTCCCAAAGCGAAGTTCTTGTGAATAATATTTTACTTTCTAAATCCCTTGATCCTATCTATGTTGAACCATTGGATGTTGAAGATGATGAAGTACCCAATCCTCCTGACAGTGATTATGATTATGAAAGCTGCGAAGACCTCGCTAATAATGAAGTTATCAATAAGGAACCTTGCGAAAGAACTTCGGGTGAAAACCCTCCAACTGGCGAGGATGAAGCTGATAAGATTGTCGAAGAACCTTTACCACATCCTTTAGTTGAGCAAGTTGATATAGAAAATTAAGTTTCTTCATAACTTTATTGAATTTTTTTCTTTTGATTGCAAAGTACTAAGTCGGTGTTGGATGAATTAATTTCTCTTTCTGTTTGATTATAAGAACTCATGTCGCCATCTTATCAAGTAATCCCTTTATTTTCCATTGAATCTTTTGTTGTAATCTTTCTCGATGGGAAAATCTTGATTGTCTATATTCAAAATGTTTAAAGATCTTTCTTGAATGCCGTTATTACGACAAGATCGCAGGATGTCTTTACATTTTCATGTAATGACCCCTTGGTCTTGCCTTATCATTATTTGTGTGGTCTTATTTTGCCTTCCTAAGTAAAGGTCTTATTATGCCACCCCTCATTGCGACAATATGAGGCCTAGATATTCTTGCGAACATAAAGCCCCATGACATTATTATGGTCGTGCGACAAAATCACGGGACGTCGTTACATTTTCATGTAACAACCCATTGATCTTGTCTTATCATTTTTTAGTATTTTTGCCTCTGCAGGATATTTTTCTTGCGACAATATGATAGGCCTAAATATTCTTACGAACGTAAAACCCCATGATATTGTCGTCTTTGCGACGAAATCGCAGGACGTCTTTACACTTTCATGTAAAGACCCATTGATCTCGTCTTACCCTCGCGTTAGTATTATTGCCTCTTCGGGGGATCATTGCACAAATATGACAAGCCTAAATTCTCTTGCGAAAATAAAGACTCATGACATTTGTGTCTTTGACACTTATCAGCTCCCTAATGGAGGGTGCCGCCTTATCTTCTCCCCGGTTGCCCCTTCAAGGAGGCGTACATCGGCCATACAAGGCTAGCTCCTCCCATCCGGTCTTAACAACAACCAGATTGTTTTCGCAGCCTCTTATCCCTTATACCTATATGGTTTATGGTTACAAGGCTGCACCCTAAGTGGAGTTTTCTTCGGGCCGAGTGCAAAGCATGTGCCAAGACTTGTCAAGAGTGGTAAGGAAGTTCCATGCTCCCGCACTCTTGACTCAACCGTGTACCTCGGCGCCTTGGTTATACATCGACTCCTTGGAAAAGATCCTCGGTCGCCCAACCAGGGTATAACCTTATATATATAGTTGGGAATCCAAGGTATCTTTCCGGATAGGCTTTCATGGGCCCCAAATCTCCATGACCTAGGTTTCGTGGAGCGGTGTAACCTTCCACCGAGTCATGTTAAGAGATACCCCCTTATATGACGTACTTTAGGTCTTACATTTGCCTCTTGCGAAATATCATTCGCGAACTAGGGTGTACGCCATAAAGGTTTGTCCCATTCACTCACTCATTCATTTTACCAATTTATTCAATCATTTGTCTGCGAAGTTATCGCATAATTTTGTTTCATTTCCGTTGATCTCGCAATCTATCTGTCGCGAAGACATTACATCACCAATTCATTCTATTTATCCCATCTTCTATGGATAATACTTCTTAAGATATAACCTATTCCACGGCCTATCTAATTTTTGCCCTACATCTTTGCCTTCAGGATCCATTAATTTATATGCCCCTGTGCCCACTATCTCCTTGATAATATAAGGTCCATCCCATTTTCTTGCCAGCTTGCCACCATTTTCTCGCTGATATATAGGTGTTTCTCGCAACACCAAGTCACCCGGCTGAAATTCACGTATCTTGACACGCTTTTATATTCTCCGGCCAATCTTCGCTGGTAATTCTCCATATCTTTGTAGTGCTTTCTCTCTTTTTTCTTCTAATTCATCTAACTTGATTAAGATGTTATCCGCACTAAGATTTTTCTCCCAAGCTTCTTTCTTTGTAGTTGGAATTCTCACTTCTGTTGGAAGTACAGCTTCGACTCCATATGTTAAACAAAAAGGGGACATGCCTGTAGCTTCTCTTCTAGTCGTATTATAAGCCCATACCGCATTGGGTACTTGTTCGCACCATCCTTTATTGTATCCTTCCAATTTTTTCTTCAATATATCCGCGATTGTTTTATTTGTTGCTTCGCCTCGACCATTAGCCTCGGGTATAGAGGAGTTGATTTCCCACACCGTATCTCGAAATGCATTAAGTAGCAATTCTATATTTTGTCCTTCAAACCGCTTCCCATTGTCGATACAAATGCGCTGAACCCCAAATCTCGCATATAATGTTCTCGAATATGAAAGTAAAAACATCCTTATCGCGAATATGTTGTACCGCTTTCACCTCTGCCCATTTTGTGAAATAATCTGTAGCGACTATTAAATATCTTCTTTGTCCCGTTCCTGGTAAAAATGGTCCTACAATATCTAAACCCCATTTTCCAAATGGCCAAACACTTGATGAAGAATTTAACGGAGCTCCTGGTGCATGTATTTTCTTCCCATGCCTTTGGCAGTCCTCGCAACGCCTTGACACTTGTTTCGCGTCCTCATGCATGTACGGCCAATAATAACCCTGCATTTTTGCTTTATATGCTAAAGATCTTCCTCCGCTGTGATTACCAAAGATCCCCACTATGCAACATCTTCAATATGATTTCTCCTTCTTTTCTTGTTAAACATCTAAGCGAAGGTCCATTAAAAGATCGTCGATATAGCACTCCATCTCTTAATTCATAATTTGTTGCTCGGCTTTTCAATTTGTGTGTCTCCAATCTATTTCTTGGTGTTTCTCCTATCATCAAATATGCATGAAGCTCTGCTCTCCAATCTTCTTCGCAGAGTGTTTGTGTTCCATCTTCTACTATCATTACATCGGTTTCTTGTTCTTCTTCTTTATCAATTGACGGCATCGATAGTGTTTGTATTTTAATACTCCTGCACCGGGATCCGTCATCATACTCTGGATATAAAGGCAAAAGCGCCTGCGAGTCTATTATTTCTCCATATCGACAACTCGTCAACAAGTTTCTTATATTTTTGCAAAGACAACTCATATTCTTCTTTTATACGCGAATTGCCAATTGTGAATCACTAGTAATCCTTACATTTTCCACTTTAACCTTCATTTCTATTGCAAATCGCAAAGCATGTATTATAGCTTCATATTCGTTTCATTATTTGTTGATGCGAACTCCAATCGAAAGAAAGAGCTATTTTATTACCTCTCGGGATATCACAACAATCCCTATTCCATTTCCTTCTCCATTTGACCCATCTACCAATATTTCCCATCTGCTCGGCCCGTTAACAAATCTTTCGGATCTCCATGTTCTTCCTCAATATCCATCATTTCTTCTACCGACTCATCTTCTTCTAAAGGGAATTTCATTAAAAAGTCTCTTTATTCTGGAGGCGACACTGTGATTTTGGCGAAGATAGTATTTCATATTTGAGTTTGCAATGACTAGTTTTCTTAAGGGATGTGACCAATACTATGCCATGGTTTACCAAGTGACATTTCTCCCAATTAAGGACAAGGTTTGTGTCTATGCATCGTTTAAGAATTAGTTCAAGGTTATTTAAACAACCATCAAAAAGAATTGCCATAAACACCATCCATAAATCATGTTTTGCAAACGTTCCAAACGGAAATAAATCTGTTCTAGAATAACCATCCATGCCGGCTTCACGTTCTCTTCCATTAGAATCCTGCATGCACATGGATGGACTAATACCTTTGATCCAGCCGTTTTGTGCTCTTTCAAGACTCCAGAAACGGTCTTCAGTTCTTAGAAATTCGCGAAGCTCATCTCTCCATCTCCCAAGAAAGCATACTTCAAATGGTCCGGAAGTGGCTTCAATTCTAGTTTGGGCGCCTTCACAATAGATGGTACAACCAAGTAAAAATATAAACATCACCCTTGTTAGCTTCTTGCAATGTCGCTAAAGCACCACACATCTCCACCAATTTTGCAAAGACGTCCAATTCAATGCTATTTTTATCGATTCCACCATTTGTTCTTCTCAATTAAACGGAATGCACATCACTTAGATATGGCTTCAAATATGTTAAGATGTTATTGCCAATAGTGAGTGAATTACTATGGAATGGCCTCCCAAGAAGTAAAGAAGTAGATGATCGGTTCTCATCCATATCCGCACAAAGAAATCCAGGAAAAATAAGCTCATTCAACGTCTTTTGCAAAATCAAGTAAAGCATGTTCAAACCTTTGCTTACCAATAGTAGTGGTTGAAGTAAAACCACCGGGAAGATGCGACGCACTCTCGCCAACTTTAGTAATCATTAAAGAACCTATCCTTCTTGATGCATAATTCCTTTTTATTATTGTCTTAATAGCCTCAATGAATGGTATATTGGATCTTCTTGAAGATATCCATAATGAGCTTCTTTCACAACTAGGAAAAGGAGGTGGAGTAGTGAAATCCCTATTCTCCTTTGGTGTGGTTTTCCCATTGACTACCTCTTCCACTTCCCTCCCATGATGATTTTGTTGAAAAATCGTTACCTTGGACATAAGCTTATCATCAGTGAAGATGTTCAGCTTGCTTGCTTTTGGATGCGTGCCTTGGCCTTTGATTTGGATATAAATTCTGCTTGTTCGGTCTCAAGCATCACCAATCTCCATGTTACTTATTCTTTGATCCACTCACCGTTTTCATCCCTTGTGTAGAATTGTTGCGGTTTGCCGATATTATCACGCTTCATAGAGTATTGGAGTATTAACGTCACAATGGTGTGGAATCACCTCTTGTAGTAATTCTCCCCTTTCCACAAATCTCCCTTGCGAATTTGAGTAGCTTTGGATCAAATAATATAACCATTCCTTAGCATTCTCCAGCATTGGTATTCGGTGGAAAAGTATTCCATAAGATGTTTGTTTGGGGAGCTTGTTAGGTCCTTGATACGATCGGAACTCCGTGAAATCACAAAGAAAGTGTTAATCGCTCGAATGAAATTTTATTGAGTCTTGGGATCGAAGACGTATTGGACTCGGTCTACCCCCTTTAGAGGTATAACACAGAAACAATTCTCACAAACTAAAGTCGAGTTCGTTCCCACCAAGAGATCTTAGTTGTATTTCACGAAAGGGGGTGTAAAAAGCAAAATAAAAATAAACAAAGTAATTAAAATCGAAAGTTGAAAGATGAAAACAATAAGAGAGAAGATTTGAATCAAGTTATGTTCTCTTCACTTGCTATTAGTCACAAATTATCCATGTGCTCTAAATCCCTTGTATCAATATCCATTCATTTACCTAGAATTTCTAGCTGGGGCTCATGCATTAGGTTTTGTGAATTTCTTAGGTTGATATTAGTAGTTAGACTCTTTAGCTCAGATGCACTTGCTGCGTTGTTTCTACACACAATTGCTCCACGGAATCCCTCCGCAGGTCTCGTGTTTGCTACTTTGTAAAAAAGTCAAAGAACGTTACTTATCTCACTAGCTTTAGATCGAATTAACAAATCAATTTAGTTGGCCACCCAAACAATCTACAATCAATCAAGTGTCAAGTATTAGTAAAAACAAGCGATAATTATTGAAAAACTTCAAGAAAGGAATTCATCCTCAATCAAAAAGAAATTTAGCTACTCATGTTTTTGAAATTCACACAATTAATAATTTTAGTTTCAAATTCACACAAGTAATTAAAAAGAATTGATATTCTCGATTCTTCGAAGTTAGAATCCTTTTCCTTTTGAATTCAAGCTTTTTAGCTCTTCCTTCTCTTTCCAAATTTTCCATCGATTCCTAGCCCAAGTCTTCACACCCATGAGAGAGGTCCATAGAAAGTGCGGAAAAATCTAGAATTTGGTAGAGCTAATGCATCGGTCACAGAATATTCCGTCAGGTCCTCAGATTAGGACTTCAAACAGGTCAGCAAACTGTTAGTCAAAGGGTCAAGGAGTTCATCGAGCCCAGGAATTGACTGATGAGCGGGGCCACTTTTCTTGTGATTAGCAAATCCGAGTTCAATGTCAACGGCACTTTAGCCTTCCTGCTGACTCTATAACCTGCATTCTCTATTTATTAACCACCAATGCCATGAGCCTCGGCTCCTCCTTGAGCCGGCATCACGTGCAACGGCTTACTCCAATACATGACCCCAGCCTTCTTGCCCTGCAATTCCATCTATTTCATTCCATAATCCCGAAGCACCTTTCACTTTAGCGAGTCACAGCACAGACTGGCACTGCAAACCTCGGTTGGGCCTAGCCATCTCGGGCCACTACCAATTCAACCGAACCACCATATCCCATTAAATCTCGGATCAACATTCGAAGCCCATTTCTAATCGAATTTCTGTAGCCCTTTTATAAACAACCGGCTCAATCTCAACGGCCCACAGAACTCTCTTCTTCCTGCGGTTCTCCAGTAAAACCATGACAAACCTTAGGGTAGTTCGATCCATGGCTGCCTCACTCCTCCTCTCGGTTTGGTGGAAATAATGATTGAGAATGCGAATTTCTTGAGTTTAGGGTTGTAATGAAAGCTGGGTTTGGATCGAGTTAGGGTATTTGTCTTAGGAGTAGATGGATGGGCTTGGTATGGGTTAGAGTTCGGGTATGGGTGGATTCTTCTCCCCTGAGTACACCCCAAGTGCTAGTTCCCCTTAACTATTATTGTCCTTTCTTCAGTAATTTGAGTCACCACTAACATAGCTGGGCTCCATATAGTATTCCCTCCTTGATGAAATGACAATTTTACCCTTTGGCTCAAATAGGGTGATTTCTTCTTCTTTTCCTCAGTGCGACTCCAAAGTAGCTACAAAACTCAAAACAAAGCGCTATCAATTATAATTGTGAATCACTAGTAATCCTTACATTTTCAGCTTCATTTCTATTTGCAAATGCACAAAGCATATTATAGCTTCATATTCCTGTTCATTATTTGATGCGAACTCCAATACGAAAGAAAGAGCTATTTTATTACCCTACGGGGATATCCACCGCCAAATCCTTTATTCCATTTCCTTCTCCAATACATGTCTTCTTCTAAATTTGACTGTGATTTTAGGCGAAGATAGTATTTCATATTTGAGTTTGCGATATTTGAGCATTCCATCTCTCAACTCTTCCCGACTCTTTGAATTCTTCATTATCGATTCTATTGGTACTTTTGTCACCACCTTGACAACATGCGCTTGAAAATATATACGAAGTTTAAATGTTGCATAAACTAATGCTAAAATTAATTTTTCAATTTTTGAGTAATTCCTTTTCCGCGTTGAAAGTTTTGCTGATGTAATAAATTGGTTTTTCTACTCCGCGTCCACTCGCAGCAGAACACCGCACTTAATGCATGCGAGGTTGTTGCAAGATAGATCAACAATTCTTCTCCTTCTTCCGCTTTTTGCAAAATTGATATATCCATTAAATGTTCTTTTATTCCTTGCAAGGCTTTCTTACACTCATCTGTCCATTTAAATTTTGATCCTTTCTAAGGATGTTGAAAAAGTGCTTGCATTTGTCGACGAACGCGAGATGAATCTCCCTAGCGAAGCTAACAACCCATTTAACTTTTGAACATCTTTTATTGTCGTCGTGTTGGCATATCGCGAATCGCGTGTACTTTCTCCGGGTCGACTTGAATTCCTTCTTTGGATACAATGTACCCTAAAAATTTTCCAGAGGCGACCCCAAAGGTGTATTTTTCGGGTTTACTTTGATATTAAATTGCCTCATTTGTTCAAAAATTTCTTTCAAATCCCGTACGTGGTCTTTTGCTTTTCTCGTTTTTTATTAACATATCATCAACATATACCTCCAATGTTTTATGTATCCATTTCGCGAACACCTTCTCCACCATCCTTTGGTATGTCGCACCGGCATTTCGCAGACCGAATGGCATTTTTGTATAACAAAGACAATCCTCTTGGAGCAAAGAAAGCAAAGTATGTTCTTGGTCTTCTTCAATGAGAGGAATTTGATTGTAACCCTTGTATCCATCAAGAGAAGATATCCTTTCATTTCCCGCCACTTGCTTCAACCAATTGTGGAATATCTGGTAACGGGAAACTATCTTTAGGACAAGCTTTATTTAGATCAGTAAAGTCTATACAAATTCTTATCCCCTTTTTCTTCTTTGGAACTATAACCATATTCGCTATCCATTCGTGGTATTTTGCCCTGTCTAATAATTCCCGTCCAACATTTTTTGCAATTCTTCTTCTATTTGAGGATGATATGTCATTGCGATCTTTCTAATTCTTTGTTTGAAGGGTTTTACATTCTTGTCAATTTCCAATTTATGGCAAGCCACAGATGGATCTATACCAGGTATTTCATCCATATCCCATGCGAAAATGTCTTTATAATCTCGCAACAACTCAACAGCTTCTTTTTTCTTCATCCTGCTTCCATTTTAGTCCCAATTTTTAAGATTTTAGGCTCTTCCTTAGTTCCAATATTCACTTCTTTTGTTTGTTCTGCCGCGACATAGCTAGACTTCTCGGTTCTCCCATAGGAGTTGGTCCTCTTATTTCCTTCGCGAACTCGCTCCCTTCTCCCATAATTTCGCCTGTATTCCTTTTCCTTCTTTTGCTCTTATCATGTAAATTCTAAATTCCTCTTCTTTCTTAGATGCTTTTATCATCTTCCCGCGATCTTTTCGCTTCTTCATTTGCCCTTCATAATGCTTTACTTCAATTTGATAATATATTCTTCCTTTATCAATATCTCCTTTGATCTCACCAATTCCACTCTAAGCACAGAAATTTGATGCAATCGATGAAGTGTTGATGCTACTGCCTTAATCGCATGTACCCAAGGTCTCCCTAGCAATATGTGGTATGGCGATTCCATATCTACTACACTTAATGTTACTTGTGTTTCAATTTCTCCAAGTAAAATTCGCAATTTCATCTCCCCTTTTGGTACTGTTATAGATTTTCCAAAACCATGAATATTATATCTTGGAGAACTCATTTCTTCATCTTTATATCCTAATTTTCTATAAGTATGGTAAAACATGATACTCACCAAACTCCCCGTATCCACCAAAGTTCTATTTATTTCCCATTCTTCTGCTACCTTTGCCGATTCTTCTCCTTTTTTGCTTGCGTTTATCGTGATCACTAGTGGAGATGTATGATTCAAATTTTCTCTAGGAACTTCCGCGGGCCGTGAATGTTATTTTCTCGCTTTTCCCATTCCTTCAAAGACGATGTCTTCTCCTCATCTATAATCTTCTTTCCTTCGAAATCTCGTTTATGTATCCTTCCTCTAATATTTTCATGGAATTCATTAACCATTGCCTTTGTAATTGAATTGTATTCCATTTCTTCACTATGTTCCTTGCTTCTTAATTCTTCTATCTCATCTGACTTAACCTTTTCCTTCCTCATTTTCTTGATTTAAGCGATTTTAATTGTACTCTTCAATCTTCAATCTTGTTACAATCCCTGTTTCTAGCGCATATGTAGTTGCAGGATTTCCCACACTACACCCCTCACTCAAATCTGCTAAATCAACTCATTTGAAGATGAAGAATGATATGTTTATTAATTGTTTTCTTGAAAGATTTACAAAGAAATGTAAAACAAAGCTAAAGAAATTACAATCACTCTTCACTTTCTCTCTCCTAATGACTTGTTTTATAATTCAAAAAGACCTCTCCCCTTCAACAGACTTACTCGACCCTTTATATAGGGTATTACATAGTGGATGACAGCTATACTGTCCCTTATTTTCGGAAGTGTCTCGCGAATGCTCGCGAATATACAACTGTTTGCCTTCGCGACACTCTTAAATCTCGCCAAGTCTTCATGCTTTCCTCATGTTCTAATCGTCGTCATCTATTACGTCATTTATTTACCTCCATGCGACTCCTTCGCGACGCGGTCGTTTATTAATCTCGCGAATTATTGCTGTTGCGATATTCTGATCCTACAAACCCAAAACCCAGAAAGGATGAAGATGATGAGGCTGAGAATTCTTGGGCAATTAACAGAATTTTGATTGATACGGGGAGTTCCGTGAACATTCTTTTTTATCATACTTATAAAACTATGGGAGGAAAAGATGAAGATCTAATACCTTCAACATACAAAATTTATGGTTTTAATGGTACTGCAAATAGCCTAAAGGAGAAGTTCACATGAGAATTCCATTGAAAGGATTGTCTTCTGAAATCTTATTTTGTGTTGTTGATGTGGAATCACCATATAACGCATTAATTGGGCGACCTTGGTTACATGAGATTCTAGGCGTAGCATCAACTTTTCATCAATGTATTAAGTTTCCTCATCCAACTGGTATTGGGATTATAAAAGGAGATTGGATAGAAGGGAAAAAATGTTATGAAGTTGATATAGAATCTTGCGAAGAAAGAGATGCAAAGAAGAAAGATTGGAAACACAGCATCAGAGAAAAACAAAAAAAGTGAAAGGTTGATGGTAGATACCATAGAATGGAGAGAGGAAGAAATGCTGAGAAATCAATGTCTGTTGAAAAGAAGAAGTGGCGATAATATCGCAAGAGATGGAGAAATAACAGGCTAATTCAAAGAGAATGGGGCAGAAAGTAGCAAAACTAAGAGGTTTAAAGATTGAATGCGCTTACTGATCAAGGGAGTAAAAAAAAAATATATATATATACAAATGGCAAATATGTTACAAATGGCAAATATGTTGCAAATGGCGAAAATGGAGTGGTGTAAGAGTTGGTATGAAGAAGAAGAAGAAAATATATTTTACAAATGGCAAATATGTTGCGAAAATACAAAAGAGCTCATATATGAAGACGAATCATCAAAATAATCAGAAAGTGGCAAACTTATTATGGCGTACACGCTAGTTCGCGAACACAATTTCGCAAGAGGCAAAAGAACCTTCGGGGCGTCATAGTAGGGGGGGCCTATTACATATAACAAAGAATTAAAAAAATAACCAGAATGGGACGAACCTTCATGGCGTACACCCTAGTTCGCGAATAAAATTTCGTAAGAGGCAAAGTACTTAAAGTGCGTCATGTAAGGGGGTATCTGTAACGTGGCTCAGGGAAAAGGTTACACCGCCCCTGGAACCTGAGTCATGGAGATTGGGGGTAATAACACCCATCCAGGAGAGATGCCTTGGGTTTCCAACTATATATATAAGGTTATACCCTGGTTGGACGACCGAGGGTCTCTTCTAAGGAGTCAGCATTTGACCAAGGCGCCGAGGTACACGGTTGATCCAAGAGTGCCTGGGGCATTTGAAGTGTCTCGGCCATTCTTGGCAAGTCTTGGCTTATGTTGCACTCGGCCCGAAGAAAACTCCACTTAGGGTGCAGTCTCAGAACCATAAGCCCTATAGGCAAAAGGGATAAGAGGCTGCGAAAACAACTGGTTGTTTTTAAGACCGGATGGGAGGAGCTAGCCTTGTATGGCAGAAGTACGCCTCCTTGAAGGGGCAACCAGGGGGAAGATAAGGGCGACACCCTCCATTAGGGAGCTGATAGTGTCAAAAAAGACGCAAATGTCATGAGACTTTATATTCGCAAGAATATTTAGGCTTGTCATATTTGTGCAACAATCCTGAAGAGGTAAAAATACAAAAAAGTAGCTAAGACGAGATCAATGGGTCCTTACATGCAAATGTAAAAACGTCCTGCGATTTCGTCGCAAAAACGGCAATGTCATGGGGCTTTACGTTCGCAAGGATATTTAGGCCTGTCATATTGTCGCAAGAAAAATATCCCGCAGAGACAATAATACTAAAGAAATGATAAGACAAAATCAATGGGTCATTACATGAAAATGTAAAGACGTCCTGCGATTTTGTCGCAAAAATGAGAGATGGCAAAATAAGACCTTTAACTAGGAAGGAAAAATAAGACCACACAAGAGAAACGATAAGGCAAGATCAATGGGTCATTACATGAAAATGTAAGGACGTCCTGCGATCTTGTCGCAATGACAAAGTTCAGCAGAATATATCTGCGAAATTATGCTTAATCTCCCATTCGAATACAAATAACGAGGCAAGTATGGGAATGAACAAGAAATTCGCATGTTATTTGTCTTCACATGACAGATTTATGCATATATTGATTAACCATATTGCAAAAAAGAATTGCTTTTTATGTACAGGAAGAAACAAGAAAGAAAGAAATTGCATTCAAAGACTCAAAAAGTTCGCAGAAAAAGAATAAACCCAAGGACGGGAGATTGAAAAAATGATTGTACAAAGATTACAAAAGAAGAAAAAGGAAAATAAAATTATTTCTCATTTGATCTTTCTTCATCATTATCTTCACCGAGATTCTTCAATTTCTTCATCTTCATTAGATTCCCCTTCTTCTTCACTAACATCACTGTCAGAAATATCCAGAGAAGGCACATTTTGGGGAATTTCATCAAGAAGGCAAGGATACTTAGACTGAGGGATGTTGTTGTCCTCGCAGATCGTCTTAATAGTCTGATTGCGAAAAATAATAGCATCATTCTTAAAATTCGCGATAGTGATTTTCAGTTGGTTCTTCAGCTTAGAATATTTATCATCCCGAGAAGAAAGATTTTTGGCAAGCTGCTCTTTCTCGATTCGAGTTCTTCAATTCTCTTTCGAGAACCTTGCTTCAGATTCTGCGAACATATAACATTAGATCAGCAACTGGATGACAAGTTTATGCAAATAATTAAATAAAGAAGAATAATAAACAACCTTCTCTGTCAGAAATCATATCTTTAACCAAGGCCGTATGTTCAGCTTGAAGACTAATATTAACACCTAAGTTATTTCTGGCATCATCTAGAACCTTCGCAGCCCAAGCAAATTCATCATCATTATTTATAAGGAGAAGGGAACAGATTTGATTCTCTCTTTCGCTAAGAATAGTATTTTGACGAATGGATTCATCCCGTTTAATTTGAACTTCAAGAAGAGTCTTTTGGAATTTCGCTAATGCTTGAGCACCTTGACTAGCAATGCGATCTTTATCATCTATGAGATCACTAATTTTCTTCCTTAAAGTATTAATTTTCTCCTTAGAATTAAGATACAGGCATTTCAGTTGGTTGGCTAAACTTAAACTAGATATATGATCAAGCTCTAAGAGGCGAAATCTGGATTGAAGTTCATTTAGAGGAAGAGATTTAATCTTATTATTTGAAAAACTATCCAAATAATTGTTGAGATGAGCAAGAAGAGCATCATCATCCATAGGTTCATGGAATGAATGAAGAAGAATGGCTTCCTCAGAAAGATTATAAACGTCTGCGAAAATGATAAGTTAGATGAGGGAAGATAATAAGAGAACAAAACAAAGGAAAAGGGAAAAATTTCATACCATAAAGCTGTTGGTTGGAGCTTTGAAGGCTAAAAATCTTAATATTCTGAGTGGCAGAGTCAGCTTCTAATTGCTTGTTCCTCTCGCGAAGAATGGCATCTTCAGTTTCCAATTCTTCTATTCTCTTGCGAAGAGCAGTAGCTTCAACTCCTAATTCTTCGTTTTTCTTGCGAAACTGAAGATTCTTCTTTTCAAGAATACAACGCCTCTTTTCAAGATCTGAGGCAACATCAAAGGAAGCTCTCCAGGACTACCAAAGAAAACAAAGAAATTAAAAAGGCATAATTTAAAATTAAAATCATGAAAAAATAAGAGAATGAAAACATACCAAGACACTAAGTGAATTCAAGAAGCTAGGAGTCACTGATCTGGAGACTCAATGAAGAGAACTATCACTTTCAAGCAAAGGTGAATCGCAAATACTTGCGAGAGCCTTGCATGTATTAGAAAGGCGATCGTCGCCCATCCCTTGCATAGAATCAGAAAAGATGCTAAACAGCTGTGCCATAGAAGATTCAGCTGGTGAATTTGAAGAAGGGATATCCACATCATCATATTCCTCATAACTAGAATTTTCACCTGGCTGAAGATTCGAAGGAGAGGGGAGGTGAAGTTTTCGCTTCTTCAAAGGCGGAACAACATATTTCTCCTTGCGAAGAGGATTTTTATTTCTACCTTTGGCTTTCGCAGCCTCAGGGTTTTCTTCTTCTCCAACAACTTCAACACCAACCTTCGCACACAAATGAAGATAAGAAACAGAGGCAACAATATTGTTAAATAGAAGAATATATATAAAGTGTTTCTTACTTCATCCATGACGGAGCGAAGGGCAGCTAAAGTGCTAACCTTCCCGGTCCGATTATAGCTCAATCTCAATTTTTGAACTTAAAAATTTTCACGAGAATCAAAAGATAAGGGAGTAAGCAATCAATGAAAGATTACAAAGTGCACGAAGTTAGAAGACATACCTCCTTATTCTTCTCGGGCCAATTGAATACCCAAGGTCGATAAGTAGCGAAGTTCGCAGGAAGTATATTCGAGCCTGCGATATAAGGCCCCTTTAACACCAATGGAAAAACACACCATTTATCGTCTTTAGAATGACGCGGATGTTGTTTTTACCGTAATGCCGATCGATGTCTTGTATAAGGAGTTTATCATCAGCAACATCATCCTTTCTTTTTCAAACGAACACCCCAGCGAGTATTATCCCTCCTCATAGGAATGAATTCATAGTTTTCATAGAAACTCTCGACTGTATAACTTTCAACGAGTATCGCCAATTCCTTAAATTTTGGATCCCTAACTTCTGGTGGATAAAGAGACCCATTGCCAGCGCCACGATTGGCGAATTCAAGTATTAAGCGAATGCAATCCCCGCTTAGTTGATAGACGGCTCGCGAGAAGTTCGCATGAGCGAGAATTCCATAGAATAACGGAAGGTTAGGGTTATAAAGAGGAATGGGAAGTCCGGCGAGAATCTGACCAAGCGAAATTATGATTTCATGATCATCACAATAATGATCAGTGAACAACTTGACAAAAAGAATGGATTTAGATTCCTGGCCAGGAATAGTGGATAAAGTAAAACCTTTTCCTTGAAGATCTTTTTGAATTTCTTCAAGGAAAGCTTCGTATTTGCGACCAGCTGGAGCCATTTTTAGTATGGGAATGATTGAAGAACTAAAGATCAAAAGAAAGAAAAAGAAGAAGATTTACAGTAGCAGAAGCGGAAATTACAGAGGAGAATTGAAGAAAAATTGCAGAGAGAAAGTAAAAAAGGAGAAGAGGAGGATGAGAAAGCTATATATAGAGAAAAATTCTTGAGAAGATAAACGCATTTAACGCGAGAAGGGACGTGAACAGTTGAGAAATGACGGTTGAAAGAGACGTGTCAAGAAATGGATGGAAGAAGAGATACGTGTAATAAATTCTGCGTAATGGTACGGAAGCATGAAAATACGGAAAAATATAAAGAAATGAACGACCGCAGCATTTGAAAGCACTAATTCTCATGACATTCCCTTCTTCGCAGAGAAGACATGAGAAGAGGAAAGATGTAGGATCAGAATATCGCAACACCAAGATTCTCGCAGAATCCATAAACGACACACTGCGAAGACATCGCGGGATGGAAGTAAAAACAACGTAATGGATGACGACAGCCAAAACACGAGAAAGATGTGAAGATGTAGGGAGATCGAGGAGTGTCACGAGATTTAACATGTGTACACTTGCGAGAATGTCGCAAGCCAGATCCGAAAATAAAGGACAGCTTAGCTGTCATCCGCCATGTAATGTCCTATATAAAGAGCCGAATAGGCTTAAGGAAGAGAGAGATATTTTTCGAGTGTGGAGAAAGTCATTAAGAGAGAGAAAGTTCAGAGTGATTGTAATACTTTGGTTTATCTGCTGTTCATCTTGTAACATTTCGAGAGTTTGATCAATAAAAACTTATAATTGTTCATCTTAAAAATGATTTTATTGTATGGAATCTTGTGAGGGGTGTAGTGTAGGATTTCCTGCAAATACAGAAGTTTGTTGACATGTCTCAATTTATGTTTGTACTTGAAACACTTTGATAGTTCATGACCTTTGAGTGAACAATACGAGCATGTCACCCTGGAGTATGATTCAGTCGCCTGAGATGTGCAAGCTGCAAGACACATAGTGGAACCTGAAATATTAGACATAGAGTTTCCAAAGGAAAGGTCAATTTTTTCTTCCAGATTGGTTGAGTTCTCTTCTGAAAAAATATCAAGATTGATGTATGTATTGCTATAATTATCAAAATCAATATTTTCACAAAGAAGTGCAACACTTGATTTTTCGTCTTCATTATAATCATAGTTGTCAGACATTTCATCAAGAGTTGCAGCAAGACCTTTATTCCCATTGTATTTCTTTCGATTTGGACATTCATTTGCAAAATGACCAAAACCTTTACACTTAAAGCACCGAGGCATATCTCGTCATCAGTTTCATCATTATCCCTATTTTTAGGAGGAACACGATTAGGATGTTTATCCGATGACCTCGGATTTATCTCTCGAGTATCGTTTACTTTTTTTCAAAAGAAGATCCCTAAACTGTCTTGTGATCAACGAGACTGACTTGTCAAGATCTTCATCTGATGAATCAGCCTCAGAAAGATCATCTTCAGAGATGCAAACACTTTTACTTTTATGAAGTAATTTAGTGTTCTTTTGTGCTTTGAAAGCAACATCCTTTCTAGATTTGGATATATGCTCATGATCAAAGATCTTTAATTTCCCAACCAGAGTATTTCTGGAAAGAGTTGCGAGATTATTTCCTTCTACGATGGCATGCTTCTTAGAATCGTATCTGGATGGCAGAGATCTGAGAATTTTCATCAAAATGTCCTTTTCAGGAATAGTCTTACCCAATAGACACTTTGTGATTAAACTCATCAAATGATTCTTCATCTGCCATACGAAGGTTTTCCCAGTCAGAATTTAAGTTTTGAAGCCTAGCTTCCTTCTCACAGGTATTCCCTTCAAATACGGTTTCTAAGATATCACAGGCATATTTAGACTTCGTGCACGTAGTCACATGATGCTGAAGATCTGGGGTAATGGCATGTATGATAGCATTTAAGCCGTCAGAATTTTGCTTTGCAGCAAGGATTTCTTCTGGACTATATGCACCAATATACTTAAGTATTGACACATCGCTTTCTGTGTCAAACGCAGGAGTATAGCCATTAACAACACATACCCATGTTTGAAAATCACGAGCTTGAAGAAAAGCAAGCATAGCAATTTTCCACCACAAGTAGTTTGAGTCATCGAAGGCTGGTGGTACATTTATGGAGATAGAACTTCTGTCCATAGAGTCAGACCGCTACAAATACAGACTTATAAGGTCTTTAAATGTGTTTGACTTCTCTGATACCAATTGAAAAAAGGGGGTACAACAACCTCACCCAATAATTCGCTTAGCAATCTGTATGGACTAACTCCAATATACGTTTAAGAGAATCAACTAGACAGTCAGACTCAATCTTAATAAAAAGTATATCAAAGAGTTATATCTCAATTTCTCAATTCAATACTTACTCAAGCAAATAGAAATCTGTGAGTCTAACTGAATACAAGAGAAATTAACTTGAACGGTACCAAAGACCAATGTTCAAGTATCAATCAATTTCAATCAACAACCAAAGGTTGGATTTACCAATTGATCGATTCAACGCACAACCTGTGATATTTCAATTATATAACAAAATATAATGCGGAAAAGAAATAACAAAAACACCAGAATTTTGTTAACGAGGAAAACCGCAAATGCAGAAAAACCCCGGGACTTAGTCCAGATTGAACACATTGTATTAAGCCGCTACAGACACTAGCCTACTACAAACTAACTTCGGTCTGGACTGTAGTTGAACCCCAATCAATCTCACGCTGATCCAAGGTACAGTTGCGGTCCTTACATCTCTGATCCCAGCAGGATACTACACACTTGATTCCCTTAGATGATCTCACCCACAACTAAGAGTTGCTATGACCCAAAGTCGGAGACTTTAAGAAATAAATCTGTATCACACAGAAAAGTCTACAGGAATAGATAAATCTGTCTCCCACAGAAATACCTACGAGTTTTGTTCCGTCTTTTGATAAATCAAGGTGAACATGAACCAATTGATATACCGGACTTATATTCCCGAAGAACAACCTAGAAATATCAATCACCTCACAATAATCTTAATCGACTAGCGAAACAAGAGATTGTGGAATCACAAACGATGAGACGAAGATGTTTGTGACTACTTTTTTATCTTGCCTATCGGAGAAATTAATCTCAAACCAATTTTACAATTTTACTCAATACGATAGAAACAGCAAGATCAGATCACGCCACTACAGAGAAAATAGTTGGGTCTGGCTTCACAATCCCAATGAAGTCTTCAAGTCGTTAACCTACAGGGTCTCGGTAGAAACCTAAGGTTAAAGGAGAATAGACTCTAGCTTATACAACTAGTATCACACAGGAGGTGTGGGGATTAGGTTTCCCAGTTGCTAGAGTTCTCCTTTATATAGTCTCCAAATCAGGGGTTTGCAATCTAAGTTACCTTGGTAATAAAGCAATCAATATTCACCGTTAGATGAAAACCTGATTAGATTCAAGCTAATATATTTCAACCGTTAGATCGAACTTAGCTTTTTATACACAAATGAAATGCACGTTCATTTAGGTTTGTCTAACCGTACCTAAACGTGTACACCTAGTTGGTTCAACAGTAGTTAACCAAATGGTTAGCCATATGAGTACTTTCATATCAACCTTATTCATCTTCACCATAACTAGTTCAAATGACTCAAAAAAACTAGTTAGAGAGTTGTTCAATTGCTTAGATCTCATATAAGTATATAAGACACACAATCGAAGCAAAAATAATTTGATTCACTCGAATCGATTCATGAACATTATAGCCACGGTTTGCAAATATGCATTCCTTAGTTTATATATGTCTTAGTTCACGAATAACCGTTTTTAGAAAATAACACACTTAAGTACGCATGCCGGTACGCGGACTTAAGTACCTGGATTGAGTTTATTTTCAATTCACAAAATCCAGCAGAAATTCACGGGACGTGAACTTCTGGCAGTACGCGGACTTTAGTTTCGGTTATCCTGGGCAGCAAAGTACGCATACTTTGGTTCAAGGATATGGACTTACACACGTATGAGTTATCACATAATGTTTATATCCAACCACGGTTATATATTCTAAACTCTCATTTCAATCATTGAAACATTCTTATAGGATGTTAAATAGAGGTTATTCACACACTATTTTTCATCAAAGCAATTTTCAAGATATTAAAATAACCGACATGACTTTCGTCACTTGAAAAGATGAACTTGGCCAAAGCGAAAGTTTACCAACACATATTTCGAGAAATAGATAAGCGAGATAAACTCGGCTCGAAATAGCAAATGTGTATAATCGAAGTCTATATAGCAATACGAATTTTGTCTCAAGATAGGAGATCGAATAGATAGAATTTTGAGTGATAGATAAGTTCAAGTCTCCACATACCTTTTAGTCGATGAAGTTCCACCAGTTCCTTGAGTAGTTCTTCGTCTTGTATGATGAACACCGTGGAGTCTAGAGCTCAACTACACTTTGTATCCTAGTCCGAGACTTAGCTATAAGTAGACTAGAAATCAAGACTTATAGTTTTGTCTACTCAACTTGACAAACAAGCTTGAGATAACAATGCTTGCGAGTTCGACCGAGCATTGCTCTAACAAGTACCCTAATTAGGCGAAATCTCTTACGTACGCTCATTTAAAGACTTATGTGGGATCAAGAAGCTCTAGCAAGTATCGCTGGTGGGAAACTAGACAAGAGCATTGTTATTTTAGTTTTTGATTATTGATTTGATTGACTAACGGTTGTTCAAACTTTGATTACACCTATTTGATTATTCTTAAGAACCTTCTCTTCTGACATAAGGCCACTCAAACTAGATCAAAGTATCGACAGGATCTTTAGATATGTTTTTTGATGTGAAGGAAACTTGTGATCAACCATTGTTAACAAACTTCCTTCTATGCGTGATCGATCATAAGTGGAATCAAGTTTTGTGTGCTGGTACAATTGAAGATTTGAAGATAACAAGATTTTGATGATTGGTTTCACATCTTATGATATTACTTTAGGCACACATCGTGATTGGCTGGGACCCCAACTAAGATCTAATTTATCTTTGGTGGATTTGATCAAGTAGTTATATAGATCGGCAACTATCATTTGGTGGTATTCTTCAATATCTGAATCTGATAGCTTGTGAACCTAGATCTGATTATTTCGAACCTTGATTGATCTTACCCAACAAAGGAGTTTACTTGTTTAAACTTAAGAGCCTTTTCCAAAAGTCAACATATCTTTTCTTAAAGATTAATAGAGTGGTTACCAAACAACTTTGTTCCTTTATTGTTTTAAATACGGTCAAAAGGAGTTGAGTGCTTAAGATTTTACATCGGTAAAGCAACTCAAGATAATGATTTCTATCTTGGAATTCACGTGTGTTGGCTAGACATTTGTAGGCGCAGAAATACTGAGGGAACTAAGTAACTAGGGGTATATTATTTGGTCTCAAAAGTTTGCCTTGTTCTTTGTATATCGGCTTAATTCTGGGAGTATTCAAAACTGGACTAGGTCCCGGGGTTTTTATGCATTTGCGGTTTCCTCGTTAACAAAATCTTATTGTCTGATTAAATTTTAGTTTATGCAATTATAATTATTTTATTATAATTAAAGGTAAATACACTTGTACGTTTACTAGGCACTTGATATTGATCTTATAGTGTTTCGGTCTTGTACCGTAATTATTATCAAGTGAACATCTTGTTATTGTATTGTATCGATCATGTATATATCCATAGATGATCACATAAGGTGTATTGTGATTCGTCACTTGGATTTGATTTCTCACAATGTTAATCCAGTTCGGACTAATGATGTTCCAAGTGGACACCGTGTTGAAATATTCCTTTAGTGATTGTTGCTTAAAGAGGTTTATACACGGTGGGTCTTGAATATGTTGTTATTAAACGAAAATATTGTGGTGTAGTTGGGTACTCTCGTCATTTCAAGATCTATTTGTAAAGAAAATTTTTCGAGTCAAGCTTGTTTTGTTAATAATCTCGAAATATGATTCAAGCAATGGATGTTCATTGGTCCTTATCAATATTAGTTTGTAACAATTTATTGTTCAAGAATTAATATTATAGATCATTTGAAAATTGCCAAAGCAATGAATTTATCATTTGGGGAGGTTTCAAACATTAAAGAGAGATATTCATAACTTCTATAATTTCGAATCATGGTAGGTTGGCGAACCATTTCGTAAACCATAGATATCTGAGTTTTTAGAATACATGAAGGTTGGTGAACCAACTCGCAAACCTTCGGTTTAGAATGGGACAGTTCACCAACACGGTACACGAACCGTGGTGATATGAAATTGGTGAAAGGCCAACGGTTGGCGAACCCAGCTCACGAACCTTATCACCCGGACTCATGAACTATCTAACGGTTCACGAATTATTTCTCCAACAGTCCCAGTTGATTTTTAGCAAATTATCAAAGACTTATTTTTTAAATATGTTTAGCATTGCTATTGTAGGATCAGAATATCGCGACATCAATACTTCGCGAGATCAATAAACAACAGCATTGCGAGGGCGTCGCAGAGGAGTAATATAATGACGCAATGAATGACGACAGCCAAAACACGAGAAAGGTGTGAAGACCTAGCGAAGTTTAGGAGAGCTGCGAGATTATATGTTTGTACACTTGCGATATTTCGCAAGTCATTCCTGAAAATAAAGGAAATCTTAGCTGTCATCCATTGTGTAGTACCCTATATAAAGAGTTGAACAAGTCTGTTGTGAGAGAGATCTTTTTCGGAGTGTTAGACAAGTCATTAGGAGAGAGAAAGTTTGTGGTGATTATAATTTCTTTAGCTCTTTTCTATTTTATCTTGTAAACATTCAAGGAATTAATCAATAAAATCATTGTTATTCATCTTCAAATGTCTTAGTTGTGTGGATTATGGTGAGGGGTGTAGTGTAGGATTTCTTGAAACTACATATTGGCGCTAGAAACAGGGAGAGAGTAAGGATTGACATCGTGATTTGAAAGAATTTGGAGTAGAAGGGAAGGAATTTCATATAATTTTTAACAGTTTACTAAAATTAAGAAATGGCTAGAAGGAGAAATGCATCCGAGGAACCAACAACTGTTAGAAAGAGTAGGAGACTTGCCGGAGAAGGGAGAAATGAAATGGGAGAATCCTCAAGAAGGAACGTAGTGAATAATGAAGAAAATCAAATTCAATCACCAATTCAACCAGTAGCGGATAGAACTGTGGATTATGATAGGGTAAGCGTGCATACTTGGAGATCAGACTCTGTGGACGAAGGGGAAGAAGAACAACAATTGGTAAACAATGGACAAGAGGGGAGAGACCGAGAAGGGAATGGAGAAATAATTCATGGAAATGAAGAAATCGCAGCATTAGAGGCGTTGAGACAAACAATACATGAAGAAAGACGATTAGAGGCAGAGGAACGTGCAAATTTAACAAGACAGAATCATGAATTGAGGATGGAAAACATGAGATTACAAAACAGAAGGTCGAGAAGTACTACAAGATCAAGCTCAAGATCAGTTAGAGAGGAAAGAAGGAGAAATTTACCTATAGAAAATGTTGATGAAGAAACCAAGGAGAAGCGCAAAATCCAGGCATAAAACATTGCGAGAGAAGAGAAATGATGGAAGATCGTTATATTCCACGTCCCGAGAATCTTCAAAATGGGCAGAATGATGGAAATCAAGGAAATAGGCAGCGTCAGAGGCAAAATAATCCAGTTGATGAAGAAAATCAAGAAGAAGGAAGAAGAATATTGCATGGGAGAGAAGCACAGAGGAAGCAAAAAGAGATTGAGGATGAAATTGAAATTGAAAGACATTATGTTGAACAAGCACGTCTAGCTCGCGAGAGAGAAAGATTGAGAGCAGAAATGGAAGAACAGGAGTTGGAGGAGGCAATTCGCCAGAATAATCATGATAATCGAGAAAGAAGGTGAGAACAAAATCGCAACAATGATAATATTGATGAAGAATATGAAAGAGCACAAAGGAGAGCTGATAGACAACAAAGAAGAGAGATTGATAGATATAACGGTGTGCGAATTCGTGAAAGAAGTGAAGGAGAAGATCGCAGAGAAAGACGAGAAGAGAATGATGAAAGTCAAAGTAGACATGAACGCAAGAGAAGAGAGGCGGAACTAAAAAGACCAATAGATCCAAGTTCTGATGTAAATGAACAAATTTTGAGAGAATTGGCAGAAATGAGAGGAATGATGAACAGTAAAACGGGAGGAGGAAAGAGACGGTTGGATGAAGCCATAGAAGAAGCTGCGAAAACTCCGTTCACACAAGAAATACAATTAGGAGGAATACCACCGAAGTGCAACTTACCGATATTAACCAAGATTTTCGATGGAACAACTTGTGCGAGCATACAAAGATATCAAAGCTTATATGCGTGTATGTTACAATGGGAGAATCATGATGCTATATTGTGCAAATATTTTGCATCAAGTCCTGACAGAGAAGCTTTGAAATGGTTTGAAGGGCTGTCAAGAATACAATAACATCTTTCAATCATTTGCAGGCTATATTTTTTGGGCAATATATAATAAATAATTCCCCGCGACCAGGTATTGAAGATGTATTTGGGTTGAAACAAAGGGTTGGTGAAAGTTTGAAGCATCTAACTCGTGAGGTGGAAGACAATGTGTAGCGAAATGGGCGGGCATTGTGGAGGAGAGATATCTCATCTTATCATTCATTAATGCTATGTTCGCGACAAATCTGTTGTATATTCAAATTTTTAGAGTCAAGAATACAATCACCATGACTGAGTTGCGAGAGCTTCGGGAGGAGTATATTGCTTTAGAGGAAAAGCAAAATGAGATGGAATCATACCCTGTCGCGAATACAAGTTCAGGAGCTGCGAATGCAAGTTTGTTACCTAAATTGATAAACACTGTGGCGAGTACCTCGCAAGGTCAACAAGGAATGAGGATACCAAATGATGGTCAGCAAAAGTTGGTAGCCATGGGAAGTCGCAATCAGGAAGAATTTGAAAGAGAAAGAAATTTCTACAACCGTGGCGGAAATAATAAAATTCAAAGACTTGATCAGCCGCAAGAAACCTATGGAGGTCAGAGGCATAATCCACAAGAGACTTATGGAGGCCAGAGACAGAATTATCATAGAGGGCAGCGAGGTCATAGAGTCGTATGGGAAGAAATCAAGATGCCACCACTAAATGCTAGCGTGGAGAAGATATGGGAAGCTATAATCCTGATGGAAAACATACCCTCACCATGGAACATAGGGAATGAACCACCTCCGTGTGTGAAGTCATGAATTCTGTTCCTACCACCATTTTCATGGACACCAAACGAATGATTGCGGGGAATATCAAAAGAATCATCCTTAGAATGATAGACCAAGGGAAACTAAATCAATTCTTAAAATGTGAAGAGAAGACTCAACCATTACCAACACCTCCGTAAATTCACGGAGTAAATACAACAAAAGGGAAAGAAACATTTGTAGTGGAAGTTGGAGCGAAGGCCAAAACTTGTTCTGCAATTCTATTGTACATTCGTACAAGACAATCGAAGATTTTCATGATAGTGTTCTCAGTAGGGTTTTCGCAAGAGATGCTGACAATAGAGAAATAATGAACATCGCGAAGACATCTCCACTAAAAGAATGGTAAACGCAGATTATTTCTTTTACCGCAGAAGAGGTACCTGAGGGTGGCGAGATGCATGACAGTCCATTAGTGGTAAGATTGGAAATTAACCCAAAACCTGTTGATGATGAAGATGATGGGGCAGAAAATTCATGGGCTATAAATAGAATCTTAATTGATACTGGAAGCTCTGTAAACATCCTTTTTTACCACACCTACAAGACTATGGTGGGGGAAGATGAAGATCTGATACCTTCAACCTATAAGATTTATGGTTTTAATGGTACTTCCAATAAACCTAAAGGAGAAACTCGCATGAGAATACCGCTGAAAGGATTATCAACTGAAATCTTGTTTTGTATAGTCGATGTGAAATCCCCCTATAATGCATTAATTGGGCAACCTTGGTTACATGAGATCTTGGGTGTAGCATCAACTTACCACCAGTGCATCAAATTTCCTCATCCCAGTGGTGTTGGAGTTATAAAATGAGATTGGGCTGAGGGGCAAAAGTGCTATGAAGTTGATGTGGAGTCTTGCGAGGAAAGGGCTGCTCAAAAGAAGAATTGGAAGAGGAATGTCAAAGAAGACCAAAGAAGAGAAAGACTGATGGTGGACACAATAGAAGTGAGAAATGAAGATATATTGCGAAATCAGTGCTTGAAGACAATGGGAAATTACGATGGCCTCGTAAAAGGGAAGGAAATATCTGGAAATTTGAATGAAGAAATAGAGAACAGCAGGAGTAAGAAGTGTAAGAAGTAAATAATTGATTTTAGAATTGTGTAAAAAAAAAAATGACAAAAACATGTCAAAAATACAAAGAATGTGATGATCGAAGAAGGAGTACGCGAAAGTCTCGCGGTTCATGAATATAACGAAAGTTTAGTTAAATAATTACAGCGAGATCACAGCAAATGAAGCAAGATTATATGAAGATTTCACAAAGAAGATGAGAAGAAATAATCAAAAATCAATGAATGATTACAAGAATTGACAGAAATGAAAGAATGAGTGAATGGGACGAACCTTTATGGCGTACACCCTAGTTCTCGAATGATATTTCGCAAGAGGCAAATGTAAGACCTAAAGTGCGTCATATAAGGGGGTATCTCTTGACATGGCTCTGGGAAAAGGTTACACCGCCCGGAACCCGAGTCATGAAAATTTGGGGTCAATAAAGCCCATCCGGGGGAGATACCTTGGATTTCCAACTATATATATAAGGTTATACCCTGGTTGGACGACCGAGGGTCTCTTCCAAGGAGTCAGTGTATGACCAAGGCGCCGAGGTACACGGTTGAGCCAAGAGTGCCTGGGGCATTTGAAGTGTCTCGGCCATTCTTGGCAAGTCTTGGCACATACTACACTCGGCCCGAAGAAAACTCCACTTAGGGTGCAGTCTCGTAACCATAAACCCTATAGGTATAAGGGATAATAGGCTGCAAAAACAACTGGTTGTTGTTAAGACCGGATGGGAGGAGCTAGTCTTGTATGGCCGATGTACGCCTCCTTGAAGGGGCAACCAGGGAGATGATAAGGGCGGCACCCTCCATTAGGGAGCTGATAAGTGTCAAAAGACGCAAATGTCATGAGGCTCTATTTTCGCAAGAAAATTTAGGCTTTTTATATTTGTGCGATGATCCTGAAGAGGCAATAATACTAACGCGAGGGTAAGACGAGATCAATGGGTCCTTACATGAAAGTGTAAAGACGTCCTGCGATTTCGTCGCAAGACGGCAATGTCATGGGGCTTTACGTTCGCAAGAACATTTAGGCCTGTCATATTGTCGCAAGAGAAATATCCTGCAGAGGCAAAAATACTAAAGAAATGATAAGACAAGATCAATGGGTCGTTACATGAAAGTGTAAGGACGTCCTGCGATTTTGTCGCAAGACGGCAATGTCATGGGGCTTTATGTTCGCAAGAATATTTAGGCCTGTCATATTGGCTTAAAAAATGAGGGGTGGCAAAATAAGACCTTTAACTAGGAAGGCAAAATAAGACCACACAAAAACAATGATAAGGCAAGATCAATGGGTCATTACATGAAAATGTAAAGACGTCCTGCGATTTTGTCGCAATGATGAATTTCAACATAACTGAAGATAAGATCGCATAAGAATTGAGTAACAAAATGAACTTGTGAAAATGGCTATATTACTTCATTTATTTGTGAAGAATTAGCAACAGCAGTTGCGAAACTAAGGAGTATTATTACTTAAAGGGTATCGATTTAATATCTCATGTGAAAATAAATAACAAAGGCAAATATGGGAATGATTAGAGCAAAAATTTGTTATTTATTTCCATATGATAGATCTACAGTAAGAGATTACAAAAATGGAAGGCTAGAAGGATAAATGTACAAGTATCACAAGAAGAGAAAAAAGAAAATGGAGCTATCTCTCAGTTTATTCTTCTTTTTCATCAGATTCTTTATCAGATTCCTCTTCTTCGCTTGCATCACTATCAGAGACATCTGAGGAAGGCATATTTTCAGGAACTTCATCAAGAATACAAGGATATGAAGAAAGAGGAATGCGATGGTCATTACAAACTGTCTCAATAGTTTGATTGTGAAAACGAATAGCGTCATTATTGAAATTTGCTACTGTAGTTTGTAATTGCTTCTTCAACCTGGAATACTTGTTGTTGCGAAGAGAGAGGTCCTTTGCAAGTTGTTATTTTTCAGATTCAAGTTCTTCAATCCTTGTTTGATATCTCTTCTCAGCTTCTGCAAACATATGATAATGAGTCAAGAATTTAATAGCGGTTTCACAAAAAGAAGTGGTAAAGTAAAGAAGAACAGTTAACAACCTTCTCTCGTCGAAATCATATCTTTAACCAAGGCGGTATGCTCAGCATGAAGACTGACGTTAACACCTAAGTTATTTCTGGCATTATCTAGAACTTTCACGGCCCAAGCGAATTCATCATCACTATTTATGACAAGAAGTGAACGAATTTGGTTTTCTCACTCATTAAGCACGGCGTTTTGGCGAAGAGATTCATCTCGTTCAATTTGGACTTCAAGAAGAGTTTTTTGGAATTTCGCTAATGCCTGTGCACCTTGATTAGCAATGCGATCCTTGTCATCTATAAGGCTATTAATTTTCTTCCTTAGAATATTATTATTCTCGTGGGAGCTAAGGTATAAACGTTTAAATCGGTTGGCTAAACCTAAACTAGATCTATGCTCAATTTCTAAGAGATGAAATTTGGTTCGAAGTTCATTTATTGAAAGAGAGTTAATTTTATCGAAGTTCATTTATTGAAAGAGAGTCAATTTCTTAAAGATTCGTTGAGATGAGCAAGAAGAGCATCATTATCCATAGGCTCAGGAAATGAATGGAGAAGGATGGCTTCTTCAGAAAGATTATAAATGTCTGCGAAAATGATAAGTCAGGCAAAGAAAAATAAATAACAAAACAAAAACGAGGAAAAGAGAAGAGTTTTGTACCATAAAGTTGTTGATTAGCACTTTGAAGGGTAGAAATTTTATTCTTCTGAGTAGAAGATTGATTTCAGTTGTTGAATTCTTTCACAAGAGCAGCGTAGTCTCATTTTCCTCTTCTTGCGAGATGTCGCAACTTCAACTTCTAGTTCTTTGTTCTTCTCCTTAAGTTGAAGATTGTTCTTTTCAAGATTGTTGCGCCTTTTCTCGAGATCTGAGGCAACAACAAAGGAAGCTCTCCCAGACTATAAAGGAAAGTAAAGAAATTGTTAAGATAAGGTTTATAATCGAAATCACAAAGAAATAAAGAAATATGAACATACCAAGGCACTAAGTGCATTTAAGAAACTGGGAGTCATTGTCCGTGAAACTCCACGAAAAGAATCATTATCCACTAGCAGGGGGGCATCGCAGATATTTGCGAGAGCTTCGCAAGTAGCGTAAAACGATCATCTCCCATTCCTTGCATAGAATCCGAGAAAACACTAGACAATTGCGCCATAGCAGATTCGACTGAATGATTCTCCTTCGCTAAAGAAGTATCAACCTCATTATTATCTTCATCAGAGTTCTCGCTGGTTTGGGAATTAGAGTGAGAAGTGGGATGGATTTTCCGTTTTTTAGAAGATGGAGCAGAAGATTTATCCTTGCGAAGAGTGATTTTATTCTTGCCTTTAGCCTTCGCAGCTTCAGAAATATCATTCTCTTCAACGCCAACCTTCGCACACGAATGAAGATAAGAAATAGAGGCAACAATATTGTTAAAAAATAATAAGGAAAAATATTTCTTACTTCATCCGTGATTGAACGAAGTATCGCCAGAGTACTCGCCTTTGGATTTCTTTTGTAGCTCTTTCTCAATTTGATGATCTGAAAAATTCGCAAGATTAGATATAAGAGGGAGTGAAGATTGTAAAATAAGTAAAAGTTAGGAAGTATACCTCTTTTGCTTTCTCGGGCCAATTAAATACCCAAGGATGGTAATTTGCGAGATTCGCAGGGAGTACATGGGAACCTGAAATGTAAGGTCCGTTCAAAAATAGTGGAAAGACAGACCACCTCTCATCTTTAGAGTAGCGAGGAACATTGTTCTTGCCAGAGTGCCAATCAATATCTAACATGAGTATCTTATCGTCGGGAACGTTCTCTTTTCTTTTCAATCGAGCACCCCAAATGAGATTTATCATTCTTCATATTTATCACTTCATAATTTTCAAAAACGTTTTCTGATGTACTTTTCAAATGACTATCTCTAAGTTTGCGAATTTAGGATCTTTGAGCGTTATCAGGATATAAAGACCCTTTACCAGCGCCACGATTGGCGAATTCAAGCATTAGATGGATGCAATCATCACTTAATTGGTAAATAGCTCGCGAGAATTTCTTATGCGCAAGAATTTCATAGAACAAGGGCAGTTCGGGATTGTAGAGAGGAATGGAAAGACCTGCGAGAAGATGACCTAGCGAGATTATAATTTTCTGATCATCACACTGATGATCAGTAAATAACTTTGCAGAAAGAATAGATGAAGATTCTTGATTGAGAATAGTAGACAAGGTGAAACCCTTCTCTTGTAAATTCTTTTGAGTGTCACCCAAAAGGGTTTCATACCTACGACCGGGTGGAGCCATTCTTAGAATATGGGAATGATTAGAGAATCGAAGATCAAGAGAAGGAAGAGATGGAAGATTTCAAGAGTTGAAACGCAAATTGCGGAGGAGGAGAATTGAAGAAAAGTTGCAGAGAGAAAGTAAAAAAGAACAAGATGAGGGTGAGAAAACTATATATAGAGAAGAATTATCGAGAAGATAAATGCATTTAATGCGAGAGGGGACGTGAATGGTCAAGAAAAAACGGTTGAAAGAGACGTGTCAAGAAAAGAGTGGAAGAAGAAACGTGTGTAATAAATTCTGTGTAGAAGTACGGAATCGTAACAGATAAATATGAACAGTTGCGGCATTTTGTTACTAATTCTCATGACATTCTCTTCTTGCAGAGAAGACATGAGAAGAGGCAAGATGTAGGATCGAATATCGCGACATCAATACTTCGCGAGATCAATAAATAATAAACATTGCGAGGGCGTCGCGATGAGTAATATAAATGACGCAATGAATGACGACAGCCAAAACACGAGAAAGGTGTGAAGACCTAGCGAAGTTTAGGTGAGCTGCGATATTATATGTTTGTACACTTGCGATATTTCGCAAGTCATTCCGAAAATAAAGGAAAGCTTAGCTGTCATCCATTGTGTACTACCCTATATAAAGAGTTGAACAAGTCTGTTGTGAGAGAAATCTTTTTCGGAGTGTTAGACAAGTCATTAGGAGAGAGAAAGTTTGTGGTGATTATAATTTCTTTAGCTCTTTTCTATTTTATCTTGTAAACATTCAAGGAATTAATCAATAAAATCATTGTTATTCATCTTCAAATGTCTTAGTTGTGTGGATTATGGTGAGGGGTGCAGTGTAGGATTTCCTGCAACTACAGCTATGACTCTCATAAACACCTCTAAGACATCTATGATCACTAAAACACTTTGTGTATGTGCATCAAGAATAAATTCTTAAGCATTTAAACGAACAATATATTGCTTTTTAGTTCGAAAGGCATATTTTCCAAGAACTACCACTATACAAGATTCACATACCCGGACCACTGTATATATATATATATGAAAATGCGGGGGTCTAACAACCACACCCAACAATTCATTTGGCAATCTGAGAGGACATACTCCAATACACTTTCTAGAGAATCAACTAGACAGTCAGACTCAATCTAGAGTAAAGTATATCAAAGAGTTTTATATCTCTGTTTCACAATGTAATCAGCAAATCAAACAGATAGAAATACGCGAGCCTGATTATTATGTGAAACAACTTGAACGGTACCAAAGACCAATGTTCAAGTGTCATCAATGTAAATCAACAACCAGAGGTTGGGTATTCTAATTGATTGATCTTAACGCAACAACCTGTGATATTTCAATTATATAACAAAATATAATGTGGAAAAGAAATAACACAGAGACAATTTAATTTTGTTAACGAGGAAACCGCAAATGCAGAAAAAACCACAGGACCTAGTCCAGTTGAACACCACACCTTGTATTAAGTCGCTACGGATACTAGCCTACTACCAATTAACTTCGGATTTGGACTGTAGTTGAACCCTAATCAATCTTACACCGATCCAAGGTACGGTTGCGCTCCTTACGTCTCTCGATCCCAGCAGGATACTACGCACTTGATTCCCTTAGCTGATCTCACCCACAACTAAGAGTTGCTACGACCCAAAGTCGAAGACTTTAATAAACAAATTTGTATCACACAAAAAAGTCTACGGTAATAGATAAATCTGTCTCCTACAGAAATACCTACGAGTTTTTGTTCTATCTTTTGATAAATCAAGGTGAACAGGAACCAATTGATAACCCAGACTTATATTCCCGAAGAACAGCCTAGAATTATCAATCACCTCACAATAATCTTAATCGACTGGCGAAAGAAGATATTGTGGAATCAAAAACGATGAGATGAAGATGTTTGTGACTTCTTTTAATCTTGCCTATCGGAGAAATCAATCTCAAGCCAATCTTACGATTGTACTTAGTATGATAGAAACAACAAGATCAGATCACGCAACTACAAAGAAAATAGTTGGGTCTGGCTTCACAATCCCAATGAAGTCTTCAAGTCGTTAACCTACAGGGTCTCGGTAGATACCTAAGTTTAAAGGAGAATCGACTCTAGCTTATACAACTAGTATCACACAAGAGGTGTGGGGATTAGGTTTCCCAGTTGCTAGAGTTCTCCTTTATATAGTCTTTCAAATCAGGGTTTGCAATGTAAGTTACCTTGGTAACAAAGCATTCAATATTCACCGTTAGATGAAAACCTTATTAGAATCAAGCTAATATCTTTCAACTGTTAGATCGACTTGTTACACACAAATGAAATGCACGTTTTAGGTTTGTGTAACCGTACCCAAACATGTACATTTAGTTGGTTCAACAATAGTTAACCAAATGTTTAGCCATTTGATCACTTTCATATCAACCATATTCTTCTTTACCATAACTAGTTCAAATGACTCAAATGAACTAGTTAGAGAGTTGTTCAATTGCTTAGATCTTATAGAAGTATACAAGACACAATCGAAGCAAAAACGATTTGATTCACTCGAATCGATTCATGAACTTTATAGCCACGGTTTGCAATTATGCATTCCTTGGTTTATATAAGTTTAAGTTCACAAATAATCGTTTTTAGAAAATAACCAACTTAAGTACGCATACTGTTACGTGGACTTAAGTACCCGGAATAAGTTTGTTTTCAGTACACAAACTCCAGCAGATTTTCACGGGCCGTAAACTTCCGATGGTGCGCGTACTGGTACGCGGACTTTAGTTCCGGTTTTCCTGAGCAGTAAAGTATGCATACTTTGGTTCAAGGAATAAGGACTTAAACACGTATGAGTTATCACACAATGTTTATATCCAACAATGGTTATATATTCTAAACTCTCATTTCAATCATTGAAACATTCTTAGAGGACGTTATATAGTTGTTGTTCACAAACCATTTTTCGTCAAAGCAATTCTCAAGTAATTGAAACTTAATATGACTTTCGTCACTAGTAAAGATGAACTTGGCTAAAGCGAAAGCTTACAAACACATATTTCGAGAAATAGACAAGCGAGATAAACTCGTCTCGAAATAGCAAATGTGTATAATCAAAGTCTATATAGCAATACGACTTTTATCTCAAGATAGGAGATAGAGTAGATATACTTTTGAGTGATAGATAAGTTCAAGTCTCCACATACCTTTTAGTCGATGAAGTTCCACCAGTTCCTTGAGTATTTCTTCGTCTTTGTATGATGATCGCCATGGAGTCTAGAGCTCAACTACTCTTTCTATCCTAGTCCGAGACTTAGCTATAAGTAAACTAGAAATCAAGACTTATAGTTTTGGCAACTAAACTTGACAACAAGCTTGAGATTGCAACGCCTGTGAGTTCGACCAAGCAGTGCTCTAACAATCTCCCCCTTTGTCAATTTTAGTGACAAAACTATCAATACATATGGAATACAAAAATAAATAAATAAACTTTTGTAGCTTCTCTTCCACATGCCTGATCTCCTTGGTTCTTCAACATTACTCGAAATCTTCGTCACTTCCAAGTACTCCAATGATTACAAAGGTTGTAAGTTTAGCATCATCGTTTTTGAAAATCCGTAGCCATAACAATGAGAAAACAAGAATTCTCAATCATTGTTACACAGTGTCATAGTATTATTTAACAGCATCAAAGTTCAATTGTATCACAACTTCTACAACAATAATGTAGTGATATGTATCACTCCCCCTTAGTCAATACTCCATCTCACATGGAAACCACTCCCCCTTACATAATGATCCGAAAACCATATGTATTTGTAGTGTGAACTACACATTAATTTCTCCCCCCCTTTGTCAATAAAATTGGCAAAGGTACGAAAACTAGTGGGATCCTAATGAAATTTCCATAGAGACATTTCATGACCAAAAGAAAGTACATATCAACTTTTTATATGCAATCATATAGCCGAAGCTAAATGCTTTCATCAAGGAGTTTATTAAGATACAAGATAACCCCTATAATATTCCACAACCGCACTCCCCACAATGATTTGGCAATTAAGCACAAGTTCAATTAAGAACTCTCCCCCATAAAATGTCATTCCCGAAAGAACAACAAAGGCGACCTTGCTTTTAACGAGAAAAGAAGAATTTCTTTTGGATAAAATCAAATCACATGAAAACATGAATTTGTATCCAACATATTCAACTGAATTAACCACAAGAGCACCCGTGATTAACACAATCGAAAAATACAACCAAATTAATCACAAGAAAACCCACGATTGATTTAATTGATATACACAACCAAATTAACCACGACGTGATCAATTCAATTGGTCATGCTCGACATAAGCGAACTTACGGAGCAACAACTAAAATAACCACAAGAGAATGATCAATTTAGTTGGTCATGCTCAAACATAAGGAACCTTACAGAGCAACACAGTATATGCACAAAGATGTGGATCGAAGATCGACCAATACTGCGGATTACACAATAATTCATTCTATTTTCCATCACTATTTGCATAATGACATATAATAGACTTAATCTCTGTAAACAAAAGCTTTATCCTTTCTTCCATCAAATCAATGACATAAAAGGCTTTAACTTTTGTAATGCCAAAAGTTCATTCCATCTTCTATCAATACTTTCATACCGACATAATAGAGATAACTTTTGAACAAGTATGGGATAGTTACAGGTTCACGGACGTAAACAACATATCCCATAACAATTTGCAATATATAAAATCATAAAGATTAAAATTGCAAAAATCATCTTCCAAAAAACTTAGAATTTAAATAAATAAATCTAAAAACATTGTAAGATGAATAGTTTGGCAATAGCTATGTGTAAACACAATAATTGTTATTCCAAACTCTAGTAATCCTTCTCAAAAACAAGAATAAATTCTCATAAGAAGTTTCCTAGGCATCAAGACAAACTCGTAATGCACATATAAGATGATTTGTCCTTAAAGGGTAGAATCAATCTTTTTCGCCCGTATTTACACCAATAATAGCTACCAAAGGCGTATAAAAAGATTTTCTTAACAAAGAAAAACATACAAAGTCATTAACGACCATGGACCATAGTTCACATAAAATGATTGTGAACATTCAAGAATCCCATAGTAATGCGTACTATTGCCCATTCTTGAACTTCCTTCTTTGTGATTCACCAACAACATTCTTTTAAAAGCTACAAATGAGCTTAGAAGAGTAGTACTCCAAGAATCCAAGTTCCCAAGTTCAAAAGAAGTGGAACAAGTGCGACGAAACGGAGCAAAACACTCAAAAAACAAGATACATGTTAAATACCAATCTTAACTCATCCAAATTCAGGAATTCTCATCTCCAATTTGAATATAATTCAAAGAGGAAGATAGTGCAAAAAGAATGAGGTCATTCCGAGTTCGGACGAAGAAGCTACGGCCAAAACAAGTTTACCGAATATCGACGTTAAGTATGCATACTGGTTTGCAAACGAATTTTCATGACCTGGGGGAGTACGAAAACGGGCTGGATTTCAATTTTAAATGATGTTATGCATACCTGGTAGGTGTACCATGAAGTCCAAACATCTCGAACTACTATTTTCAAATCGGAACATTTAAGAACCTTTTTAGAAGAATCCGATTGAATTCTACAATGTAACTAAACATTCTAAATCATACCCAACATAATATGTGTGCCCCAGCTCTTGTGCTTCCCTCACTGTATACATAACAGGGCATTTCTTGGTGAGGATGCACTTTCAACACAATCAAGTTGTGTTGAGGTGAACAATGTCTTGCTCACTATGGCACCAAGAAAGAGTTTTTTTCCAGCAACTATTGCATCTTACAGTGTTTAAAAACACCCAAGGAACTGTTTTTATAAGTCTATCAAAGAACTTCAAGAGAACCCAAAAAGATTTGTGTTTCTGATTTCTTGTTTTACAACTTACAAAAAGTTTTTCTTGCAGATAGTTTTTAGATCATGAAGGAAACTCTTTTGATAAAAGAGACGCCCTAGCTTCTTCATAAAAGAAGATAATACTACTATCTTGATAGGAAGTATCAGGAATTGAGCAATGAATCGATTCATGCTTTGAGGTGATATGCTCAGATGACTGAGATTCAAACTCCTCTTATAATATGTTCAGTTTGTTATAACTAATTGGATTACACAGAGGAGGAGCATTGCTCTCACTGATTAACAAATCAATATCAACCTCAACATAAATATTATTTATCATAACTTGATTTATCCTGTCAAGAGATTCTTGTTCATTCTGGAGATATAGATCAACATCAGAATATAGGCTTTCAAGTTTCTTTTCAATTCCTGAAAAAACTTCAAGGGATTTTAAACATGATGGAGGTTTAGATAGAATTTCTTCTACAAATTTTATTAAATCAGTCATGGAAGAAACTTCTGTAATCCCAGGATCTGGTGGTGCATTTATTAAGATAGCACTACTGTCCATATTAGATCGCTACAAACACAGACTTATAAGGTCTTTAACGTGTTTGCCTGCTCTAATACTAATTGAAAATGCGGGGGTCTAACAACCACACCCAACAATTCGTTTGGCAATCTGAGAGGACTTACTCCAATACACTTTCTAGAGAATCAATTAGACAGTCAGACTCAATCTAGAGTAAAGTATATCAAAGAGTTTTATATCTCTGTTTCACAATGTAATTAGCAAATCAAACAGATAGAAATCCATGAGCCTGATTATTATGTGAAACAATTTGAACGGTACCAAAGACCAATATTCAAGTGTCAATCAATGTAAATCAACAACCAAAGGTTGGATATTCTAATTGATTGATCTTAACGCACAACCTGTGATATTTCAATTATATAACTGTTGATGGTGGATTTTCAACAAAAGAAAAAACCGTAAAATCATGAGGCATGTTTCGACATGGCTTTCAGGCATGCAACGATTCATATTTTACGAAGCCATGATGAATATGTTTTCGAAAAGCCCCACCAGCTGAGCGATTCGATCCCTAGCATTTTATCATGCCCTCTATGCAGAATAACATAATTGGGCGGTTCTCCGTAGATTGAGAGCTTAACGCCTTCAGGACGTCGGTGACACTCACTGTTCCCTGACTGCAGGAGAGAGACCCTCCACATAGAAGAATAGTTGGGCGGTGGACGCCAGACGTCAGTGACACTCACCGTTCCTCGACTATGTGGAGAGACCGTGCATAGATTCAGGCGGTTCTCCGCAGATTGAGTGCAGTAACGCTTTCAGGTCGTAAACAACACCCGTGATTCCCTGACTATGCACCATTCAGAATGGATGTGACGCTTTAACTGGCTAATATATTTTCTGTAATAGATTAATTCTGCCGTGACATTCACCATTGAATTCCCAGAATGATCTTTTATTGCTCCTATTCCATGGTCGAATCCACGGCCTGATCCCATGGAATGGCAATAACAATTGCTCCTATTTCATGGTCGAATCCACTACCGATCCCATGGAATGGCAATAACAATTGTTCTCGATTCCATGATCGAATCTACGACTTGATCTCACGGAATGGCAATAAACTACTATATTATCTCATTATTCCAATTTCATGATCGAATTCACTGCTAATCTCATGGAATGGTAATAGATAATTTTATTACTCCGATTCTATGGTCGAATCCATGATCCCATGGAATGGTAATGCCTGCTTTATTATTCCAAGTTCATGGTCGAATCCACAGCTGATCCTATGAATTGATAATAAATGACTACTCATTTTATTGTTCCGTTTCATGAACTATTCTACACTGAATTTCATGAATTAGCAATAAATACCCAACCAACGGGCATCTGGATCATCACTGAGTAAGCCCAACAAAAATGGTGTAAGTGTACTCGACAATGATGCACGACTGAGCACCCGGATGCACAAACGAGCATCCAAAAATATGGACAAATGAGGAATCCTACGCAAAATAGGAGAAAGCAACAAATAATAATAAAATAATAAGAGGCGCCCAGGGGCCGGGCCCACCGGCCGGCCGGCCATGCCCTAGCCGTGGCCGGTCCCATGCCTCTTCCATTATTTTGCCCTATTTTGTTATTTTTATGAACTCATGAAAAACTCCTTCAATTTAGCAACTTTCCTTGTTTGTGCAAAACTCATGAATTCCCCATAACTTCATGGATACATGAAATAATATTATAAAATAGGGAAAGATGTGCGGGACCGAGCAACCTAGCCGTCCAGCCATGCCTAAGCCGTGGCCGGTCCCACACCTCACAGTCCCTAGCTTTTATAATTCCCTAAACTCATGAAACTCCTCCGTTTCAACAAAAACTCATGGATTCTCCATAACTTCATAGATTCATGAAAAATAATAATATAAAATTAGGGAAAGGTGTGCGGGACTGGGCAACATAGCCGGCCGGCCATGCCCTAGCCGTGGCCGGTCCCACACCTTGCAATCCCTAGTCTTTTAAAATTATTATTTTCCTAAATTCATGAAACTCCTTGGTTTGAGCAAAAATCATGATTTCGTCATAACTTCTCAAATTTTGCTCAAATCATGAAAAACCAAAAGCCAACAGTCACACGACTGGGCTAGCCTTTCACGAAAATTTTAAATGTTAAAATACTCTTATTTTAATATTTACAAAATATTGATCAATTGAGCATACATGCTCATTCCAACAAAAATCAAGAATTTCAGTCAAGATGAAACTCTTCTGAAAATTCATAATGTTGCTCGAACGCACATCATAAAATACTGAAACTCTCAGTACGGAGACATGGATACCAAGGAAACACGTGCATGCCTTCATGACCGACCAGAGTCATTCCTAGGGCTTGTACAAAGCCGGTCCCACGCGTTTTCATAATTCTGACCTAATTTGCTCAATTGCTCATATTGGGCCCAAAATCTCTTCAACCAACCTGGGGATTGCTCAAACGACCAACAACCGGTCCCGTGACTACCAAGAGCCGTCTCATGCTCTCTTGGTCGGTCCCCATCTTTCATACCTAGGTTTTATCACCTAATGCTAAACCCAGCAATATTTTAATAAATGATGAAACCGGCATTTAATCATCATTCTATCACCAAATGTTCAACTCGGAACCCTAGTGCATGCTCACTCAAGCACTTCCCACCACGTGGACGCCCATCATCCCATGTGGTCGGTCCCTCTATCACTCATGACCTATTTTCAGCGATTCATCAACTATGATCTGAAATTAGGGTTTTGAATAAATATTCTACAAATCATCATTCTGAGCAAGATTCAAACACTAATGAATTTATATTGATTCAAAGAACTCAAAGATATGAATTAATCATATAATATTTGGTAATCTACCAATATTTTAATATTTTATTAGGTCACGTTACCAATAAATATTTCATCGAATTGAGCAACACTTGCTCAGTTGCTCAAATATTGATCCAGCTATCAATATTCAGTAATTTATCAGTAATTTGTCGAATTGAGCAATACTTGCTCAATTGCACGTCAAATTATATCAGTATTTTGTCTAATTGAGCAATACTTGCTCAATTGCACGTCAAATTATCAATATTCAGTATTTTGTCGAATTGAGCAATACTTGCTAGTTGCTCGTCAAATTCTCGATATTCAGTAATTCGTCGGATTGAGCAATACTTGCTCAGTTGCTCGAATATTGATCCAACTATCAATATTCAGTAATTTATCAGTATTTCGTCGAATCGAGTAAGACTTGCTCAGTTGCTCGAATAATCCACATATATTCAATAACTCATCAATATTCAACAACTCGTCGAATTTACAATATTTGCTCAGACGAGCAACATTAACATTCATGAATCGCTGAGCATTAACATGCTCGATTCAACAAAACCTAGGCTCATTGTCTAATCACCAACAATCGACAAACTAAATACACGTCTGTCATGCAGACTCCACGATTCGTGAGACATCAATCACGTCAAATTGGGGGATAACAACTAGGGTTTTGGTCTGGCGACCTATAGCACGTGGATTTCATCCACGAAGAGAAATGTGCGTAAGTTGTGTAAACGGTTGAAGGAGTTAGCAAAGTAGTGGGTGCACGATCCGTCAAGTCTCCACACGACATGGAACTGACTTTACCACGATCTTCCACTTGCCCACTCTTCCACTCATGAAACCGTCACACCTACAGGGATCAAGGTGTTCACAACTCTGACAATATAAATATGTCTCTGAATCCATGATTGAGAACAACGAATGACCACTAGCTATCAGCAATCGTCCACACAGAATTTCTCGAGTAACAACTCTCAAGAATTCAATAATCTATCAGAACTTATTCATACTCAACAGTTCACCAATTATTGCAGAAACCTTCAACACATCCACAATCCTTGATCATCATTGATTCCACACAATTCTCAGCTTCCCTCCTATAGATCAACCCATCTCCCTCTTTGCGACCGAATTGACTCTGGAATGGCCATTGACTTGGTTTAGGCCGGAGTCCTATAGATTGATCTCTCGAATCTAAGCACTCCCTTTGCAGTGCATCTGTGTGAGGTTGAGCAGTTTGCTCGGTTCGAGGAGTCTCGACACGCTCGTCTCTTTATTTCCCTAAAAAACCATCAAACCATTTTTCCCCATCTACAGATTGGCAACCACAGTGGGAGATTAATCTCTCGGTTGCAATATCAAACTCTCACAAAATGGTTGATCTTAGGTTAGGTTCGGTCACCAATCCTAACACAAACAATGCTAGCACTAGCAACAATGGTGGTACTCGTAAACTACTCCTCGCTTCCTAACATCGGTCTTGGTGATACCACTCCTCCGCAAAACCAACATTGGAGACAATCCTCTCTTGGCCGGTCTCCCGAAGAAATTAGAGAAAACCCACCTACCATGGGTGATCTCATGAAGGTGCAAGAAACTCTTGCCAAGAATCAGATTGACATGGCTAACACATGGAATGAGATGTGCAATTATCTCAAAACTCTCACTGACAAGATGTCAGAGAAAGCTCAAGAAAGGAAAAGCCAAAGAAACATCTCCTGGTTCGCGATTCCGAAGTCACTCCGATCCATGGAGTATATGATGATGAGGTGCACAAAGCTGCAGATAATCCACCAACAAAGGAATCGCAGGCTTCATCACTCGTGAGGACCTGGAACGCTTCATGGAGGATCGAGGAAAAGACAAAGCATCATCTCTGTTCATCATCATCAACCTTGTATCCCGCTTCTACACAAAGAATTCCTCTCCCGAAAGGCTGCACCTCCCCAACATTCACACTGACAATAGAACAAGGAACGCTTGAGAACACATCTCTCGATTCCCGGAGGCACTAGGAGAGCACGAACAAAATCATGTCGTCCGTCTAAAAGAATTATCGAAATCTCCGACAAAGCCGAGCATACACTGGTACAACAACATTGCACCCGGGAGCATCGCTAGTTGGGGAGAAATGGTTAATGCCTTCTACAGAAATACTTCTTCGTCTCGCAGCATATTACTCTCTCCGACTTAAGAAGAATGTCTCGGAAGAGCAATGAACATCCGAACGATTATGTGAAGAGGTTCGAGTCCAAGCTTTGGATTGTCATGACCCGAATGTCACTGAATAACAACTGGTGGACTTGTGCATCAACGGAATGATCCCAGTCTACAGAGCTTTGCTGGAAAATCTCCGGTTCCATACTTTCTCAGAGCTTCATGAAGCATCCAAACGATCGCCGACTCATCGGACCTCGCTATTGAAAGAGCAAAGAGCAAAGTCAAGAAGCACGCCTAGTCAACAATCGCACAATCTCCAGCCCTTCAACAAACGTTGTTGCGGAAGGAATGAAAGGAAAGCCGAGACACGGCCAGAGCGCTTCTCCAAACATCCCAGGCTCCTCTGAAGGCGCGAAGAAAAGATAACCAATCCTGAAATGCACAAACCTCGACCCGGCATCAACGAACGGGTAAATGATCAGACAGACTCAAACTTCTCTCTTCTCATGAAGGAGTGATCGAATTTCTGGAAGTCTGGTTCAAGATGGTGCAATCAAATTGTCGTTCATCAGGAGAGAGCCAACTGAAAAAGAAATGGGAATCCTAGGTACTGTCGCCTTCATAGGTTCATCGATCATCCAACAAGTAACTGCAATATTTGAAGCACGTCTTCAAAGAGAAGGTTGATCCATAATAGCTTCAACTGGGGACTGAAGGAGTACACAAGAATCATCTCCTAATCAGAACTTTTGCAATCTCTGAACAACCGGTCAAAGAAGCAGTTCAATCGTTGATCGAGCGTATCTGTGAAATTGCTCTATCTGTCTAAGACACAAAGGAAGCACATGTTCACAACACAAAATTACATTGTGTCAGACATCTTTCCATCCCTAAAATACTCCTTGAACCTTCATCCACATACAAGGAGATGCACGACTGGGGATTGCTTACCACAGTCCATCTCAGAGGAAATGAATTTGGAAGAATGTTGATCGATGCTGACACCGCCATCAACAACATTCCAATGAAAACCCTCAGAGTCGCAGGCATCACTCAACTAAGCTACTAATCCTCTCTTATCTCAATCAGAGACCATGAAGGAACGCTCAGAGATGCATGCGGTTGCATCACTCTCAAAATGAAAGTTGGCTCAACCTGGACGAAACCAAGTTTCACATAATCAGGGAAGATCCAGGATACGACATGATTCATGGATGGACGTGGATTCATGCCGAGAAGACGACTACTTACAAAGCGTCTTTGGTTGCACATCTCTCTAACGAAGAAAGTTCTGATCTAGAAGATTTGGCGGACGTTCTATAATCAGAGCACTTGGAGGAATTTCGAACTTTGACGAGGTTGAAACAAGAACCTGCAAAAGATGCATAGACATTCATCAAAAAGTCCTGCACTCAGGAAAGTCTCGTTCCTCCCATGTCTATGTCATTTATTTCCTCACATGCTATTCTAGCATGGGGACTCAATTATGCTAGCATCTCTGCTATTCCAAGATGCTATAAGTTGGTAATCTCACTTCAGCAGTATTTTACCAAGTGGTTGAATCTGACATTTCTCTGAATCGAGCATTGAGACATTCATTACTGAGATAATGTCCAATCATGGCAAGGAAAACTTTGGGCGTTTCACCGTAGCCTTGCAGGAGTGTCCATATGTCCCACAAAATCAGAAATCTCTGATGTCTGCACAAGTGTTGAATCCCACTACAGCAGGGAAAGGAATGCTGAATCAACAGAAGATACTCGAGGCCGAGACGATCAAGCCTAAGATATTCGAAGCTTAAATAATACGACGCTTCAACGCTCAAGTATCTAAGAAGTCTTCAAATTGTATTCCCAATCAAAGAGTACACCTTCGATAATGGCGCCTCTGGATTCATCACAAACATCTCGACGATGACACACTGATTCACCACCGACACGATCAAAGTGAAACTGAACTACAATCGCTGAGTCTTCACTATCTCCATGACAAAACTTCTGAAGCAGATGCAACATCATTCATCCATCGATGGCACGAATTCCTTCAACATGCACTGGGGACTTGATCTTATTGGACAAGATTCAAGACATAGAAAGTCATTGCAACCTGATGCGATTCTATGAAAACTTTATCAACGGAATCTCTCTACATCACGAACTTTGCACAACTAAGGAACTTATCTCTTCATCGATCACACCCAGAATGGAGACTGCTGATGCAATCTACCGCAACAACGTCGACTCATTGATGAAGCCAGTTCATAGTAAAGTCATACTGATCAGGATAATTCGGGTTGTACTCCCAGTACACCTACATCTTAGGGATGCTCAACCCAACAACTAGTTCGTGAACGTGAAGGTTCACAGAGTGGAGGAACTCCACCCAGTATCGGCATCAACAAGGATATGTGAAGGAACTCTATTCATGGTCTCAGCATCAACAAGAATTTCTGGAGAGAATTCAATCGTGATCTCAGCATCAATAACAGTCTCAGTGCAACATCAGTCTTCATCAACTAACCATTCTCTGAAGCATTGCTCGATGAAGCGGACTTCTCCAAGCATTAATGATTCGTGTCAAGATGTGTAGACATGAAAATATGTTCACATGAAAGTCTTCCCAAAGCTTGCATGACTGGTGGGCACAAGCCAAAGACTTCTACAAGATGTTCTCATCACCTCTGCAAATGAGATACAACACACTTCAGGCCATGGGTTTACAAAAACGTACCAATGGGGGAGGAATGGGATAATTCTTCCTCAAAGAAAGATGTTCGTCTATGTCTCTGCTACAACATACCAAAAGGTCACATCAATCGGACATACGAGCTGAAAGATACGGCCTTTACCGTCAGGTCTACGAAATCTGAAAAGTTTGTACGGGATTATAAATTACAAATGTGCACGCTTCATTGGCTGACCTCTACAACTCCAAATTGAGTGATTCTTCTCTCACGTGATAACTCAGTCTCTTAGCTTCAAAAGGGGTAAAGCATCGAATTCCGACGTCGTATGAGGTTCCTATAGCTTCCAGAGCGTACAACATGCAAGCAGCAATTCTTAGACGGGATTCATAACTTCCCATGATCGATCGGTGTCCACCGGGTCTTTCCACTAAGTACTTCATCAAGGTACCTTCAACTTCGACCACCTAGGTCTTTACATCAATTTTTCTACCCGGGTCCTCTATCCAAGTTTTGCCGTAAGAAGAGAAAACGAAAGAGAGATTTAACAAAACCTGGGACCGACGGTCCATCGATCATGACGATCGGGTTTCATTACCCAAGACCCGTGGCACCGACTCTCATCATAAAAGGAATGCTACCACCGGGACATGAAACCATGGTTATTACACCACCCCCTCTTGAGAGCAACATCGCTTATGGTCCCTGACTGTGGTTTGTAAGTGATGTTTTTATGATCGATGTAAACAAGATGGCTGCAAGCACCATGCTCATGTATCAATCAAGGGTTCCTGATCTCAAATGAATCAATGGCATTGAAATCCGTCACCAGCCCTTCAAAACACAAGCGAATAGTCCAATGACACAACATGGGTGTTTTACAACGAGCTCGTCGGAGACAATTTAACACTGTCCCGTACAAAGAAGCGAGCTGGGCGAAGTTGGTGAAGAATCCCGGGATGGGTCATATACCATTCTCTTCATACGGATGTTCTCTACAACATATCCAAAATTCACAACAATTGGAGAAACGAGCGAAGAGTTGTGGCCAAAACATTGGACCACATGCCAGCTGAAAATTTTCTGGAGGTTTCCTGGAAGTTTACTGTTTCGTCGATTTCGAACCCTACATGTGCTAAAACTTAAAAATCTTCATTGCTAAAGCTTGGAAATTTCCTGGGCATAAGGATACATGGGTAGATCGCGAAAAACTGATATCGGATGAAGATTTTACGGCGTTTTTTCTAAAAGGCTGAGTTCTGAATTTTCTGGTGACGTATTTCGATAAAGCTTTTCACTTATTCATGAGAATCTTCATTCATTCATCAACAAATCAGCAATTTCATACTTCTATGAAGAAAATATACAATGGGTACTTACTGGAGTAGTCCCTAAAGTGCTCAAGGGATCGGAATTGCCAACATCACCATTGGAAACATCATTGCTTTCACTCGGTTTCGAAATCTGGGTTTTCTACTTCACCATCCTCCGAAGACGAATGGGAATCATCAGTACTCCCTTGTTCCATGGAAATCTCCTCATGAATACATCAACAACAATTAGTGGTATTTCATTCAAGGAGTGTCATGAACAATTATACGAAGAGGTACTTACATCGAATTCTTCTTTGACGCTCGATTCAGAAATTGTTTGTTCAGCAACAATGAATCGAAGACCGTCAAGGCTCGATGGAGCAAAGTTCTGAAACGAAGTAACAAACATTGGTTTCATGATCCTAATTGCACGGACAAGAAAAAGTCATGATATAAGGAGCGCTAACAACTCACCAAAGAGACAGCCGGGGACTTTACATTGTTCGATATCATTCTATGATCCTTATTTTTGGATTCTCCACTCCGAAGACTTACTGCTATTTCAGAGAAATCCACATCAATCAAACAAGGGCCCATTTGCCGAGATGCTTTATCGATGTTATATTCCTCCATCGGAGACTTCCCGTGCATTACTAATACTAAGTAATCAGGAGTACAACTCAGTATGAAGGATCTCTCACCATCACTCGAGGTCCCCGAAGCACCATTTCTTGAAGTCGCATCTCGTAGAGATATCATCTTTGGAAGTATCATTATGGGAACCAGTCATTCTTGCAAAGTTGCTGTGACGTCCATACAACATTCCTACTTCAGTATATCATCCGTAGATGCAGATTTCATCAAAGCAGTGGAATTAAAGCACAACAAAAATAATTAGGATGCTCACATCAGCGTCTACAAAATGGTAACTCTCAACTCTTGCCTATTTACGGTTTCACGAACTTAATGATAATAACGTAAAATTTCAAAAGTCTTGCTCGCTCCATCAAACCTGCAAACACGAGCAACCCCCATTACTTAAAAGTCTGACACCTGACTTTTCGCGAAATTATGAATAATTCACATAACCCTTCATGTGAACATTCACTGATTTTCTACTGTGAGTGCATACACTATGAAATCACGAAATTCATGAAAACATTATTGTTTGCTTTTAACAATTTTTTAAAATCATTTTGCAAAAAATTTCATAAAATCGTGAACAACCCACGTAAATCTTTACTGTGTGAACGGTTTTTCAAAATTTGGACAGACGTCCATTCTACAATTGTCTACTTTCAACAGTTGTTCAAAATCAAAACATTGATTTTACAAAAAATATATATTTTAATGTGAAACTCACGTAACTTTGAAAATATATGTATATTTTTTCTCCCTCTCACAAATTAAAAAAAAAATTCTACTTTTGCTCAAACGAGCGTTCGTCTATGAAACGAGAGTCTTTTATACTTTTGTAAAGGTCCACATATTCCAAATAAATTTTATCATGAGGTGCAGGTCTTTTCAAATATTCCTTTAACTCTAAGGATCATTATTTATCACTTTTACAACGAACCTACGTTCCTAAAAGTATTTGTGAAAGTTCATGCTTTGAAAATAAATTTTGGTTTTCATGAAACCTCATCAACAAAATTTTCTGTACTTCAACTAGACCATGTCTACTCAAGAATTCATGTATCTCTTTCATATTAGGGATTATTGCTCGTTTCTTAAACTAACGAACGAACGGGCATATGTTTTCTAAAACAAATTTTCATGAACCTTACGCATACATGCACTCATGGAATTTTATTTTGAACAACTCATGAACAACTGAACTTTTAAAAAATTTAGGGCTTCTCTCCCTTTTATATTAATTTTATTTCCAAAACCTAATAAAACATGGGTTCCTTTTTGGGCTCGGGCCCGTAAATCCTAAATAGACCAAAACTGGACTTTTGACTGACCAAATCAGCGATGTTTCATCTCTCTGTGCTCACGGAATCACGCTCTATCGCACTATCAGGGTCCTCACCCGAACGTTTGCTCATACATGACACCATTGGAGCAAACCGAGGATTCTGAGCATACCTTTGTAGATTGAGTTCAACCACCGATCTCATCGACTGAAAATCACCATTTAATGCATTACTGCGGAACATGACTGTTCCCCACTAAGCAGGGGACTTAATGTTGATGGTGGATTTTCAACAAAGGGCAAAACCGTAAAATCATGAGGCATGTTTCGACACGGCTTTCAGGCATGCAACGATTCATATTTTACGAAGTCATGATGAATATGTTTTTGAAAAGCCCCACTAGCTAAGCGATTCGATCCCTAGCATTTCATCATGCCCTCTATGCAGAATAACATAATTGGGCGGTTCTCCGTAGATTGAGAGCTTAACGCCTTCAGGACGTCGGTGACACTCATTGTTCCCTGACTGCAGGAGAGAGACCCCCCTCCACATAGAAGAATAGTTGGGCGGCAGACGCCTTCAGTACGTCGGTGACACTCACCGTTCCCTGACTATGTGGAGAGACCATGCATAGATTCAGGAGATTCTCCGCAGATTGAGAGCAGTAACGCTTTCAGGTCGTAAACAACACCCGTGATTACCTGACTATGCACCATTCAGAATGGATGTGACGCTTTAACTGGCTAATATCTTTTCTGTAATAGATTTTCTGCCGTGACATTCACCACTGAATTCCCAGAATGATCTATTATTGCTCCTATTCCATGGTTGAATCCACGGCCTGATCCCATGGAATGGCAATAACTATTGCTCCTATTCCATGGTCGAATCCATGGGTTGATCCCATGGAATGGCAATAACAATTGTTCTGATTCCATGATCGAATCTACGACTTGATCTCACATAATGGCAATAAACTCTTATATTATCTCATTATTCCAATTTCATGATCGAATTCACTGCTAATCTCATGGAATGGTAATAGATAATTTTATAACTCCGATTCTATGGTCGAATCCACGATCCCATGGAATGGTAATGCATGCTTTATTATTCCAAGTTCATGGTCGAATCCACAGCTGATCCTATGAATTGATAATAAATGACTACTCATTTTATTGTTCCGTTTCATGAACTATTCTACACTGAATTTCATGAATTAGCAATAGATACCCAACCAACGGGAATCTGGATCATCACTGAGTAAGCCCCACAAAAATGGTGTAAGTGTACTCAACAATGATGCACGACTGAGCACCCGGATGCACAAACGAGCATCCAAAAATATGGAAAGATGAGGAATCCTACGCAAAATAGGAGAAAGCAACAAATAATAAAATAATAAGAGGCGCCCAGGGGACGGGCCCACCGGCCGGCCGGCCATGCCCTAGCCGTGGCCGGTCCCATGCCTCTTCCATTATTTTGCCCTACACCTCACAATCCCTAGCTTTTATAATTCCCTAAACTCATGAAACTCCTCCGTTTCAACAAAAACTCATGGATTCTCCATAACTTCATAGATTCATGAAAAAATAATAATATAAAATTTTGCAACATAGCCGGACGTCCATGCCCTATCAGTGGCCGGTCCCACACCCGGCAATCCCTAGTTTTTTATAATTATTATTTACCTAAATTCATGAAACTCCTTGGTTTGAGCAAAAATCATGATTTCGTCATAACTTCTCAAATTTTGCTCAAATCATGAAAAACCAAAAGCCAACAGGTCACACGACCGGCTAGCCTCTCACGAAAATTTTAAATGTTAAAATACTCTTATTTTAATATTTACAAAATATTGATCAATTGAGCATACATGCTCATTCCAACAAAAATCAAGAATTTCAGTCAAGATGAAACTCTTCTGAAAATTCATAATGTTGCTCGAACGCACATCATAAAAAACATCGAAACTCTCGATGACGGAGACATGGATACCAAGGAAACACGTGCATGCCTTCATGACCGACCAGAGTCATTCCTAGGGCTTGTACAAAGCCGGTCCCACGCGTTTTCATAATTCTGACCTAATTTGCTCAATTGCTCATATTGGGCCCAAAATCTCTTCAACCAACCTGGGGATTGCTCAAACGACCAACAATAGGTCACGTGACTACCAAGAGCCGTCTCATGCTCTCTTGGTCGGTCCCCATCTTTCATACCTAGGTTTTATCACCTAATGCTAAACCCAGCAATATTTTAATAAATGATGAAACCGGCATTTAATCATCATTCTATCACCAAATGTTCAACTCGGAACCCTAGTGCATGCTCACTCAAGCACTTCCCACCACGTGGACGCCCATCATCCCATGTGGTCGGTCCCTCTATCACTCATGACCTATTTTCAGCGATTCATCAACTATGATCTCGAAATTAGGGTTTTGAATAAATATTCTACAAATCATCATTCTGAGCAAGATTCAAACACTAATGAATTTATATTGATTCAGCAACCAGCATATTAATTAATCATATAATACTTGGTAATCTACCAATATTTTAATATTTTATTAGGTCACGTTACCAATAAATATTTCGTCGAATTGAGCGACACTTGCTCAGTTGCTCAAATATTGATCCAGCTATCAATATTCAGTAATTTATCAGTAATTTGTCGAATTGAGAAATACTTGCTCAATTGCACGTCTCTGATCCTAGCAGGATACTACGCACTTGATTCCCTTAGCTGATCTCACCCACAACTAAGAGTTGCTACGACCCAAAGTCGAAGACTTTAATAAACAAATCTGTATCACACAGAAAAGTCTACGGTAATATATAAATCTGTCTCCAACAGAAATACCTACGAGTTTTTGTTCCGTCTTTTGATAAATCAAGGTGAACAGGAACCAATTGATAACCGAACTTATATTCCCGAAGAACAGCCTAGAATTATCAATCACCTCACAATAATCTTAATCGACTAGCGAAATAATATATTTCGGAATCAAAAACGATGGGACGAAGATGTTGTGACTTCTTTTAATCTTGCCTATCGGAGAAATCAATCTCAAGCCAATCTTACGATTGTACTTAGTACGATAGAAACAGCAAGATCAGATCACGCAACCACAAAGAAAATAGTTGGGTCTGGTTCACAATCCCAAAGAAGTCTTCAAGTCGTTAACCTATAGGGTCTCGGTAGAAACCTAAGGTTAAAAGAGAATCGACTCTAGCTTATACAACTAGTATCACACATGAGGTGTGGGGATTAGGTTTCCCAGTTGCTAGAGTTCTCCTTTATATAGTCTTTCAAATCAGGATTTGGAATCTAAGTTACCTTGGTAACAAAGCATTCAATATTCACCGTTAGATGAAAACCTGATTAGATTCAAGCTAATATCTTTCAACCATTAGATCGAAACTTAGCTTGTTACACACAAATGAAATGCACGTTTATTTAGGTTTGTGTAACCGTACCCAAACATGTACACTTAGTTGGTTCAACAGTAGTTAACCAAATGGTTAGCCATATGAGCACTTTCATATCAACCATATTCTTCTTTACCATAACTAGTTCAAATGACTCAAATGAACTAGTTAGAGAGTTGTTCAATTGCTTAGATCTTATAGAAGTATACAAGACACAATCGAAGCAAAAACGATTTGATTCACTCGAATCGATTCATGAACTTTATAGCCACGGTTCACAATTATGCATTCCTTAGTTTATATAAGTTTAAGTTCACGAATAATCGTTTTTAGAAAATAACCAACTTAAGTACGCATACCGGTACGCGGACTTAAGTACCCGGAATAAGTTTGTTTTCAGTTCACAAACTCTAACAGATTTTCACGGGACGTGAACTTCCGATGTTGCACGTACTGGTATGCGGACTTTAGTTCCGGTTTTCCTGAGCAGCAAAGTACGCATACTTTGGTTCAAGGAATAAGGACTTACACACGTATGAGTTATCACACAATATTTATATCCAACAACGGTTATATATTCTAAAATCTCATTTCAATCATTGAAACATTCTTAGAGGACGTTATATAGTCGTTGTTCACAAACCATTTTTCGTTAAAGCAATTTTCAAGTAATTGAAACTTAATATGACTTTCGTCACTAGTAAAGATGAACTTGGCCAACGCAAAAGCTTACCAACACATATTTCGAGAAATAGATAAGCGAGATAAACTCGGCTCGAAATAGCAAATGTGTATAATCAAAGTCTATATAGCAATACGAATTTTGTCTCAAGATAGGAGATAGAGTAGATAGACTTTTGAGTGATAGATAAGTTCAAGTCTCCACATAACTTTTAGTCGATGAAGTTCCACCAGTTCCTTGAGTAGTTCTTCGTCTTTGTATGATGATCGCCATGGAGTCTAGTGCTCAACTACACTTTCTATCCTAGTCCGAGACTTAGCTATAAGTAGACTAGAAATCAAGACTTATAGTTTTGGCAACTAAACCTTACAACAAGCTTGAGATAGCAACGCTTGCGAGTTCGACCGAGCAGTGCTCTAACAATATATTCTTATATTGTTAAGAAAAACTTCTCACATGCTTATTTGAAACCCTAATTAGAGTTTCATCTAAATAGAGAAAGTGTTTGCTTGAATCTCAAGTTATATTAGCTCGAATTCTAAGCAAACCTCAGTATTAAACATCTATAAATCGAGAGACTCTTTCAACTGGGAATTCAATCCCTGACACTTTGTGTCCTAGTTGATTTCTAAAGTCTTTTTCTATTGATCTAGGTTTCCTTTGAGAAATATAATTAGGTATACGACTTAAAGACTTCACTTAGGGATTCGTGAAACCAGGTATGACTATCTTAACCTTGATAGTTCGTGTATCCAAGTCTTGTTTTTCTTTTATCAAGGTTCTCGTAATCTCTTCCAGGTAAGATGGATAGAAATCACAAAGTTCTCTTCGTATCAGACTTTGTGATTCCTCAATGTATATATCTGAAAACAATTCTTAATTGATTAGTTCAAGATTGTTCTTGAGAGGTGGTATAGAATCCAGGCTTCTTATTTAACTGAGTGTAAGTGCTCTGAATTTGTGAGGTTTACCAGATTTTTCTATTAAAATAGATTTCCCAGCCTTGATCATTGATCTAAAGGAAAATAAAATAGGCTTATCCGTTAGAGGCAGATTGGTATCAAAAGTCTTCACTTATGTTGAAGCATCTCTTAGACTCTAAATTACGTCATCTACGGGAATTAATTGCGTAGAGTGAAAACGCATGAGACAGCTAATATGCCCAAATTTTTTGTTCGGCAACCTGTATAGACAAACTTAATACGGAATGCTGCCAAGTGATTAAACTTGTTATCTATCTTTCAAGATACGAATTCTACAAGAACAAGTCTCGTAATCGATTACAGTTAAGCGGACATATTTACTTAGATTGAATACGTAAAAACCTGTGTAAATCCAATTATAAGTAAATCCAATTATAAAGATAAACAATATAATGTGGAAAAGAAAAAAATACAAGACAGCATAAATTTTGTTAACGAGTAAACCACAATAGCAGAAAAACCCCGGGACCTCGTCCAGATTTGAACACCACACCGTATTAATCCGCTACATAAACTAGCATACTATCAGACTTCGGACTGGAATGTAGTTGAGACCGAACCCACCTTCCAAGAGATTCAGTTACAGTCGCGCTCCTTACGTCTCTTGAACCTCGCAAGGCTTTGCTCACTTGATTCCCTTAGCTGACGTCCTTTACAGCCTAAGAGTTGCTTTAGCCGAAGTAAAAAAATTTGATACCAATTTGCGCCTATAACCTATAAGCTTATTTAATTTCTATTTAGATCAAAGATCAAAGTGAGGAAATCTATTTGCAATAGACAAAGCTAGTAAAACTCACCAATCCGAAACTTACAACTCCAAAAGAGCAGCCTAGATTCTTAATCACCTCTCAAGAACAATCTTCAAAAGACCAAATAAGATCAGTTTTCATATATCTATGTTGAGGAATCACAAAGTCTAAGACAAAGAGAACTTTGCGATTACTGTCTATCTTGTCTGAAAGTGATTAATAAAACCTCGGTAACATAAACCAAGATCAGGATTCACGAAATTTCAAGGTAAAGATAGTCGGACATGGCTTCACGAATCCCCAAAGCAAAGTATTTTAATTGTAGACCTAATTATGTTTCTCAGTGGAAACCTAGGTCAATAGAAGACGACTCTAGAATCAACTAGGATACAAAGTGTCAGGGATTGAATTCCCATTCGAAAGAGCATCTCTTTTTCCAAGACCAAGGGTTGCTTATAATTCAAGCTCAGATAACTAGAAACAATTCAATGTTCATTATAAACACCTAAGAATTTAATCATGATGCATACACATAAGTGTTTAAGTGATTAATGAAGTCTTCAAACTGTTTAAGAGAGTTCTAGCAATGCTAAGCATATTAAAAAATAAGTCTTTGAGCATTTGCTAAAATATAAACTGAAACAGTTGGTAGGACGGTTCGTGAACCGCGTGACTTGTTCCGAATCATGGTGCAATGGTTCGTGAACCGGGTTCCCAACCCTACTAGACAACGAACTCAATTGACAACGGTTCGTGAATCGGGTTCGCCAACTGCTAGCCTATTATACCAACTTTAAAAATTCAGTTCACCATGGTTCGTGAATTGTTCTCAGCTGAACTTGCGGTTTGCGAACTGGTTCGCCAACCTTCCTGTATTTTTGAAACCCAAATATCTATGGTTGCGAACTGGTTAGCCAACCCACCCTGACTAGAAATATCAGTAAGTTCAATATTTCTCTCTTATGATGATGTTTGAAACATTCCCAAGTGATAAAATTATTTGCATGGGAAATTTTCAATTGATCCATAAATTAATTCATAGAACTAATATTGTTAAGGATTGTTGAACATCTTTGCTAAATCATATTTCGAGATTTTTCACAAGATAATCTTGACTCGAAACTTCTTCTTTGTAAATCTACTAGAAGTCGTATGACATAGTCTCAATAGATATGATGGTGAGATAGTGAGTAAAATAGAGTGGTTCAGTCTTCACATACCTGGTACAGAAGTTATCCAAATGTCTTCGTCGATCATCAGTCTTCGAGGGTGATATTTGATACTCAACTGCAAATTCTAACCAAGCTTGATACTTGACTTAGTATACTAGAAATCAAGATATAGTTTTGATCAACTAATATTGACAACAAGCTTTAGATAGAAAAACTTGTGGGTTCAACCGAGCAATGCTCTAATAATTTCCCCCTTTGTCAATTTTAGTGACAAAACTATTCAACACATATGGGATTCAAAAATAAATAAACTTTTCAGCTCAATCCACTATGCCTGATTTCCTTGGTTCTTCAACACATGTCTTGAATACTTCGTACTTCAAGTTCTTCAAATGCTCTGCATGTGTTCGTTCAACACTTTGTTGTCGAAGATCCGTAGCGATAACAACTTTTTGAGAATACTCAAAAAAAGAGCTTTGATAGAATGAGGTAATCACTCTACTCATTGGTTTTTATACATAAACATAGAGTATTATTACCTTCTTCAAAGTTCAATTGCACCACAATTTTGAAGCAATACTACGGTGATATGTTCTCCCACTTAATCCATACATACTACTTTTTCAAAATAGGTAAAACCTGTAGACAATAATTCCACCCCCTCCCCCCCCCCTTCCCTACATGATGCTCCGTAAAGCCATATGTAATATAATATAATCAAACCTGTAGACAATAATTCTCCCCCTTTTTGTCAACAAAATTGGCAAAGGTGAAAAATCGGGATAATCATGAATTAATCAAAAGAGTTTCAAGACTAGAGAACACATACCAACCTTTAGTTTAGACGATTTCAACCAAGAAATCTCGGTTTGCGTCAAGGAGACATAAGGAACAAGCAACTCCTACAATTTCACATCCACTCCCCACAAAGATATTACCATTAAGCACACGTTCAAAAAAAGTCTCTTCCATTAAAGTCATTCCCGGAATAACAACATGAGAGACCTTACTCTAGTCACAAGAGAATGATTTTCTTGGACTTTATATTTATTCGCCAGTTACGAACAAAATAAATTTGTATCCAGTATTTTTCTATGTTCTCGCCAGTTATGAACAAACAAATTAAAAATAGCGATCTTAATGTTAGAGGCACTAAGATACAATATTTTCATGAGAAAAATCATCAAAAATAATTACTCTCTATGCCAGTTACGAACAAGAGAACAATTAGTGTGATATGACTCAACATAAGAATTATAACTTCTCTAGCCATGTACGAACGTAGAGATTAAAGTTCATCACTTATTCCCTGGCGGTGACGCAATCAAGGAAGTAAGTCAATCCCTAATGAACATCTTACGGAATCCTATAGTAGTTTATTCACAAAAGTGTAATCGTGGAGAGATCAAAACTGCAATTCTCAAAATAGTTTACTCCTCTTTTGCAAGAGTGAAGAGCTTAACCTATGAGAAAATGTGAGATATATTTTCTAATCATCAAAGAATGATAGCAAAGAAAAAATCTCACAATGTAAGCAATACATATATAAAATCCATGAAGATTAAGTATCTCAAGCCATCTTCCAAAATAAAACTTAATTAATAAACTTTAAACATGCAAGATAATATTTGGAATAACTAATGTAACACATAAAAATTACTCCAAGACTAGTGTTCCTCCTTAAACGATAAGAACAAAATTTCTATAAGGAGTTAACTAGTAAAACCATCTTTGAAGAAAGATTTATCATCCCCGAACTCTTCATCATCAACTGACCTCGGAACATAAGGTTTATGAAGAAGTGCATTAGATCCTTCAAACCTGCTCGTATGTTATTTGACAAGTGCTTCTTGAATCTCGAGAGATTTTTGAAGGATGTTTTTAAGACCTTGCACTTCCATCTTGGTGTTCTTAAGCTCTTCAAGAATATTTGCCAACCTTTGCTGATTTGAGCAGTTTGCCTTAGGTTTGTTCACGTTCTTTCTTTTTCTCTTAAAAAGTGAATCTTTCTCCTTAGGATAGGAATTCTCCACACTTTTTGTTGTGGAATCAACAATCATAGGTGCAGGGATTTCACCAGAAGAGATCAGACTTGAGGATACCATAGCTCAAAAACTTTTGAGTATGTGATTCGAGAAAACACGAATATATAGCCCATCAAGATCACTATAATTTTGGAGGAATTCCAAATATAGTGAATTATTAAAAAGGAATATTAATCAACTGAAAATCAGAAACTGGACGACCTCTTAAGAGAGTTCGTTCACGAACCATATATCAAACTAAAAATGTGAAATACGATTTTACCATTTATTAAAGTTTGTACATGGGAAAATATTTTCACTTATTACTTGAAATATAGAGTGAAGAGAGCGTATATGAATATTCAAGACACTTTAGCCTTTTTCAGTCAGTTTCCTCGCGGGAAAAGTGAGAAAAAAAATTTGACCATAATGTAATCAAACCAAGTCGAAAACCAGGAATCTAGACAAGATTCAACGGAGCAAGTCTCAACATGAACTATTGTTATTCTCATTTGATATGACATGAGATACACTCAAAATAATTTTAAACTCGAGTATGTAATAAGAAGATGAAAATTCAAGTGATAAGATCAAGACACAAACAAGAGAGTTTGAAACAAAGCCCTTGGAGATGCACAGTTCTTGTCTCTTTTCAGGGCACATGAGACAAGAAAACATCTTTTAAACACAATTAGTTTATGTTGGGGTGAGACCAGTGAGCTCATCACTTATTTTTGCACGAGTTTATCAATCTTCATTTTTACCGATCGCTTAGATCTTGATCTCTTCTTTCCTTTTGGCTTATCCTTTTCCTTGGAATCAATAACACTTTTAGGAGAAGAAAGGGAAATATAGTTACACACCTTAGTCGGGTTTGGTTTTCGGAAGAGTTTAAGCACATTTGTCAAACGACTAGCCCTTTGTTGCAGTTTATTGATGTACCTTACTTTATGCTTGTACTTGAAACATTATTGAAGTTAATGACCTTCAGTAGTACAATAAGGACAAGATCAGTTTGGAAGAGATTCAGGAACACTTCCAATTTCAACTGACAGACACACCAAAGATGTTTCGGGAGAATCAGTAATGATTTTTTCAGAAGGTGAAAAATCCATTAAATCCTCAAAAGTTATAGATGAGGGATCTTCAAACAGTTTATCAAGATTGATGTAAGTATCACTACTCTCATCAAGATTAGTTGTTTCATCCAGAAGTGCTAAGCTTGAACTTTCTTCTTCTTCTGAATCATAATGATCAGTAGTTTCATCAAGAGTTGCAGCAAGACCCTAGGTACCAGTGATTTCCATCGATTTGGACACTCATTAGCAAAATAACCAAAACCTCTACACTTAAAGCACTATAGCATATGCTCATCATCACTTTCATCATCAATATTTTTAGGGGGGAATACGATTGTGGTTTGGTGATGATGACGGTCGTTCTCTTGAGAACCGTTTATTCCTATTTTTGATAAGATCTATAAACTATCTTGTAATAAGAGAAACCGAATTTTCAAGATCTTCATCTAAAAAGTCGTTAACAAGCTCTTTCTCAGAGATGCCAACACTTTCACTTTTAGCAAGTGCATATGTGTTTTTAAGTGCTTTGAAAGCAATAGCTTTATCATCTTTAGCTTGCTGTTCTGATCAAAGATCTTTAACTTTCTAACAAGCGTGCTCCTGGAAAGTGTAGAAAGTTCATTTCCTTCCATGATGGCATGTTTCTTAGACTCGTATCAAGCTGGCAAAGATCTCAGAATTTTCATCACAATATCTAATTCAAGAATAGTCTTCTCTAATGACTTACAAGCGTTCAGTACTTCTGATAATTTATAATTAAATTCCTCAAACGAATCTTCATCGGTCATACGAAGGTTTTCCCTGTCAGAAGTTAGGTTTTGAAGCCTTGCTTCCTTCTTTGCGGAATTCTCTTCAAATACGGTTTCTAAGATATCCAAAGCATCTTTTAATCTAGTGCACGTAGACACATGATGTTGAAGATCTTGGCTTATGGAACGGATAATGGCGTTCAATCCATCAGAGTTGTGTATAGCATCTTCTATTTCATCAACGACATATACTTCGATGCCTTTAGGAACATCATCATCTCCTTATGCCAACCATTGGAGCATTGTATCCTATTACAACAAGAATCCATGTCTGAAAGTCACGAACTTGTAAGAAGGAATTCATAGTAGTTTTCTACCATAAGTAATTTGTGCCATCGAATGCGGACAGCACATTAATTGAGATTGCACTCTTGTCCATAATACAGATCGCTTCAAACACAGACTTATTAGGTCTAACATGTTTGCTTGCTCTGATACCAATTGAAAACGCAAGGGATACCAAATACACTCAACTTTTTCGTTCGGCAACTTGTATAGAGAAAACTTAATACAATAGCAAGTAGACCAACTGAATGATCCTTGACAATGTATGTATATAGAGTTTATATCTCAACAACCTCTACTCAATCACTATGTGTATAAACACAGGGTCCGTGAACCTGATTGTTAAGCAGAGTACTTGGACAGTCTCAAAAATTAGTATCCAAGATCAATCTAGTCGTATCCAAATAATCCAATAAGAAATCTGCTAAGTGATTAAACTTATTATATATCTTTCAAGATACGAATTCTACAAGAACAAGTCTCTTAATAGATTACAATTAAGCGGACGTATCTACTTAGATTGAATACGTATAAACCTGTGTAAATCCAATTATAAAGATGAACAATATAATGCGGAAAAGGAAAAACACAAGACACCAGAAATTTTGTTTACGAGGAAACCGCAATAGCAGAAAAACCTCGGGACCTCATCCAGATTTGAACACTATACTATATTAAGTCGCTAAAGAAACTAGCATACTATCATACTTCGGATTGGAATGTAGTTAAAACCAAACCCACCCTCCAAGCAATTCAAAAATAGTCGCGCTCCTTACGTCTCTTGAACCTCGCAAGGCTCTACGCACTTGATTCCCTTAACTGACGTCCTTTACATCCTAAAAGTTTCTTCAGCCGAAGTGAATACTTTTGATACCAATCTGCCTCTAACAGATAAGGATAATTGATTTACGTTTAGATCAAAGATCAAGGTGAGGAAATCAATTTGCAATAGGAAAATCTAGCAAACCTCATAAACCTGGAACTTACGACTCCCAAAGAGCAACCTGTATTCTTAACCACCTCGCAAGAACAATCTTCAAATGATCAATTCATATTAGTTTTTCAAATATCTATCTTGAGGAATCACAAAGTTTGAGACGAAAAGAACTTAGTGATTACTATCTATCTTGTTGAAAGAGATTACAAAAACCTCGATAACAGAAAAGCAAGATCAGGATACATGAACTATCAAATCAAAGATAGTCGTACCATGCTTCATGAATCCCCAAAGCAAAGTCGTTTAGTCGTAAATATAGGTATATAGAGGACAACTCTAGGATCAACTAGGACACAAAGTGTCAGGGATTGATTTTCCCAGTTGAAAGAGTATCTCTATTTATGGTTTTCAAAGACCAGTGGTTGCTTAGAATTCAAGATAAGATAAATTGAGAATCAAGCAAATACTTTTAGTTCTTGAAAATACAATAGAAGAATATACACTATGGACTGGTTGTGGAACCGTGTATAATGATTGTTGGTAGGTCTGCAAAAGAGGTTTCCTACGTTAAACTGCAAGTGCACAGGCCTATTGGAGGCAAGGGCAAGCACAGGTCGATCCCACAGAGAAGTGGTGTGTGCAAGGTTGTTCTAAGAGCTTCTTAACTGATTTCAGGGAAGGTGGCACAAATATATGGGTTTGTTTATAGTCTTTACGACTGAGTTGAAGGTTACACAACTAAAAGCAAAAAGAAATATGAGTATTGAAATTTGCAGGCACTAGGATTATCAAATCCACCTCTAATTCAGGTTATGAGCTTCAACTAATTTGAGAGTTCTTGTTCCTATTACAGGTAAGGGAAGTGTGTCAGGTTACCACATACCTAAGGGGTTTCACCAGATGATTGTTCAATTATCAGCTAAAGGTACTAACTCAGGGAACTAGTTGTCTAATTAAGCACAACTAATCAAAGGGTTAGCAGTATTGGTTGAAGCTTGAGCTGAAACACACTCTCACAGTGTTATCCTAACTACAATGGATACATGGCATCCATTGTGAGAGCAAAGCAATAGTGTGCTGGAATTGAACTTATCTTATAATTTAATCATACAAGAACAACTCAAATAAAGTTGAATAGCAAAACAATGAACTAGGGTTTCATTTTTAATCCTAGCAAATTAACTTAAAACATCATAAACATGATAAACAGACTTAAAAATTCAAATACAACTAAACCCTAGAACATGCTGTTTTCTCTCACATCCAAAACATCAATTTATATCTCTCAAAAAACACTCAAACTCACCAAAGACGCAAACCCCAAACCCCTCTCTTGCTCTGAATCGACCATGCCTTGAGTTATTCGAGAAAACCCTAATTTTCAACCATCTCAACCCTAGCTTCTAGGTTATGAGAGAAGCTAAAGATGGAGATGGGTGAACCTAGGGTGGCGGAGAAGGTGGCTGATGGAGTTGTCGAAGCTATCAGGAGATGGAGGCGGTAGTGATGGCTCTGGTTTGTCAGGAAGAGGGAAGAAGAAGAGAGGGATGGGTTTACTGCAGTGTCTGGGGAAGAAGAAAGAGAAGATGGAAGGGAAAATGGGTTTGGTCGATGGGGGTATAGGTATAGGGTGTTTTGTTGTGAAGCGGGTGTAGCAAAGATCGATGAGGAGGCTGTAACGAGCGTTGGATCTCGGTGAATCCGATGCGTGGCCCGATGCGAGATCTGAACGGCTCGGGGAGAATCAAGCTGCTTTGGTGTTGAGCGGGAGCATCGAGTGTTGATGGGAAGGACGGAGCGACCGTTGGATGCATAAGATGGAGATTTCAACGGCTCGGAATGGACGGGCTCGGATCCGGGTCACGGGCCGGTCTTGGATAGCTCAAGCCCATATCTTGTAGATGGGTTGCTACTTGTTGGGTTTCAACTGTTGCGCGCGCGGGCTTTGGCTTTCTGCTCCATAGACGCTCGTCTCCAATTTTCTACTCTTTTGGCTCCTCAATTTCTCCGAGCTTTATTTACTACCTAAAAACACAAAATTAATTAGTACAAATATTTATTCTTGAAAACAAAGAAAACACAGAATCTGGGATAATATCTGATTTCTGAGCACAAAAGATGAGTTAAATGCCAATAAAAAGATGTAGAAATATGCAATATTTGGCACTCATCAAATACCCCAAACCTCGAATTTTATTTGTCCTCAAGTGAAACAGTAAATTAGGAAATCCTCAATATACCCCCGTCGCAGTCTCTCGAATGCATTTAGCGTATGCACTAAGCCTTTAAACCCCTAGGTGTCCCTAGTGGACGAGTTGTAGTCTCGTGAGGGTTTGCAGAGGTGTACCCACAAAACCTTCTCCAACTTCAGAGTGTAAAAGAGTCTCAAGCATCCAAGGAGCTATGAGGACATAGAGTTTCTGCATGCTAGTAACACGAAGTTAGAACTACCAAAGAACACATTCTCATCCTTAAGTGCTGAGCGAGAAGTAACCATACCATATGAGAGAATTCGGATTCGATTGTGATCATAAGCCTCGACTTCTGCCTCACCAATAGGGTTTTATGATAATTGCACTCAAAAAGATCGCTTTTTTAGTCTCTCATGTGTGCAGGTAGGAATAAAGAGAGAAATCCTGCACACGTTGTAGGTAAGAAGGATAACCTTCCGAAATAATTTCTGGAGATTCCACAGAGATGTGGACAAAAAGAATCTTTTTCTGATGATCTCTAAGAAAGGAAATCAACCATTAGCAAGGATGGGAGTACTCACTTACCTTCTCACCCGATCGGAAATTAATATCACTCTCTCAACATTCATAGAAACGTCTTCAATCTTCGGTCTTCAACTGTTGATGATGAACTTCTGAACTTCACAAAAACTTGACAAACATTTTTTTTTTTTTTTTTTTTTTTTTTTGAAAAAGATGCCATTGGCAGGCTTATATTGATCATATGAAATTGTCAATTACATTATCAAGTGGTAAGAAATTGGAAGGGAGTCTAGCAACAAGTTGAGCCCCTATCGCTTTCTGAATGACAACACCTAGCCTGTGGAAAAGAAAATCTCCAACTTTGACATTTGCATCATTATCGGCCATATAATTACGAGAGTCTCTTTAGGAATTTGATAGTGTCATCGCCGAGCTCACCTAGAGTAGTGAAGGCAAGAACTCCAAAGCCTAGCCCATGCTCTGTGCATTTCTCAAGATATTTAACACATTTACGATCAATAGCATTGGCGAGAGCTTTCCCTGGGGTAAAAGCACGTACTCCGTCACCTGTGAATGGGGAAACACCAGTCACATCCATACACACATCACGCCCATCAATCCAATTATAGACTAGAATATCCGCTGGTCTTAAATCCAAGCCGGTATTGGAAAGAAGACCCACGTCGACTTCCTTCCTGGCCGGTACGCTTGCACGGTAACACATGTCAGCGATTGTGTCACGAACAAGGTCATGAAGAAATTTAAGCCCAACTTCCTTGACACAATGTAAAGCGTGATCTCCAAAAATATCCATGCTTCTACCATAACAAGGACAAGTGCTAACCTCCTCAAAATGTGGTATACCCAGTCTATAACACATAACCGCGCTGAATTGTCTAGGACCAGTCTTCTGATTAAGACCTTCAATTGGAACAGCCAACAAGTAATCTTGTGCATGTTTAATCCTATTACATTGCCAAAGAGCAGCATCACGTGCAGACAAATTAAAGTTTAAGGGTAACTCCTTCAACACGGCACTAAAGTATCTAACCGCCAAAGAACGCATAGATTGGGGGGTGGTATGATGAACACTAAGTGGCGATTCAGAAATACCACATACTTGATTGTAAGCACTTATAGCCTGCTCCAGACTAGGACTAAAACCAGACACATCAGAGTTACGCAAGATATTATTTTGTTGCAAAATAGTTTCATGAGAGCTAGATGCAACGTAGCCATATTGCATAGTATAAATACCGCACCACCATGTTGAATAGGTAAAGTAACTAACCTTTCTTTGAAGCTTACCAAATCCTGGACCATCTCCGGTGATCGATCTTTGAAGATATGCCATCAAAAACTCATCAAACAAAGGTTGAGCTTCACTCAAATGTGCTGGTTTGGCCGTTCGCATAGAGAAATAAAGCAAATACAAATGCAAATGCACCCCCAAACCTAAATCAAACATTGTCCTCAATGTGTCAATAGATAATAAGAATTCAAAAAGTCACATACCAAGAGAACTATGTTAAATAAAGAAAATGGAAGAGATTACCGGATGTACAAGGATGTTGCTAAACCAAAGGAGGATGAATGCTTTGAAAGCAAACAACCAAGGGGCAAGACAAAAAATTTGGTTAGCACACATGAAAACTATGCAAATAGCAAAAAGAAAAGAAAAGAAAAGATGATGGATTTTTAGTCCATGAGTATGTACACAAGTGAACTAGATCGTCCACATAGATGGGTCTTCCAAGTCGACGGTCTCAACTTCCGGTGGAAGATGCTCCGAGAAATGGTTTCGAGTCTCCGACCATTGACTTTGAAGATGTTCTTGTTTGCTGGGTTTTCAACTTCTACACTCCATGGGGAAAGACGGTGACGTACCAAGAATGGTCGACCATCGAGAACGTAGCTTTCACGGAAACAAGTGCAAATGAGTGTTGTACAATAAAACTTTTCTGTCTGGGGTGAAAGACTTGCGCAAAATGCGCTTGTCGTGAAACACCTTCATTCTATGTTTGTACGTTTTGGCACTATCATATGCATCGTTTCTCAATTCTTCTAACTCATTGAGTTGAAGTTTCCTATGGGTACCAGCTTTATCAAGATCAAAATTCAATTTCTTCACAGCCCAGTATGCACGGTGTTCTAACTCAACAGGTAGATGACATGCTTTTCCGTACACAAGTCTATAAGGAGACATCCCAATGGGAGTCTTGTATGCAGTTCTATAGGCCCACAAAGCATCATTTAAGCGCAAAGACCAATCTTTCCTAGAAGGATTGACGGTCTTCTCAAGGATATGCTTAATTTCCCTATTAGAAACTTCTACTTGGCCACTGGTTTTAGGATGGTAAGGTGTTGCGACCTTGTGAGTGATTCCATACTTGCGCACTAGTGATTTAAAGGGTCTATTGCAGAAATGACTACCTCCATCACCGATTATTGCCCTAGGGGTTCCAAAACGGAGAAAATGTTCTCCTTAAGAAAAGAAAGAACAACTTTATGGTCGTTGGTTTTGGATGCAATGGCCTCTACCCACTTAGAGACATAATCGGCGGCAACAAGAATGTATAACTTACCTTGTAATTAGGGAAATGGACCCATGAAGTCAATACCCCAAACATCAAACAACTCAACAATCAAAATGGGTTGTAAGGGCATCATGTTTCTCTTAGAGATACTTCCTAATTTCGCATCGGTCACAAGCAACACAAAAAGCATGGCAATCCTTAAACAAGTGTTGGCCAATAGAAACCGCTTTGCAAGATCTTTGCAGCAGTTTTCTTGGCACTAAAGTGGCCTCCACATGCATGGTCATGATGAGAAAGAGATGACGTCCCTTTGTTGTAAGTGGGGACACATCTCCTAATGATTTGGTCTTGGCAGTACTTAAACAGATATGGGTCATCCCAAAGGAAATGTTTAACTTCAGACAAGAACTTAGAACGGTCTTGTTTAGACCAATGCAAGGGCATTCTACCTGTAGCAAGGTAGTTCACAATATCGACAAACCAAGGCATTTCAGACACAAGCATCAATTGCTCATCAGGGAATGATTCCCTAATTAGCACAGATTCATCAGCAGATTCAACATTCAACCTAGACAAGTGATCAGCAACAACATTCTCTGACCCTTTCTTATCTCGAATTTCGAGGTCAAACTCTTGTAACAAGAGTATCCATCGAATTAGACGAGCCTTAGCATCTTTTTTAAACAAAAGATATCTCAATGCAGCATGATCAGAATAAATGATGACCTTAGACCCTATCAAATAAGATCTAAACTTGTCTAATGCAAACACAACAGCTAGCAACTCTTTCTCGGTTGTGGAATAATTCGATTGAGCATCATTAAGTGTTTTACTAGCATAGTAGATCACATAAGGAAGTTTGTCTACTCGTTGGCCCAAAACGACTCCTTTAAAGATAGTCGACGCATCACACATAATCTCAAATGGTAATGACCTGTCAGGTGGTCTGACTATAGGGGCAGATGTAAGGAGAGCCTTCAGTTGCTCCCATGCTTCCTTACAAGCATCATCAAAGACAAATGCAACATCTTTCGCAAGAAGATTGCACAAGGGTCTTGAAATTTTACTAAAGTCTTTGATGAATCGGCGGTAAAAACTCGCATGGCCTAGAAATGATCTGATGTCCCTCACAGAACGAGGTTGAGGCAAGTGTTGAATGAGATCTACCTTGGCTTTGTATACTTCTATGCCTTTTTCCGAGATAATATGCCCTAGAACAATGCCTGAGTTAACCATGAAATGACATTTTTCCCAATTCAAAACCAAACTCTTCTCCTTACACCTAATCAGCACACAAGTGAGGTGATGCAAACACTCATCAAAAGAAGAACCAAACACCGAAAAATCATCCATAAAAATCTCCAGAAACTTATCTACCATGTCGAAAATATGCTCATCATGCAACGTTGAAAAGTAGCGGGTGCATTGCACACCCAAAAAGGCATACGACGATAAGCAAATGTTCCATAAGGACATGTAAATGTGGTCTTTTGTTGGTCTTCGGGTGCTATGTGAATTTGGTTGTAGCGAAGAATAGCCATCTAAGAAACAAGAGTGACTATGTTTTGCTAACCTTTCCAGCATTTGGTCAATGAAGGGAAGGGGAAAATGGTCTTTCTTGGTTACTGTGTTCAGTTTTCTATAATCAATGCAGACTCGCCACCCTGTGGTCACACGGGTAGGAACAAGCTCGTTCATCTCATTTTGAACTACAGTAATGCCGAGGACTTCTTGGGTACTACCCGAATGGGACCGACCCACGGCTATCGTGACGGGGTAAATGATACCCGCATCAAGCAATTTCGAATCTCAACCTTGACAACATCTCTCATGTTGGGGTTAAGTCTCCTTTGCATTTCCCTAGATGGTTTAGTGTTCTCTTCAAGGTTTATGTGATGCATGCAAATTGTGGGACTTATACCCTTAAGATCGGAGATGGTCCAACCTAAGGCTCCTTTATGTTCTTGAAGTACTTCTAAGAGTCTACTTTTCTTAGTGTCTAAACATGATGCAATAATCACAGGTAAAGTATCAGAAGGACCTAAGAAAGCATACTTCAAAGTATCAGGTAATGGTTTCAAATCAAGCTTAGGTGGTGTATCAAGAGGTGGGGCAGATTTGGTATCAGAGAGTGGAAGAGGTTCCACTGCATTCTGCCATTTAGCAATATCCATGGGTGGCACAGACTCTAGCAAAGAGTGGACTTCACTAATGTACTCAGAACTGAAGAGATCTAAGTCAAAATTGTCTAAACATGCTTGTACAGGATCCACAGGTAAGATGTTAGACAATGAGTCTTGAATCAGACTCTCAATCATGTTAACCTCGTGCAATTCATCATCATCACACTCTATGGGTTGTTGGTTCACACGAAAGACATTCAGTTCTACAGTCATGTTGCCAAAAGACAAATTCAATATCCCGCTACGACAATTTATGACAGCGTTTGACGTTTCCAAGAAGGGATGTCCTAAGATAACGGGAATATGATTTTCAGGATTATGCACAGGTTGAGTATCTAACACAATGAAGTCCACGGGGAAATAAAATTTATCAACCTTGATTAGCACATCTTCAACGATTCCCCGAGGGACTTTCACAGATCTGTCCGCTAATTGTAGCGTGACAGGGGTGGGTTGCAATTCCCCAAGACCTAACCGCACATACAGAATATGGCAAGAGATTCACACTAGCTCCTAAGTCCAATAAAGCTTTTCTGATTGTATGATCACCTATAGTACAAGAGATAGTTGGGCTACCGGGGTCTTTGAACTTAGGTGGGGTTTTGTTTTGAATAATTGAACTTACTTGGTCAGTGAGAAAGGCACGCTTATGCACATGAAGCTTTCGCTTTTATGTGCAAAGGTCCTTCAAAAATTTAGCATAGGCGGGTATTTGCCTGATTGCTTCGAGAAATGGAATGTTTATATTAACTCTTTTGAACATTTCCAAAATCTCGTTGTATTGGGTACCCCCCTTCTGTTGCACCAACCGTTGTGGAAATGGAGCAACAGGTACATGACTTGGCAAAGGAACATCTATATCGGTAGGACTCTTGGTTTTATCAATGGGCTCAGATTCTTTCTCTACAGTAGATGTTTTCGGTGGTGTTGTGTGTACTGGTGAGTCTGATGTAGACTCGCTTGATGGTGGTACACCTACATGGTTCTCAACAATTCTACCACTACGGAGAGTGGTGACAGCATTCGCTTGACTATGTGAAGTTTCATTGCGGGTAGAGGAGCCTCGCTTGAAACACATTCTTTGGATTTTGTTGGGGTTGACTAGGAATTTGCCTTTCTCTCTCTCATTCAATGCATCACAAATTTGACCTATCTTAAGATCTAGGTTTGTGAGACGTTGGTCGGTGGTTTCTCAAGTCTTGAAAGATTTTGGGTTAACATAACGACACAGTCTTCAAAGCTAGGCTTTTTCTCTACAGGGTACTGAGTGGGTGGTTGTATTTGGGGGTTTCTAGGATAGGAATATCCTTGGTTGTTATTTGTTGGTCCCCCTTGTACTGGTCCTTTGGACCATGAGAAGTTAGGGTGATTCCTCCACCCTGGGTTGTAGGTTTGAGAATAAGGGTTGTTCTCTTGCCTATGGTACAATGCATTGGCTTGCTCGGTTTTGGACTCTTGAAATGCGTGCAAGTCGGACATTTGTCCACTAAGTGGTCGAGCTATGGCATGCGGCACAAGTGGCCATATCAATTTGGTCACGAGAGAGTAGGGGAATTAGGTTTAACATTCTTTTGCAATTCAAGCACTTCTATTCTCGGGCCAAAGATTCCATTTTTGCATTTCCCTCAAAGTCGACTCGATTCTATGAACATTGTTTGCGGGGGTAGTCCTTCTCGGTTCTGGATGGACTCCCACCGTTGAGTCTTTCAGCCGACTTCGATTAAGAAAGTCCAAGCGTCATCAGCACTCTTGTCAATAAATGCACCATTGCACATTGACTCGATCGTGGTACGGGTTCTAACATCTAGACCCTCATACAAGATTTGCATGAGTCTCCATTTTTCAAAACCATGGTGGGGACATTGGAGTAATAATTCATTGAATCTCTCCAAGTATTTTGCTAGAGTTTCGTCTTCTAATTGCACAAAACCATTTAGACTTTGGCGAATTGTCGCCGTCTTATGGTTGGGGAAAAACTTTTTGAAAAACTCTTTGGTGAGGTCATCCTAGGTTCTAATGGATTGTGGTTGTAGAGCATGAAGCCAAGACTTGGCTTTGTCTTTCGGAGAGAAAAAGGAAACAATCTCAATTTGAGGGACTCCTCGGCATTTGGTTAAAATGCGAGTCCCACAAATATCCTCAAAATCTCTCACGTGATGGTAGGGGTTCTCGGATCGACCCCTCTAAACACGGGTAGCATGTGAATGGTGCTTGCTTTCGGTTCAAACCGAAAAGCATCGGTCGGTGAGAATGATGCAAGAGGCTGGCTTGCCCTAGTTGGGTACATGTAATCCTTGAGACTACGGGGTTGGTTAAGTTCTTCACCCATAGTTTCGATTCGATGGGCTTTCCCGATGGATTTGGGCTTTCACGTGGAAAGAATTTTGGGTATCCGACGATTTCGTCCGGGCGGATTCTAACTAGTCGATTTGTTTGGTCTCTAAAAGACACAATCATAGCCTAGCTAGAGCATCTAGCATGTTAACATACAAGCAAGTTCAACACAGAAAAGCAAAAATTCAAAAATGACCCACTAATACAAGACTCAAGCCCAAAAGATGGCTTTTTGAAGTTGTAAAGCCCGGCTAATTGGTGGATTTCATTGAGATGATGTGGGCTTAGTTTGGTGCGAAAGCAGAGCCCGGTTTGGGTTCGGTTTGTTCACAGACCAACAGCTCGGCTTATGTGGGCTTGATTTATGTGCGAGAGCCCAGTTTGGATGAAAATGTACAGCCCAGATTGTTTGCAAATCCTGGTGGTTGGGCTTTCTGTTTAGAATGCATCCCAAAGAAGCGGTTGGCAGCTCTGGTTTATGGGAAGCCTAGTGGGTTTTTATGGTCGAGTTAAACTTGTTTGTGCACGATTTGCCTAAAACTCAAATTGGCAAGGAAAGCAAGATGCACCGAGCAACTTATGCAATGTGTCGAGCGAGTTAAAGTTTAGCACGGCTTTTTATGTGCTCGTAACAACACTGAGCACACAAGACAGATGAGAGCAAATTCACAGAACAAAAGACACAGCACAGCTCAGATTGGCAGGTGCACAAGAAAATCAACAAAACTGTGAGAGGTGCACAGGGGAAAGGTTGTGCTCACTCAATGGTGAAGTGGTAGGCCTCGGAATGTGTATATTTTAAGGTCTACTTGTGATAACCGCAAGTGAACGGCGTCTATCGGAGACGCGGCAACACGGTCGATCCCAGAGAGAAATGGGTGTGCTATGTATGATCTAAGGCTTGCTTCTTCAACCGATTTCAAGAGTGACAATGTGACAACAGATGTTTGTGCCGATACGGCTGAGTTTGAAACCGAAATGAAACTAACCTAAGGTAAACTTGTGACAAAGGGAATGCTAGGTTATCAATTCTCACCACTAACTCCTATTGTATGCTCAACTAGATTGAGTTCTTCTTGTCTTGTGACTGATAAGGGCAGGGTGTCAATTCCACCACTTATCTTTTCCCCGTAATGCTTCAAAGAACAACTAAAGTGTCGACCCCAGAGCACTAGTTGTCTAATTAAGTACAACTAGTCAAGGGAATCGGCATTTGGTCCGAGGGTTGAGTGAAAGACACACTCAAAGTAGTTATAACTCGACTACAATGGATACGGGGCATCCATTGTGAGAGAAAAACCTTGGGTACTATGATTGAAGACATGTTTATAGATTAAGCATGCAAGAATACTTCAAATATAGTTGAAATCATACACAGAATTAGGGTTTCATTGAAACCCTAACAAACTAAATTAAAACATAAAAATAACACAAATTAAATCTACAAGGATACTCTGGCTAATCCAGGCATAGTTCAAACATCCACAGAACACTCCTATTTATACATGCAGGCAAAATTGCCAAACCCTAATTTAATTTCAAAACAGAAATTGAATGCAAACCTAATCGCCCATGCTCTCTGATTCGTACTCCCCTCTTGTCTATTCGGCTCTGCAACTCCTTGATGTTGATGTTAGAGAAACCCTAATACTAGTTATCTCAACCCTAGCCTCTAAGTTGGAAGAAGCTACGGGTAAAGATGGCTAGAACTAGGGTGGTGGACGAGTTGTTGAAGCGGCTGTTGTACTGACAAGAGATGGTGGTGAGGGTGTGTCAGGAAGAGATGATGGAGGTGGTGCGGCAGGGGATGCAGATGGAGGTAAAGAGCAGAGCTCTGCTCTGTGATGGAGACGGGAGAGGAGGAAGAAAGAGAAAGTGGAAAAGAGAATGGGGGAGTTGCTCGATGGGTATAGGGTTAGGTCGATAGGGTGTAAGGCGGGCACAGCAAGGATTGATGAGAGGGCATCAGCGAGCGTTAGATGAAGCTGGTCCGATTTGAACGGCTGAGGAAGAATGGGGGTGATCTGGTGTTGAGCGGGAGCAACAATCTTCGATGCACGTGGAAGCACTGACCGTAGGATGCAATCGGGGAAGATCCGAACGGTTGGGGATGGACGGGCTCGGATCCGGGTCTAGCTCAAGCCCACATCTTGTGGATGGGTTGCAATCACAGTTGCGCGCGCGGCTTTGGCTATCTCGCTCCATAGATGCTCGACTCCAATTCTTTTTTCGTTTTGGCTCCTCAATTTCTCCGAGCTTTATTTATTACCTAAAAACACAAAATTAATTAATACAAATATTTATTCTTGAAAACAAAGAAAACACAGAATCTGGGATAATATCTGATTTCTAAGCGCAAAAGATGAGTAAAATGCCAATAAAAAGGTGTAGAAATATGCACTATTTGGCACTCATCAAATACCCCCAAACCTGAATTTTACTTGTCCTCAAGTGAAACAGAAATTAAGAAATCCTAACTATACCACTGTCGTAGGTCTCTCGAATGCATTTAGCGTATGCACTAAGCCTTTAAACCCCTAGGTGTCCCTAGTGGACGAGTTGTAGTCTCGTGAGGGTTTGAAGAGGTGTACCCACAAAACCTTCTCCAACTTCAAAGTGTAAAAAAGAGTCTCAAGCCTCCAAGAAGCTATGAGGACATAGAGTTTACGCGTGCTAGTAACAAGAAGTTAGAACTACCAAAGAACGCATTCTCATCCTTAAGTGCTGAGCGAGAAGTAACCATACCATATGAAAGAATTCGGATTCGATTGTGATCATAAGCCTCGACTTCTGCCTCACCATTAGGGTTTTATGATAATTGCACTCAAAAAGATCGCTTTTTAGTCTCTCATGTGTGCAAAGCAGGAGTAAAGAGAGAAATCCCGCACACGTTGTAGGTAAGAAGGATAACCTTCCGAAATAAAATCTGGAGACTCCACAGAAGTGTGGACAAAAAGAGTCTTTTTCTGATGATCTCTAAGAAAGGAAATCAACCATTAGCAAGGGTGGGAGTACTCACTCACTTCTCACCCGATCGTCAATTAATATCACTCTCTCATAGGAACCATAGAAACGTCTTCAATCTTCGATCTTCGGTCTTCAATTGTTGATGACGAACTTCTAAACTTCACAAAACATAACAATTTTTAACTTTTCTACTCAAATTCCTTGTTGTTTGATTTTTCTTTTAAATTCTTCTTTACCATGGTGGTAGCAAAAATAAACTACAATATTTTTTTGATTTTTTAATTTTTTTGAATTTTTTTTTTTTTTTTTTTACATTACAATAAGTGAAAATAAAAATACAAATAATGAAACAACTAACTCCATGGACAAAGGACTTTATCACTCAATTTTTCCACAACTTGTATTGTCTTGATTTTATAAATTTTATTAATTCTCATCCTATTTTCTTTTCTTTGTTGCACAAAAACCTTGGACTATATCAATTTTTCTTTCAATATTACGATCGCTCCGTTTGTTGATGATGATGTGTTTCTATGGGTCTTCTTGATTGAGAGAGAGAGAGATGCTAACTGCAAATCGGTATTTAGAAGGAGTTTTCATCTTTAGACGTCACCCTCATGATTGACAAAAACTAGCACTCAAGAGATCAAAAGTAGTGCTTGAAATTGGTGCGAAGTTGGGTAGCTCACCATTCCTACCCTAATTTACGTACGGTGACACACACTCTAACAGCTTTTCTAGAAAGTTGCAAAAAATTGAAGTTTGGTGCCTCACTTGATGTAAATTGGGTAGTCTCCACTATGGGTGATCACAATTCTACTACCGAATATCTAACAAAGACCTAATTCGCCCTCCCAGATGGTTAAATCCAACTTTAACGCTCTAATCAACTAAGAAACCCGATTGTGTTCTCCGGTACTTCCAAGTTCTGTTATTTCGGTCAGATTCTCTATGTAAACATAGCTAGAAGCATGCTAGTGACTCTAAAATCTCTAAAAGTTGGAGGTTTTTACAAAAAGAGTTTTAATTTTATTTTATTTTTTTTTATTTTTTTTTTTTTTGTAAAATTAAAAGATAAAATAAAAGACTAAAAACTCTAAATGCAAATGCACCCCCCAAACCTAAATCAAACATTGTCCTCAATGTGTCAACAGATAGGAAAAATTAAACAGTCACATATCACGAGAACTATGTTGAGTAGAGAAAAGGAAGAGACTCTGGGATGTCGGCGGGAGCAAGGTTGAGCTTCATTAGTCAAGGCTAAAATCCAACATTCTCGGTGGAGATCATATTGGATTAGCATAATATATGCGCAAGAAGACTCAACCGATGTAAGAAAAGAAAAATTTAACAAGTCCTACGGATATATACAATGAAAATTTACCATAAACCAACAGTCTAAAGAGTTGAGGATCAACCCAATAGAAAATATATACACACATTAACGACCTTTGTAAATAAAATGAGAGTGCAAGTAAGACCGCAAATGAGAATGAGTTTCCCCCAAACCTAAACTTGTGAACAGGTGTGTTTGTGAGAACAAAATCTTGCAATTTTAAAGGTACATCATGCAAAAGGTCTAACTCGAAATGAGTTTTGCTAATTACAAAAGGACATACACATTCCAACTGTGGCTCCTTAAGAGTGTTATACTTTGATGCAAAATAGTCCAAGAGGACTTGGGAAGCACAAAGCTCTAGGCCTAAGTTAGGCATTTTCAGAAAAGTTGGTTTTGCAATTTTGTTACAAACTACACCTAGGTTTGGTGGAAGAGTTTCAATTTGTGACTCAGGAGAGAGGTTAGGTACATCTAGGTTGTTTTCATTTTTAAAATCATTTGTACCATCACACACTTTCCTAAAGTCAGAAGAAGGTAAATCATGCTCACCAGCATAGAACAATTCGTCAATCTCCATGTCATACTCATCAGAGGAGGCAACATATTGTGACATGGGCAGGGAATCAGACACAACAATAATATCATGATCCAAAAGAACATTAGTGTCAACAGAAGATTCATCTTTTCCTAAGTCACAAACAAGTTGTGTAGCATGCTCACATTCACTGAAGAATTTCACAAACCCAAGCTCAGAATCAATGTCACATATATGAATGTTAGAAGAAGTGTCATTCATAGGGTTCACAGAAGAGACGCCTAACGTCTCTGAACTCAAAGATTCTATCATATTATCTGCATACACATGCTCTTCTAACATATCATATTCATCATCATCATCATCATAACAAAAATGCATTTCCCTATTAGCATTTCTAGTATACTCATTTACCCCTAGATTAGGTTCATATTCAATGTTAGTTGCATGAGTAGGAATAGAAACACTATTTTCAAGATTTACTTTATTAGGGACAATAATCATCCTATCATGAAGTGCCTTCCATTCTTCCTTTTCTAAATGAATAAGGTTCATCTTTAAGAACATGTGACATTGTTCAATGGAGGGAGAGTCTTCAATAGTGGGCATGCATGTTTCATATGAATAATCATTAAATGGTTGTGCACATTGTTCACTAGAGAAGGGATGATCATGCATGTTGCTATATGGATGGTCATGTATTGCATTCGATTCAAGCCTAGCATTTTGCTCCATGAGAGTTTCCATTAGTGATTGTAAACAAGGAGTCTGGGAGTATAAAATTGTTCATCTCCCCATTTGTGGTGACTGATACATGTGCTCATGATGGTTAGGGTATGAGTACTCAAGGTCAGGGCCCTGAGAAGGCTCATAATACTCCCTAAAATCATTATGGTCTGTGGGGGTTTCATATGGTGAAGCATGCCTGTAAGCAAGCTCTCTAAGGGATTTGTTTTCATCCCCAGATGCAGACCAAAATCCTGTCATGATTTAGTACTCAAATTGAACTCAAAATTTAGTTTGGTTTATGTGGGCTTTGGTTTATTGGGATTTGGTTTCAATGGGATTCATTTGGTTTTGTTGGGAGCTTTGGTTTATGTGGGAAGCCCAGGTTGTTGTGGGCTCAATTTGGTTTTAGTGAGTTTTGGTTTGTTTGGGATTTGTTGTTTGAAGCCCAGGATTTGTGAAAACAGAACAGCCCAGGTTGGGTTGGCAGAAGTAGAGCCCAGATTGAATGGCCCAGTATGTGGGCTGAGTTTTGTACGCAGCCCAGCAGTTTGATTGTGAGCAGCCCAGCAGCCTATGGGCTCAGATTGGTTTAAGCCCTGTAGTGTGGGCTTGACTTATGATCAGCTTAGAATTCAAGATAAGATAAATTGAGAATCAAGCAAATACTTTTAGTTCTTGAAAATACAATAGAAGAATATACACTATGGACTGGTTGTGGAACCGTGTATAATGATTGTTGGTAGGTCTGCAAAAGAGGTTTCCTACGTTAAACTGCAAGTGCACAGGCCTATTGGAGGCAAGGGCAAGCACAGGTCGATCCCACAGAGAAGTGGTGTGTGCAAGGTTGTTCTAAGAGCTTCTTAACTGATTTCAGGGAAGGTGGCACAAATATATGGGTTTGTTTATAGTCTTTACGACTGAGTTGAAGGTTACACAACTAAAAGCAAAAAGAAATATGAGTATTGAAATTTGCGAGGCACTAGGATTATCAAATCCACCTCTAATTCAGTTATGAGCTTCAACTAATTTGAGAGTTCTTGTTCCTATTACAGGTAAGGGAAGTGTGTCAGTTACCACATACCTAAGGGGTTTCACCAGATGATTGTTCAATTATCGCCTAAAGGTACTAACTCAGTGGAACTAGTTGTCTAATTAAGCACAACTAATCAAAGGGTTAAAGTATTGGTTGAAGCTTGAGCCGAAACACACTCACAAGTGTTATCCTAACTACAATGGATACATGGCATCCATTGTGAGAGCAAAGCAATAGTGTCTTTGGAATTGAACTTATCTTATAATTTAATCATACAAGAACAACTCAAATAAAGTTGAATAGCAAAACAATGAACTAGGGTTTCATTTTTAATCCTAGCAAATTAACTTAAAACATCATAAACATGATAAACAGACTTAAAAATTCAAATACAACTAAACCCTAGAACATGCTGTTTTCTCTCACATCCAAAACATCAATTTATATCTCTCAAAAAACACTCAAACTCACCAAAGACGCAAACCCCAAACCCCTCTCTTGCTCTGAATCGACCATGCCTTGAGTTATTCGAGAAAACCCTAATTTTCAACCATCTCAACCCTAGCTTCTAGGTTATGAGAGAAGCTAAAGATGGAGATGGGTGAACCTAGGGTGGCGGAGAAGGTGGCTGATGGAGTTGTCGAAGCTATCAGGAGATGGAGGCGGTAGTGATGGCTCTGGTTTGTCAGGAAGAGGGAAGAAGAAGAGAGGGATGGGTTCTGCAGGTGTCGGGGGAAGAAGAAAGAGAAGATGGAAGGGAAAATGGGTTTGGTCGATGGGGGTATAGGTATAGGGTGTTTTGTTGTGAAGCGGGTGTAGCAAAGATCGATGAGGAGGCTGTAACGAGCGTTGGATCTCGGTGAATCCGATGCGTGGCCCGATGCGAGATCTGAACGGCTCAGGGAGAATCAAGCTGCTTTGGTGTTGAGCGGGAGCATCGAGTGTTGATGGGAAGGACGGAGCGACCGTTGGATGCATAAGATGGAGATTTCAACGGCTCGGAATGGACGGGCTCGGATCCGGGTCACGGGCCGGTCTTGGATAGCTCAAGCCCATATCTTGTAGATGGGTTGCTACTTGTTGGGTTTCAACTGTTGCGCGCGCGGGCTTTGGCTTTCTGCTCCATAGACGCTCGTCTCCAATTTTCTACTCTTTTGGCTCCTCAATTTCTCCGAGCTTTATTTACTACCTAAAAACACAAAATTAATTAGTACAAATATTTATTCTTGAAAACAAAGAAAACACAGAATCTGGGATAATATCGATTTACGAGCACAAAAGATGAGTTAAATGCCAATAAAAAGATGTAGAAATATGCAATATTTGGCACTCATCAAATACCCCCAAACCCGAATTTTATTTGTCCTCAAGTGAAACGAAATTAGGAAATCCTCAATATACCCCGTCGCAGTCTCTCGAATGCATTTAGCGTATGCACTAAGCCTTTAAACCCCTAGGTGTCCCTAGTGGACGAGTTGTAGTCTCGTGAGGGTTTACCAGAGGTGTACCCACAAAACCTTCTCCAACTTCGAGTGTAAAAGAGTCTCAAGCATCCAAGGAGCTATGAGGACATAGAGTTTCGCATGCTAGTAACACGAAGTTAGAACTACCAAAGAACGCATTCTCATCCTTAAGTGTTGAGAAGTAACCATACCATATGAGAGAATTCGGATTCGATTGTGATCATAAGCCTCGACTTCGCCTCACCAATAGGGTTTTATGATAATTGCACTCAAAAAGATCGCTTTTAGTCTCTCATGTGTGCAGGTAGGAATAAAGAGAGAAATCCCGCACACGTTGTAGGTAAGAAGGATAACCTTCCGAAATAATTTGGAGATTCCACAGAGATGTGGACAAAAAGAATCTTTTTCTGATGATCTCTAAGAAAGGAAATCAACCATTAGCAAGGATGGGAGTACTCACTTACCTTCTCACCCGATCGGAAATTAATATCACTCTCTCAACATTCATAGAAACGTCTTCAATCTTCGGTCTTCAACTGTTGATGATGAACTTCTGAACTTCACAAAAACTTGACAAACATTTTTTTTTTTTTTTTTTTTTTTTTTTTTTAAAAAGTTGCCATTGGCAGGCTTATATTGATCATATGAAATTGTCAATTACATTATCAAGTGGTAAGAAATTGGAAGGGAGTCTAGCAACAAGTTGAGCCCCTATCGCTTTCTGAATGACAACACCTAGCCTGTGGAAAAGAAAATCTCCAACTTTGACATTTGCATCATTACTGGCCATATAATTACAGAGTCTCTTTAGGAATTTGATAGTGTCATCGCCGAGCTCACCTAGAGTAGTGAAGGCAAGAACTCCAAAGCCTAGCCCCTGCTCTGTGCATTTCTCAAGATATTTAACACATTTACGATCAATAGCATTGGCGAGAGCTTTCCCTGGGGTAAAAGCACGTACTGGGTCACCGTGAATGGGGAAACACCAGTCACATCCATACACACATCACGCCCATCAATCCAATTATAGACTAGAATATCCGCGGTCTTAAATCCAAGCGTATTGGAAAGAAGACCCACGTCGACTTCCTTCCTGGCCGGTACGCTTGCACGGTAACACATGTCAGCGATTGTGTCACGAACAAGGTCATGAAGAAATTTAAGCCCAACTTCCTTGACACAATGTAAAGCGTGATCTCCAAAAATATCCATGCTTCTACCATAACAAGGACAAGTGCTAACCTCCTCAAAATGTGGTATACCCAGTCTATAACACATAACCGCGCTGAATTGTCTAGGACCAGTCTTCTGATTAAGACCTTCAATTGGAACAGCCAACAAGTAATCTTGTGCATGTTTAATCCTATTACATTGCCAAAGAGCAAGATCACGTGCGGACAAATTAAAGTTTAAGGGTAACTCCAACAACACGGCACTAAAGTATCTAACCGCCAAAGAACGCATAGATTGGGGGTGGTATGATGAACACTAAGTGGCGATTCGAGAAATACCACATACTTGATTGTAAGCACTTATAGCCTCGCTCCGGACTAGGACTAAAACCGGACACATCGAAAGTTACGCAAGATATTATTTTGTTGCAAAATAGTTTGCAGGCTAGATGCAACGTAGCCATATTGCATAGTATAAATACCTGCACCACCATGTTGAATAGGTAAAGTAACTAACCTTTGCTGAAGCTTACCAAATCCTGGACCATCTCCAGTGATCGAATCTGTCAAGATATGCCATCAAAAACTCATCAAACAAAGGTTGAGCTTCACTCAAATGTCTTTGGTTTGGCCGTTCGCATAGAGAAATAAAGCAAATACAAATGCAAATGCACCCCCAAACCTAAATCAAACATTGTCCTCAATGTGTCAATAGATAATAAGAATTCAAAAAGTCACATACCAAGAGAACTATGTTAAATAAAGAAAATGGAAGAGATTACCAGGATGTACAAGGATGTTGCTAAACCAAAGGAGGATGAATGCTTTGAAAGCAAACAACCAAGGGGCAAGACAAAAATTTGGTTAGCACACATGAAAACTATGCAAATAGCAAAAAGAAAAAGAAAAAGAAAAGATGATGGATTTTTAGTCCATGAGTATGTACACAAGTGAACTAGATCGGTCCACATAGATGGGTCTTCCAAGTCGACGGCCTCAACCTCGGTGGAAGATGCTCGAGAAATGGTTTCGGTCTACGACCATTGACTTTGAAGATGTTCTTGTTTGCTGGGTTTTCAACTTCTACAAACTCCATGGGGAAAGACTAAGTGACGTACCAAGAATGGTCCCGACCATCGAGAACGTAGCTTTCCGGAAACAAGTGCAAATGAGTGTTGTACAATAAAACTTTCGTCCTGGGGTGAAAGACTTGCGCAAAATGCGCTTGTCGTGGAAACACCTTCATTCTATGTTTGTACGTTTGGCACTATCATATGCATCGTTTCTCAATTCTTCTAACTCATTGAGTTGAAGTTTCCTATGGGTACCGACTTTATCAAGATCAAAATTCAATTTCTTCACTGACCCAGTATGCACGGTGTTCTAACTCAACAGGGTAGATGACATGCTTTTCCGTACACAAGTCTATAAGGAGACATCCCAATGGGAGTCTTGTATGCAGTTCTATAGGCCCACAAAGCATCATTTAAGCGCAAAGACCAATCTTTCCTAGAAGGATTGACGGTCTTCTCAAGGATATGCTTAATTTCCCTATTAGAAACTTCTACTTGGCCACTGGTTTTAGGATGGTAAGGTGTTGCGACCTTGTGAGTGATTCCATACTTGCGCACTAGTGATTCAAAGGGTCTATTGCAGAAATGACTACCTCCATCACTGATTATTGCCCTAGGGGTTCCAAAACGGGAGAAAATGTTCTCCTTAAGAAAAGAAAGAACAACTTTATGGTCGTTGGTTTTGGATGCAATGGCCTCTACCCACTTAGAGACATAATCGACAAAGAACAAGAATGTATAACTTACCTTGTAATTAGGAAATGGACCCATGAAGTCAATACCCCAAACATCAAACAAAGCTCAACAATCAAAATGGGTTGTAAGGGCATCATGTTTCTCTTAGAGATACTTCCTAATTTCTGGCATCGGTCACAAGCAACACAAAAAGCATGGCAATCCTTAAACAGTGTTGGCCAATAGAAACCGCTTTGCAAGATCTTTGCAGCAGTTTTCTTGGCACTAAAGTGGCCTCCACATGCATGGTCATGACAGAAAGAGATGACGTCCCTTTGTTCGGGTGGGGACACATCTCCTAATGATTTGGTCTTGGCAGTATTTTAAACAGATATGGGTCATCCCAAAGGAAATGTTTAACTTCGAGACAAGAACTTAGAACGGTCTTGTTTAGACCAATGCAAGGGCATTCTACCCGTAGCAAGGTAGTTCACAATATCGCAAACCAAGGCATTTCAGACACAAGCATCAATTGCTCATGGGGAATGATTCCCTAATTAGCACAGATTCATCAACAGATTCAACATTCAACCTAGACAAGTGATCAAGCAACAACATTCTCGACCCTTTCTTATCTCGAATTTCGAGGTCAAACTCTTGTAACAAGAGTATCCATCGAATTAGACGAGCCTTAGCATCTTTTTTAAACAAAAGATATCTCAATGCAAACATGATCGAGAATAAATGATGACCTTAGACCCTATCAAATAAGATCTAAACTTGTCTAATGCAAACACAACAGCTAGCAACTCTTTCTCAGTTGTGGAATAATTCAGATTGAGCATCATTAAGTGTTTTACTAGCATAGTAGATCACATAAGGAAGTTTGTCTACTCGTTGGCCCAAAAACAGCTCCTACAAGCATAGTCGACGCATCACACATAATCTCAAATGGTAATGACCGTCAGTGGTCCGACTATAAAGGCGGATGTAAGGAGAGCCTTCAGTTGCTCCCATGCTTCCTTACAAGCATCATCAAAGACAAATGCAACATCTTTCGCAAGAAGATTGCACAAGGGTCTTGAAATTTTACTAAAGTCTTTGATGAATCGGCGGTAAAAACTCGCATGGCCTAGAAATGATCTGATGTCCCTCGCGTAACGAGGTTGAGGCAAGTGTTGAATGAGATCTACCTTGGCTTTGTATACTTCTATGCCTTTTTCCGAGATAATATGCCCTAGAACAATGCCTGAGTTAACCATGAAATGACATTTTTCCCAATTCAAAACCAAACTCTTCTCCTTACACCTAATCAGCACACAAGTGAGGTGATGCAAACACTCATCAAAAGAAGAACCAAACACCGAAAAATCATCCATAAAAATCTCCAGAAACTTATCTACCATGTCAGAAAATATGCTCATCATGCAACGTTGAAAAGTAGCGGGTGCATTGCACACCCAAAAGGCATACGACGATAAGCAAATGTTCCATAAGGACATGTAAATGTGGTCTTTTGTTGGTCTTGGTGCTATGTGAATTTGGTTGTAGCTGAATAGCCATCTAAGAAACAGTAGTGACTATGTTTTGCTAACCTTTCCAAAGATTTGGTCAATGAAGGGAAGGGGAAAATGGTCTTTCTTGGTTACCGTGTTCGGTTTTCTATAATCAATGCGAGACTCGCCACCCATTGGTCACACGGGTGGGAACAAGTTCGTTCATCTCGTTTTGAACTACAGTAATGCCAGACTTCTTGGGTACTACCTGAATGGGACTGACCCACTGGCTATCAGGGACTGTATAAATGATACCCGCATCAAGCAATTTCAGAATCTCAACCTTGACAACATCTCTCATGTTGGGGTTAAGTCTCCTTTGCATTTCCCTAGATGGTTTAGTGTTCTCTTCAAGGTTTATGTGATGCATGCAAATTGTGGGACTTATACCCTTAAGATCGGAGATGGTCCAACCTAAGGCTCCTTTATGTTCTTGAAGTACTTCTAAGAGTCTACTTTTTCTGTTCCGTGTCTAAACATGATGCAATAATCACGTGTAAAGTATCGAAGGACCTAAGAAAGCATACTTCAAAGTATCGTAATGGTTTCAAATCAAGCTTAGGTGGTGTATCAAGAGGTGGGGCGATTTGGTATCGAGAGAGTGGAAGAGGTTTCACCGCATTCTCGCCATTTAGCAATATCCATGGGTGGCACAGACTCTAGCAAAGATTGGACTTCACTAATGTACTCGGAATCGAAGAGATCTAAGTCAAAATTGTCTAAACATGCTTGTACGGGATCCACGGTGTAAGATGTTAGACAATGAGTCTTGAATCGACTCTCAATCATGTTAACCTCGTGCAATTCATCATCATCACACTCTATGGGTTGTTGGTTCACACGAAAGACATTCGTTCTACAAATCATGTTGCCAAAAGACAAATTCAATATCCCGCTACGACAATTTATGACAGCGTTTGACGTTTCCAAGAAGGGATGTCCTAAGATAACGGGAATATGATTTTCAGGATTATGCACAGGTTGAGTATCTAACACAATGAAGTCCACAGGGAAATAAAATTTATCAACCTTGATTAGCACATCTTCAACGATTCCCCGAGGGACTTTCATGAGATCTGTCCGCTAATTGTAGCGTGACAGGGGTGGGTTGCAATTCCCAAGACCTAACCGCACATACACAGAATATGGCAGTAGATTCACACTAGCTCCTAAGTCCAATAAAGCTTTTCTGATTGTATGATCACCTATAGTACAAGAGATAGTTGGGCTACCGGGGTCTTTGAACTTAGGTGGGGTTTTGTTTTGAATAATTGAACTTACTTGGTCAGTGAGAAAGGCACGCTTATGCACATGAAGCTTTCGCTTTTATGTGCAAAGGTCCTTCAAAAATTTAGCATAGGCGGTATTTGCCGATTGCTTCGAGAAATGGAATGTTTATATTAACTCTTTTGAACATTTCCAAAATCTCGTTGTATTGGGTACCACCCTTCGTTGCACCAACCGTTGTGGAAATGGAGCAACAGTACATGACTTGGCAAAGGAACATCTATATCGGTAGGACTCTTGGTTTTATCAATGGGCTCGATTCTTTCTACAGGTAGATGTTTTCGGTGGTGTTGTGTGTCTTGGGAGTCCGATGTAGACTCGCTTGATGGTGGTACACCTACATGGTTCTCAACAATTCTACCACTACGGAGAGTGGTGACAGCATTCGCTTGACTATGTGAAGTTTCATTGCGGGTAGAGGAGCACGCTTGAAACACATTCTTTGGATTTTGTTGGGGTTGACTAGGAATTTGCCTTTTCTCTCTCATTCAATGCATCACAAATTTGACCTATCTTAAGATCTAGGTTTGTGAGACGTTGGTCGGTGGTTTTCTCAAGTCTTGAAAGATTTTGGGTTAACATAACGACACGTCTTCAAAGCTAGGCTTTTTTTCTCAGGCTTTTGAGTGGGTGGTTGTATTTGGGGGTTTCTAGGATAGGAATATCCTTGGTTGTTATTTGTTGGTCCCCTTGTCTTGGTCCTTTGGACCATGAGAAGTTAGGGTGATTCCTCCACCCGGGTTGTAGGTTTGAGAATAAGGGTTGTTCTCTTGCCTATGGTACAATGCATTGGCTTGCTCGGTTTTGGACTCTTGAAATGCGTGCAAGTCCTGGGACAACTGTCCACTAAGTGGTCGAGCTATGGCATGCGGCACAAGTGGCCATATCAATTTGGTCAGAGTAGGGGAATTAGGTTTAACATTCTTTTGCAATTCAAGCACTTCTATTCTCCGGGCCAAAGATTCCATTTTTGCATTTCCCTCAAAGTCGACTCGATTCTATGAACATTGTTTCGGGGGTAGTCCTTCTCGGTTCACGAGATGGACTCCCACCGTTGAGTCTTTCAGCGACTTCGATTAAGAAAGTCCAAGCGTCATCAGCACTCTTGTCAATAAATGCACCATTGCACATTGACTCGATTGTGGTACGGGTTCTAATATCTAGACCTCATACAAGATTTGCATGAGTCTCCATTTTTCAAAACCATGGTGGGGACATTGGAGTAATAATTCATTGAATCTCTCCAAGTATTTTGCTAGAGTTTCGTCTTCTAATTGCACAAAACCATTTAGACTTTGGCGAATTGTCGCCGTCTTATGGTTGGGGAAAAACTTTTTGAAAAACTCTTTGGTGAGGTCATCCTAGGTTCTAATGGATTGTGGTTGTAGAGCATGAAGCCAAGACTTGGCTTTGTCTTTCGTAGAAAAAGGAAACAATCTCAATTTGAGGGACTCCTCCGGCATTTGGTTAAAATGCGAGTCCCACAAATATCCTCAAAATCTCTCACGTGATGGTAGGGGTTCTCAAAGATCGACCCCTCTAAACACGGGTAGCATGTGAATGGTGCTTGCTTTCGGTTCAAACCGAAAAGCATTGTCGGTGAGAATGATGCAAGAGGGCTGGCTTGCCCTAGTTGGGTACATGTAATCCTTGAGACTACGGGGTTGGTTAAGTTCTTCACCCATAGTTTCTGATTCTGATGGGCTTTCTGATGGATTTGGGCTTTCTGTGGAAGAGCTGGGTATGCTGACGATTTCGTCCGGGCGGATTCTAACTAGTCGATTTGTTTGGTCTCTAAAAGACACAATCATAGCCTAGCTAGAGCATCTAGCATGTTAACATACAAGCAAGTTCAACACAGAAAAGCAAAATTCAAAATGACCCACTAATACAAGACTCAAGCCCAAAAGATGGCTTTTGAAGTTGTAAAGCCCAGCTAATTAATGGATTTCAGCCCAGATGATGTGGGCTTAGTTTGGTGCGAAGCGAGCCCAGTTTGGGTTCGAGTTTTGTTCCACACCCCAACGGCTCGGCTTATGTGGGCTGGGGTTATGTGCAGAGCCCAGCTTTGGATGAAAATGTACAGCCCAAAGTTGTTTGCAAATCCTCGGTGGTTCTTTGTTTAGAATGCATCCCAAAGAGTTGGCGGCTCGATTTATGGGAAGCCTAGTGGGTTTTTATGGTCGTTAAACATAAATTGTGTACGATTTTACGTAAAACTCAAATTGGCAAGGAAAGCAAGATGCACCGAGCAACTTATGCAATGTGTCGAGCGAGGTTAAAGTTTAGCACGCTTTATGTGCTCGAGAACAACACAGAAAGCACACAAAGACAGACAGAGCAAATTCACGGAACAAAAGACACAAAGATACTCGGGATTGGCGGGTGCACAAGAAAATCAACAAAACTGTGAGAGGTGCACAGGGGAAAGGTTGTGCTCACTCAATGGTGAAGTGGTAGGCCTCGGAATGTGTATATTTTAAGGTCTACTTGTGATAACCGCAAGTGAACGGCGTCTATCGGAGACGCGGCAAGTACGGGTCGATCCCACAGAGAAATGGGTGTGCTATGTATGATCTAAGGCTTGCTTCTTCAACTGATTTCAAGAGTGACAATGTGACAACAGATGTTTGTGCCGAAACAGTGAGTTTGAACCGAAATGATACTAAACTAAGGTAAACCGTGACAAAGGGAATGCTAGGGTATCAATTCTCACCACTAACTCCTATTGTATGCTCAACTAGATTGAGTTCTTCTTGTCTTGTGACTGATAAGGGCAGGGTGTCAATTCCACCACTTATCTTTCCCTGTAATGCTTCAAAGAACAACTAAAGTCTTTGACCCGAGCACTAGTTGTCTAATTAAGTACAACTAGTCAAGGGAATCAAGCATTTGGGTCCGAGGGTTGAGTCTGAAAGACACTCAAAGTAGTTATAACCTAACTACAATGGATACAGGCATCCATTGTGAGAGAAAAACCTTGGGTACTATGATTGAAGACATGTTTATAGATTAAGCATGCAAGAATACTTCAAATATAGTTGAAATCATACACAGAATTAGGGTTTCATTGAAACCCTAACAAACTAAATTAAAACATAAAAATAACACAAATTAAATCTACAAGGATACTCTGGCTAATCCAGGCATAGTTCAAACATCCACAGAACACTCCTATTTATACATGTGCAAAATTGCCAAACCCTAATTTAATTTCAAACAGAAATTGAATGCAAACCTAATCGCCCATGCTCTCGATTCGTACTCCCCTCTTGTCTATTCGGCTCCGCAACTCCTTGATGTTGATGTTAGAGAAACCCTAATACTAGTTATCTCAACCCTAGCCTCTAAGTTGGAAGAAGCTACGGGTAAAGATGGCTAGAACTAGGGTGGTGGACGAGTTGTTGAAGCTATTGTGCGACAAGAGATGGTGGTGAGGGTGTGTCGGGGAAGAGATGATGGAGGTGGTGCGGCGGGGGATGCGAGATGGAGGTAAAGAGCGAGCTCGCTCGTGATGGAGACGGGAGAGGAGGAAGAAAGAGAAAGTGGAAAAGAGAATGGGGGAGTTGCTCGATGGGTATAGGGTTAGGTCGATAGGGTGTAAGGCGGGCACGGCAAGGATTGATGAGAGGGCATCGCCGAGCGTTAGATGAAGTCGGTCCGATTTGAACGGCGAGGAAGAATGGGGGTGATCGGGTGTTGAGCGGGAGCAACAATCTTCGATGCACGTGGAAGCAAATGACCGTAGGATGCAACCGGGGAAGATCTCGAACGGTTGGGGATGGACGGGCTCGGATCCGGGTTCAGCTCAAGCCCACATCTTGTGGATGGGTTGCAATCGTTCTTGCAGCGCGGGCTTTGGCTATCTGCTCCATAGATGCTCGACTCCAATTCTTTCTTTGTTTTGGCTCCTCAATTTCTCCGAGCTTTATTTATTACCTAAAAACACAAAATTAATTAATACAAATATTTATTCTTGAAAACAAAGAAAACACGAGAATCTGGGATAATATCCGATTTCTAAGCGCAAAAGATGAGTAAAATGCCAATAAAAAGGTGTAGAAATATGCACTATTTGGCACTCATCAAATACCCCCAAACCTGAATTTTACTTGTCCTCAAGTGAAACAAATTAAGAAATCCTAACTATACCACCGTCGTAGGTCTCGAATGCATTTAGCGTATGCACTAAGCCTTTAAACCCCTAGGTGTCCCTAGTGGACGAGTTGTAGTCTCGTGAGGGTTTACCGAGAGGTGTACCCACAAAACCTTCTCCAACTTCAAAGTGTAAAAGAGTCTCAAGCCTCCAAGAAGCTATGAGGACATAGAGTTTTCTGCGTGCTAGTAACAAGAAGTTAGAACTACCAAAGAACGCATTCTCATCCTTAAGTCCGAGCGAGAAGTAACCATACCATATGAAAGAATTCGGATTCGATTGTGATCATAAGCCTCGACTCGCGCCTCACCATTAGGGTTTTATGATAATTGCACTCAAAAAGATCGCTTTTTTAGTCTCTCATGTGTGCAGCAGGAGTAAAGAGAGAAATCCCGCACACGTTGTAGGTAAGAAGGATAACCTTTAGAAATAAAACTGAGACTCCACGAAGTGTGGACAAAAGAGTCTTTTTCTGATGATCTCTAAGAAAGGAAATCAACCATTAGCAAGGGTGGGAGTACTCACTCACTTCTCACCCGATCGTCAATTAATATCACTCTCTCATAGGAACCATAGAAACGTCTTCAATCTTCGATCTTCGGTCTTCAATTGTTGATGACGAACTTCTAAACTTCACAAAACATAACAATTTTTAACTTTTCTACTCAAATTCCTTGTTGTTTGGATTTTTCTTTTTAAATTCTTCTTTACCATGGTGGTAGCAAAAATAAACTACAATATTTTTTTGATTTTTGAATTTTTTTGAATTTTTTTTTTTTTTTTTTTTTTTACATTACAATAAGTGAAAATAAAAATACAAATAATGAAACAACTAACTCCATGGACAAAGGACTTTATCACTCAATTTTTCCACAACTTGTATTGTCTTGATTTTATAAATTTTATTAATTCTCATCCTATTTTCTTTTCTTTGTTGCACAAAACCTTGGACTATATCAATTTTTTCTTTCAATATTCGATCTTTTGCTCCGTTTGTTGATGATGATGTGTTTCTATGGGTCTTGCGATTGAGAGAGAGAGAGATGCTAAATCGCAAATCGGTATTTAGAAGGAGTTTTCATCTTTAGACGTCACCCTCATGATTGACAAAAACTAGCACTCAAGAGATCAAAAGTAGTCTTGAAATTGGTGCGAAGTTGGGTAGCTCACCATTCCTACCCTAATTTACGTGCGGTGACACACACTCTAATGACTTTCTAGAAAGTTGCAAAAATTGAAGTTTGGTGCCTCACTTGATGTAAATTGGGTAGTCTCCACTATGGGTGATCACAATTCTACTACCGAATATCTAACAAAGACCTAATTCGCCCTCCCGGTATGGTTAAATCCAACTTTAACGCTCTAATCAACTAAGAAACCCGATTGTGTTCTCCGTACTTCCAAGTTCTCGTTATTTGGTTGATTCTCTATGTAAACATAGCTAGAAGCATGCTAGTGACTCTAAAATCTCTAAAAGTTGGAGGTTTTTACAAAAAGAGTTTTAATTTTATTTTATTTTTTTTTTTTTTTTTTTTTTGTAAAATTAAAAGATAAAATAAAAGACTAAAAACTCTAAATGCAAATGCACCCCCAAACCTAAATCAAACATTGTCCTCAATGTGTCAACAGATAGGAAAAAATTAAACAGTCACATATCACGAGAACTATGTTGAGTAGAGAAAAGGGAAGAGACTACCGGATGTCGGCGGGAGCAAGGTTGAGCTTCATTAGTCAAGGCTAAAATCCAACATTCTCAGTGGAGATCATATTGGATTAGCATAATATATGCGCAAGAAGACTCAACCGATGTAAGAAAAGAAAAATTTAACAAGTCCTACTGGATATATACAATGAAAATTTACCATAAACCAACAGTCTAAAGAGTTGAGGATCAACCCAATAGAAAATATATACACACATTAACAGCCTTACACGAGTAAATAAAATGAGAGTGCAAGTAAGACGCAAATGAGAATGAGTTTCCCCAAACCTAAACTTGTGAACAGGTGTGTTTGTGAGAACAAAATCTTGCAATTTTAAAGGTACATCATGCAAAAGGTCTAACTCGAAATGAGTTTTGCTAATTACAAAGCACATACACATTCCAACTGTGGCTCCTTAAGAGTGTTATACTTTGATGCAAAATAGTCCAAGAGGACTTGGGAAGCACAAAGCTCTAGGCCTAAGTTAGGCATTTTCGTAAAAGTTGGTTTTGCAATTTTGTTACAAACTACACCTAGGTTTGGTGGAAGAGTTTCAATTTGTGACTCGGGGAGAGAGGTTAGGTACATCTAGGTTGTTTTCATTTTTAAAATCATTTGTACCATCACACACTTTCCTAAAGTCGGAAGAAGGTAAATCATGCTCACCAGCATAGAACAATTCGTCAATCTCCATGTCATACTCATCAGAGGAGGCAACATATTGTGACATGGGCAGGGAATCAGACACAACAATAATATCATGATCCAAAAGAACATTAGTGTCAACAGTAAGATTCATCTTTTCCTAAGTCACAAACAAGTTGTGTAGCATGCTCACATTCACTGAAGAATTTCACAAACCCAAGCTCAGAATCAATGTCACATATATGAATGTTAGAAGAAGTGTCATTCATAGGGTTCACAGAAGAGACGCCTAACGTCTCTGAACTCAAAGATTCTATCATATTATCTGCATACACATGCTCTTCTAACATATCATATTCATCATCATCATCATCATAACAAAAATGCATTTCCCTATTAGCATTTCTAGTATACTCATTTACCCCTAGATTAGGTTCATATTCAATGTTAGTTGCATGAGTAGGAATAGAAACACTATTTTCAAGATTTACTTTATTAGGGACAATAATCATCCTATCATGAACTGCCTTCCATTCTTCCTTTTCTAAATGAATAAGGTTCATCTTTAAGAACATGTGACATTGTTCAATGGAGGGAGAGTCTTCAATAGTGGGTATGCATGTTTCATATGAATAATCATTAAATGGTTGTGCACATTGTTCACTAGAGAAGGGATGATCATGCATGTTGCTATATGGATGGTCATGTATTGCATTCAGTTCAAGCCTAGCATTTTGCTCCATGAGAGTTTCCATTAGTGATTGTAAACAAGGAGTCTGGGGAGTATAAAATTGTTCATCTCCCCAATTGTGGTGACTGATACATGTGCTCATGATGGTTAGGGTATGAGTACTCAAGGTCAGGGCCCTGAGAAGGCTCATAATACTCCCTAAAATCATTATGGTCTGTGGGGGTTTCATATGGTGAAGCATGCCTGTAAGCAAGCTCTCTAAGGGATTTGTTTTCATCCCCAGATGCAGACCAAAATCTTGTCATGATTTAGTACTCAAATTGAACTCAAAATTTAGTTTGGTTTATGTGGGCTTTGGTTTATTGGGATTTGGTTTCAATGGGATTCATTTGGTTTTGTTGGGAGCTTTGGTTTATGTGGGAAGCCCTGTTTCTCTGTGGGCTCAATTTGGTTTTAGTGAGTTTTGGTTTGTTTGGGATTTGTTGTTTGAAGCCCAGGATTTGTGAAAACAGAACAGCCCAGGTTGGGTTGGCAGAAGTAGAGCCCAGATTGAATGGCCCAGTATGTGGGCTGAGTTTTGTACGCAGCCCAGCAGTTTGATTGTGAGCAGCCCAGCAGCCTATGGGCTCAGATTGGTTTAAGCCCAGGTAGTGTGGGCTTCAGCTTATGATCAGCTTAGAATTCAAGATAAGATAAATTGAGAATCAAGCAAATACTTTTAGTTCTTGAAAATACAATAGAAGAATATACACTATGGACTGGTTGTGGAACCGTGTATAATGATTGTTGGTAGGTCTCAAAAAGAGGTTTCCTACGTTAAACGCAAGTGCACAGCCTATTGGAGGCAAGGGCAAGCATGTGTCGATCCCATGAGGAGAAGTGGTGTGTGCAAGGTTGTTCTAAGAGCTTCTTAACTGATTTCAGGGAAGGTGGCACAAATATATGGGTTTGTTTATAGTCTTTACGACTGAGTTGAAGGTTACACAACTAAAAGCAAAAAGAAATATGAGTATTGAAATTTGCAGGCACTAGGATTATCAAATCCACCTCTAATTCAGGTTATGAGCTTCAACTAATTTGAGAGTTCTTGTTCCTATTACAGTGTAAGGGAAGTGTGTCGGGTTACCACATACCTAAGGGGTTTCACCGAGATGATTGTTCAATTATCGGCTAAAGGTACTAACTCGGGGAACTAGTTGTCTAATTAAGCACAACTAATCAAAGGGTTAGCAAAAGATTGGTTGAAGCTTGAGCGAAACACACTCACAAATGTTATCCTAACTACAATGGATACATGGCATCCATTGTGAGAGCAAAGCAATAGTGTGCTGGAATTGAACTTATCTTATAATTTAATCATACAAGAACAACTCAAATAAAGTTGAATAGCAAAACAATGAACTAGGGTTTCATTTTTAATCCTAGCAAATTAACTTAAAACATGATAAACAGACTTAAAAATTCAAATACAACTAAACCCTAGAACATGCTGTTTTCTCTCACATCCAAAACATCAATTTATATCTCTCAAAAAACACTCAAACTCACCAAAGACGCAAACCCCAAACCCCTCTCTTGCTCTGAATCGACCATGCCTTGAGTTATTCGAGAAAACCCTAATTTTCAACCATCTCAACCCTAGCTTCTAGGTTATGAGAGAAGCTAAAGATGGAGATGGGTGAACCTAGGGTGGCGGAGAAGGTGGCTGATGGAGTTGTCGAAGCTATCAGGAGATGGAGGCGGTAGTGATGGCCAGGTTTGTCGGGAAGAGGAAGAAGAAGAGAGGGATGGGTTCTGCAGTGTCGGGGAAGAAGAAAGAGAAGATGGAAGGGAAAATGGGTTTGGTCGATGGGGTATAGGTATAGGGTGTTTTGTTGTGAAGCGGGTGTAGCAAAGATCGATGAGGAGGGCAGAACGAGCGTTGGATCTCGGTGAACCGATGCGTGGCCCGATGCGAGATCCGAAACGGCTCGAGGGAGAATCAAGCTGCTTTGGTGTTGAGCGGGAGCATCGAGTGTTGATGGGAAGGACGGAGAGCGACCGTTGGATGCATAAGATGGAGATTTCAACGGCTCGGAATGGACGGGCTCGGATCCGGGTCACGGGCCGGTCTTGGATAGCTCAAGCCCATATCTTGTAGATGGGTTGCTACTTGTTGGGTTTCAACTGTTGCGCGCGCGGGCTTTGGCTTTCTGCTCCATAGACGCTCGTCTCCAATTTTCTACTCTTTTGGCTCCTCAATTTCTCCGAGCTTTATTTACTACCTAAAAACACAAAATTAATTAGTACAAATATTTATTCTTGAAAACAAAGAAAACACAGAATCTGGGATAATATCTGATTTCTGAGCACAAAAGATGAGTTAAATGCCAATAAAAAGATGTAGAAATATGCAATATTTGGCACTCATCAAATACCCCCAAACCTGAATTTTATTTGTCCTCAAGTGAAACAGAAATTAGGAAATCCTCAATATACCCCTGTCGCAGGTCTCTCGAATGCATTTAGCGTATGCACTAAGCCTTTAAACCCCTAGGTGTCCCTAGTGGACGAGTTGTAGTCTCGTGAGGGTTTACCAGAGGTGTACCCACAAAACCTTCTCCAACTTCATAGTGTAAAAGAGTCTCAAGCATCCAAGGAGCTATGAGGACATAGAGTTTCTGCATGCTAGTAACACGAAGTTAGAACTACCAAAGAACGCATTCTCATCCTTAAGTGCTGAGCGAGAAGTAACCATACCATATGAGAGAATTCGGATTCGATTGTGATCATAAGCCTCGACTTCTGCCTCACCAATAGGGTTTTATGATAATTGCACTCAAAAAGATCGCTTTTTTAGTCTCTCATGTGTGCAGGTAGGAATAAAGAGAGAAATCCCGCACACGTTGTAGGTAAGAAGGATAACCTTCCAAATAATTTCTCGGAGATTCCACAGAGATGTGGACAAAAAGAATCTTTTTCTCGATGATCTCTAAGAAAGGAAATCAACCATTAGCAAGGATGGGAGTACTCACTTACCTTCTCACCCGATCGGAAATTAATATCACTCTCTCAACATTCATAGAAACGTCTTCAATCTTCGGTCTTCAATGTTGATGATGAACTTCTGAACTTCACAAAACTTGACAAACATTTTTTTTTTTTTTTTTTTTTTTTTTTTTTTTTTTTTTTGAAAAAGATGCCATTGGCAGCTTATATTGATCATATGAAATTGTCAATTACATTATCAAATGGTAAGAAATTGGAAGGGAGTCTAGCAACAAGTTGAGCCCCTATCGCTTCCTCGAATGACAACACCTAGCCTCGTGGAAAAGAAAATCTCCAACTTTGACATTTGCATCATTATCGGCCATATAATTACGAGTCTCTTTAGGAATTTGATAGTGTCATCGCCGAGCTCACCTAGAGTAGTGAAGGCAAGAACCCAAAGCCTAGCCCCGCTTTCTGTGCATTTCTCAAGATATTTAACACATTTACGATCAATAGCATTGGCGAGAGCTTTCCCTGGGGTAAAAGCACGTACTCGTCACCGTGAATGGGGAAACACCAGTCACATCCATACACACATCACGCCCATCAATCCAATTATAGACTAGAATATCCGTGGTCTTAAATCCAAGCCGGTATTGGAAAGAAGACCCACGTCGACTTCCTTCCCCGGCCGAGACGCTTGCACCGGTAACACATGTCGGCCCGATTGTGTCACGAACAAGGTCATGAAGAAATTTAAGCCCAACTTCCTTGACACAATGTAAAGCGTGATCTCCAAAAATATCCATGCTTCTACCATAACAAGGACAAGTGCTAACCTCCTCAAAATGTGGTATACCCAGTCTATAACACATAACCGCGCTGAATTGTCTAGGACCAGTCTTCTGATTAAGACCTTCAATTGGAACAGCCAACAAGTAATCTTGTGCATGTTTAATCCTATTACATTGCCAAAGAGCAAAGATCACGTGCGAGACAAATTAAAGTTTAAGGGTAACTCCTTCAACATCAAGCACTAAAGTATCTAACCGCCAAAGAACGCATAGATTGGGGGGTGGTATGATGAACACTAAGTGGCGATTCAGAAATACCACATACTTGATTGTAAGCACTTATAGCCTGCTCCAGACTAGGACTAAAACCAGACACATCAGAGTTACGCAAGATATTATTTTGTTGCAAAATAGTTTGCAGGCTAGATGCAACGTAGCCATATTGCATAGTATAAATACCTGCACCACCATGTTGAATAGGTAAAGTAACTAACCTTTGTTGAAGCTTACCAAATCACGGACCATCTCCGGTGATCGATCTTTGTCAAGATATGCCATCAAAAACTCATCAAACAAAGGTTGAGCTTCACTCAAATGTGCTGGTTTGGCCGTTCGCATAGAGAAATAAAGCAAATACAAATGCAAATGCACCCCCAAACCTAAATCAAACATTGTCCTCAATGTGTCAATAGATAATAAGAATTCAAAAAGTCACATACCAAGAGAACTATGTTAAATAAAGAAAATGGAAGAGATTCTGGATGTACAAGGATGTTGCTAAACCAAAAGGAGGATGAATGCTTTGAAAGCAAAAACAACCAAGGGGCAAGACAAAAAATTTGGTTAGCACACATGAAAACTATGCAAATAGCAAAAAGAAAAAGAAAAAGAAAAGATGATGGATTTTTAGTCCATGAGTATGTACACAAGTGAACTAGATCAGTCCACATAGATGGGTCTTCCAAGTCGACGGTCTCAACTTCTGGTGGAAGATGCTCCGAGAAATGGTTTCGGTCTCGACCATTGACTTTGAAGATGTTCTTGTTTGCTTGGGTTTTCAACTTCTACGACTCCATGGGGAAAGACGGTACGTACCAAGAATGGTCCTGACCATCGAGAACGTAGCTTTCCTGGAAACAAGTGCAAATGAGTGTTGTACAATAAAACTTTCTGTCCTGGGGTGAAAGACTTGCGCAAAATGCGCTTGTCGTGAAACACCTTCATTCTATGTTTGTACGTTTTGGCACTATCATATGCATCGTTTCTCAATTCTTCTAACTCATTGAGTTGAAGTTTCCTATGGGTACCGACTTTATCAAGATCAAAATTCAATTTCTTCACGACCAAGATGCACGGTGTTCTAACTCAACGGAGTAGATGACATGCTTTTCCGTACACAAGTCTATAAGGAGACATCCCAATGGGAGTCTTGTATGCAGTTCTATAGGCCCACAAAGCATCATTTAAGCGCAAAGACCAATCTTTCCTAGAAGGATTGACGGTCTTCTCAAGGATATGCTTAATTTCCTATTAGAAACTTCTACTTGGCCACCTTTGGTTTTAGGATGGTAAGGTGTTGCGACCTTGTGAGTGATTCCATACTTGCGCACTAGTGATTCAAAGGGTCTATTGTAAATGACTACCTCCATCACTCGATTATTGCCCTAGGGGTTCCAAAACGGGAGAAAATGTTCTCCTTAAGAAAAGAAAGAACAACTTTATGGTCGTTGGTTTTGGATGCAATGGCCTCTACCCACTTAGAGACATAATCGGCAAAGAACAAGAATGTATAACTTACCTTCGAAATTAGGAAATGGACCCATGAAGTCAATACCCCAAACATCAAACAAACTCAACAATCAAAATGGGTTGTAAGGGCATCATGTTTCTCTTAGAGATACTTCCTAATTTACGGCATCGGTCACAAGCAACACAAAAGCATGGCAATCCTTAAACAAGTGTTGGCCAATAGAAACCGCTTTGCAAGATCTTTGCGGCAGTTTTCTTGGCACTAAAGTGGCCTCCACATGCATGGTCATGACGAAAGAGATGACGTCCCTTTGTTGGTGGGGACACATCTCCTAATGATTTGGTCTTGGCGATACTTAAGCAGAGATATGGGTCATCCCAAAGGAAATGTTTAACTTCGGACAAGAACTTAGAACGGTCTTGTTTAGACCAATGCAAGGGCATTCTACCCTGTAGCAAGGTAGTTCACAATACCTATCAAATAAGATCTAAACTTGTCTAATGCAAACACAATAAACTAGCAACTCTTTCTCGGTTGTGGAATAATTCGATTGAGCATCATTAAGTGTTTTACTAGCATAGTAGATCACATAAGGAAGTTTGTCTACTCGTTGGCCCAAAACATCTCCTCTGACATAGTCGGACGCATCACACATAATCTCAAATGGTAATGACTGTCAGTGGTCGACTATAGGGGCAGATGTAAGGAGAGCCTTCAGTTGCTCCCATGCTTCCTTACAAGCATCATCAAAGACAAATGCAACATCTTTCGCAAGAAGATTGCACAAGGGTCTTGAAATTTTACTAAAGTCTTTGATGAATCGGCGGTAAAAACTCGCATGGCCTAGAAATGATCGATGTCCCTCGCGGAAACGAGGTTGAGGCAAGTGTTGAATGAGATCTACCTTGGCTTTGTCTACTTCTATGCCTTTTTCCAAGATAATATGCCCCAGAACAATGCATGAGTTAACCATGAAATGACATTTTTCCCAATTCAAAACCAAACTCTTCTCCTTACACCTAATCAGCACACAAGTGAGGTGATGCAAACACTCATCAAAAGAAGAACCAAACACCGAAAAATCATCCATAAAAATCTCCAGAAACTTATCTACCATGTCAGAAAATATGCTCATCATGCAACGTTGAAAAGTAGCGGGTGCATTGCACAGCCCAAAAGGCATACGACGATAAGCAAATGTTCCATAAGGACATGTAAATGTGGTCTTTTGTTGGTCTTCGGGTGCTATGTGAATTTGGTTGTAGCCAGAATAGCCATCTAAGAAACATGATAGTGACTATGTTTTGCTAACCTTTCCAAAGCATTTGGTCAATGAAGGGAAGGGGAAAATGGTCTTTCTTGGTTCTGTGTTCGGTTTTCTATAATCAATGCGGACTCGCCACCCTGTGGTCACACGGGTAGGAACAAGCTCGTTCATCTCATTTTGAACTCTGAGTAATGCCGGACTTCTTGGGTACTACCCGAATGGGACCCGACCCAGGCTATCAGGGACGGGGTAAATGATACCCGCATCAAGCAATTTCAGAATCTCAACCTTGACAACATCTCTCATGTTGGGGTTAAGTCTCCTTTGCATTTCCCTAGATGGTTTAGTGTTCTCTTCAAGGTTTATGTGATGCATGCAAATTGTGGGACTTATACCCTTAAGATCGGAGATGGTCCAACCTAAGGCTCCTTTATGTTCTTGAAGTACTTCTAAGAGTCTACTTTTCTGTTCCGTGTCTAAACATGATGCAATAATCACAGGTAAAGTATCAGAAGGACCTAAGAAAGCATACTTCAAAGTATCAGGTAATGGTTTCAAATCAAGCTTAGGTGGTGTATCAAGAGGTGGGGCGATTTGGTATCGAGAGAGTGGAAGAGGTTCCACTTTGCATTACGCCATTTAGCAATATCCATGGGTGGCACGAGACTCTAGCAAAGATTGGACTTCACTAATGTACTCGGAATGAAGAGATCTAAGTCAAAATTGTCTAAACATGCTTGTACAGGATCCACAGGTAAGATGTTAGACAATGAGTCTTGAATCAGACTCTCAATCATGTTAACCTCGTGCAATTCATCATCATCACACTCTATGGGTTGTTGGTTCACACGAAAGACATTCAGTTCTACAGTCATGTTGCCAAAAGACAAATTCAATATCCCGCTACGACAATTTATGACAGCGTTTGACGTTTCCAAGAAGGGATGTCCTAAGATAACGGGAATATGATTTTCAGGATTATGCACAGGTTGAGTATCTAACACAATGAAGTCCACAGGGAAATAAAATTTATCAACCTTGATTAGCACATCTTCAACGATTCCCGAGGGACTTTCACGAGATCTGTCCGCTAATTGTAGCGTGACAGGGTGGGTTGCAATTCCCAAGACCTAAGCGCACATACACAGAATATGGCGGTAGATTCACACTAGCTCCTAAGTCCAATAAAGCTTTTCGATTGTATGATCACCTATAGTACAAGAGATAGTTGGGCTATAGGGTCTTTGAACTTAGGTGGGGTTTTGTTTTGAATAATTGAACTTACTTGGTCAGTGAGAAAGGCACGCTTATGCACATGAAGCTTTCGCTTTTATGTGCAAAGGTCCTTCAAAAATTTAGCATAGGCGGGTATTTGCCTGATTGCTTCGAGAAATGGAATGTTTATATTAACTCTTTTGAACATTTCCAAAATCTCGTTGTATTGGGTACCCCCATACCGTTGCACCAACCGTTGTGGAAATGGAGCAACGGGTACATGACTTGGCAAAGGAACATCTATATCGGTAGGACTCTTGGTTTTATCAATGGGCTCGAGATTCTTTCTCTACGGTAGATGTTTTCGGTGGTGTTGTGTGTCCGGGAGTCCGATGTAGACTCGCTTGATGGTGGTACACCTACATGGTTCTCAACAATTCTACCACTACGGAGAGTGGTGACAGCATTCGCTTGACTATGTGAAGTTTCATTGCAGGTAGAGGAGCCTGCTTGAAACACATTCTTTGGATTTTGTTGGGGTTGACTAGGGAATTTGCCTTTCTCTCTCTCATTCAATGCATCACAAATTTGACCTATCTTAAGATCTAGGTTTGTGAGACGTTGGTCGGTGGTTTTCTCAAGTCTTGAAAGATTTTGGGTTAACATAACGACACAGTCTTCAAAGCTAGGCTTTTTCTCTACAGGGTACTGAGTGGGTGGTTGTATTTGGGGGTTTCTAGGATAGGAATATCCTTGGTTGTTATTTGTTGGTCCCCCTTGTACTGGTCCTTTGGACCATGAGAAGTTAGGGTGATTCCTCCACCCTGGGTTGTAGGTTTGAGAATAAGGGTTGTTCTCTTGCCTATGGTACAATGCATTGGCTTGCTCGGTTTTGGACTCTTGAAATGCGTGCAAGTCTGGACAGCTGTCCACTAAGTGGTCAGAGCTATGGCATGCGGCACAAGTGGCCATATCAATTTGGTCACGGAGAGTAGGGGAATTAGGTTTAACATTCTTTTGCAATTCAAGCACTTCTATTCTCCGGGCCAAAGATTCCATTTTTGCATTTCCCTCAAAGTCAGACTCGATTCTATGAACATTGTTTGCGGGGGTAGTCCTTCTCGGTTCACAGATGGACTCCCACTGTTGAGTCTTTTCAGCGACTTCGATTAAGAAAGTCCAAGCGTCATCAGCACTCTTGTCAATAAATGCACCATTGCACATTGACTCGACTGTGGTACGGGTTCTAACATCTAGACCCTCATACAAGATTTGCATGAGTCTCCATTTTTCAAAACCATGGTGGGGACATTGGAGTAATAATTCATTGAATCTCTCCAAGTATTTTGCTAGAGTTTCGTCTTCTAATTGCACAAAACCATTTAGACTTTGGCGAATTGTCGCCGTCTTATGGTTGGGGAAAAACTTTTTGAAAAACTCTTTGGTGAGGTCATCCTAGGTTCTAATGGATTGTGGTTGTAGAGCATGAAGCCAAGACTTGGCTTTGTCTTTCAGAGAAAAAGGAAACAATCTCAATTTGAGGGACTCCTATGGCATTTGGTTAAAATGCAGAGTCCCACAAATATCCTCAAAATCTCTCACGTGATGGTAGGGGTTCTCAGCATCGACCCCTCTAAACACGGGTAGCATGTGAATGGTGCTTGCTTTCAGTTCAAACTGAAAAGCATCGGCTGGCAGAATGATGCAAGAGGGCTGGCTTGCCCTAGTTGGGTACATGTAATCCTTGAGACTACGGGGTTGGTTAAGTTCTTCACCCATAGTTTCTGATTCTGATGGGCTTTCTGATGGATTTGGGCTTTCTGTGGAAGATTTGGGTATCCGACGATTTCGTCAGGGGCGGATTCTAACTAGTCGATTTGTTTGGTCTCTAAAAGACACAATCATAGCCTAGCTAGAGCATCTAGCATGTTAACATACAAGCAAGTTCAACACAGAAAAGCAAAAATTCAAAAATGACCCACTAATACAAGACTCAAGCCCAAAAGATGGCTTTTTGAAGTTGTAAAGCCCAGCTAATTAGCTGGATTTCAGCCCAGATGATGTGGGCTTAGTTTGGTGCAAAGCGAGCCCGGTTTGGGTTCGATTTTGTTCCACGGCCCAACAACTCGGCTTATGTGGGCTTCGATTATGTGCAGAGCCCAGTTTGGATGAAAATGTACAGCCCAGGTTGTTTGCAAATCCTGGTGGTTGGGCTTTCTGTTTAGAATGCATCCCAGCAGTTGGCAGCTCAGTTTATGGGAAGCCTAGTGGGTTTTTATGGTTAGGTTAAACACAGCTGTGCACAGATTTGCACAGAAAACTCAAATTGGCAAGGAAAGCAAGATGCACTGAGCAACTTATGCACAGGTCAGAGCAGGTTAAAGTTTAGCACAGTTTATGTGCTCAGAACAACACAGAGCACACGGACGGGGACGAGCAAATTCACGGAACAAAAGACAAAGACACGGCTCAGTTGGCAGTGCACAAGAAAATCAACAAAACTGTGAGAGGTGCACAGGGGAAAGGTTGTGCTCACTCAATGGTGAAGTGGTAGGCCTCGGAATATGTATATTTTAAGGTCTACTTGTGATAACCGCAAGTGAACGGCGTCTATCGGAGACGCGGCAAGTACGGGTCGATCCCACAGAGAAATGGGTGTGCTATGTATGATCTAAGGCTTGCTTCTTCAACTGATTTCAAGAGTGACAATGTGACAACAGATGTTTGTGCCGATACGGCTGAGTTTGAACTGAAATGATACTAAACTAAGGTAAACTGTGACAAAGGGAATGCTAGGTTATCAATTCTCACCACTAACTCCTATTGTATGTTCAACTAGATTGAGTTCTTCTTGTCTTGTGACTGATAAGGGCAGGGTGTCAATTCCACCACCTATCTTTCCCTGTAATGCTTCAAAGAACAGCTAAAGTGCTGACCCAGAGCACTAGTTGTCTAATTAAGTACAACTAGTCAAGGGAATCAAAGCATTTGGGTGCGAGGGTTGAGAGCATGACACACTCAAAGTAGTTATAACCTAACTACAATGGATACAGGGCATCCATTGTGAGAGAAAAACCTTGGGTACTATGATTGAAGACATGTTTATAGATTAAGCATGCAAGAATACTTCAAATATAGTTGAAATCATACACAGAATTAGGGTTTCATTGAAACCCTAACAAACTAAATTAAAACATAAAAATAACACAAATTAAATCTACAAGGATGCTCTGGCTAATCCAGGCATAGTTCAAACATCCACAGAACACTCCTATTTATACATGCAGGCAAAATTGCCAAACCCTAATTTAATTTCAAAACAGAAATTGAATGCAAACCTAATCGCCCATGCTCTCTGATTCGTACTCCCCTCTTGTCTATTCGGCTCTGCAACTCCTTGATGTTGATGTTAGAGAAACCCTAATACTAGTTATCTCAACCCTAGCCTCTAAGTTGGAAGAAGCTACGGGTAAAGATGGCTAGAACTAGGGTGGTGGACGAGTTGTTGAAGCGGCTGTTGTCTGCGACAAGAGATGGTGGTGAGGGTGTGTCGGGGAAGAGATGATGGAGGTGGTGCGGCGGGGATGCGAGATGGAGGTAAAGAGCGAGCTCGCTCTGTGATGGAGACGGGAGAGGAGGAAGAAAGAGAAAGTGGAAAAGAGAATGGGGAGTTGCTCGATGGGTATAGGGTTAGGTCGATAGGGTGTAAGGCGGGCACAACAGAAGGATTGATGAGAGGGCATCAGCGAGCGTTAGATGAAGCTGGTCCGATTTGAACGGCTGAGGAAGAATGGGGGTGATCTGGTGTTGAGCGGGAGCAACAATCTTCGATGCACGTGGAATCAGCGACCGTAGGATGCAACTGGGGAAGATCTGAACGGTTGGGGATGGACGGGCTCGGATCCGGGTCTAGCTCAAGCCCACATCTTGTGGATGGGTTGCAAGACATTGCGCTTGCGGCTTTGGCTATCTGCTCCATAGATGCTCGACTCAATTCTTTCTTTGTTTTGGCTCCTCAATTTCTCCGAGCTTTATTTATTACCTAAAAACACAAAATTAATTAATACAAATATTTATTCTTGAAAACAAAGAAAACACGAGAATGCGGGATAATATCTCGATTTCTAAGCGCAAAAGATGAGTAAAATGCCAATAAAAAGGTGTAGAAATATGCACTATTTGGCACTCATCAAATACCCCCAAACCTGAATTTTACTTGTCCTCAAGTGAAACAGAAATTAAGAAATCCTAACTATACCACTGTCGTAGGTCTCTCGAATGCATTTAGCGTATGCACTAAGCCTTTAAACCCCTAGGTGTCCCTAGTGGACGAGTTGTAGTCTCGTGAGGGTTTACCAGAGGTGTACCCACAAAACCTTCTCCAACTTCAAAGTGTAAAAGAGTCTCAAGCCTCCAAGAAGCTATGAGGACATAGAGTTTCTGCGTGCTAGTAACAAGAAGTTAGAACTACCAAAGAACGCATTCTCATCCTTAAGTCTTTGAGCGAGAAGTAACCATACCATATGAAAGAATTCGGATTCGATTGTGATCATAAGCCTCGACTTCGCCTCACCATTAGGGTTTTATGATAATTGCACTCAAAAAGATCGCTTTTTAGTCTCTCATGTGTGCAGGCGGGAGTAAAGAGAGAAATCCTGCACACGTTGTAGGTAAGAAGGATAACCTTCCGAAATAAAATCACGGAGACTCCACGAAGTGTGGACAAAAAGAGTCTTTTTTCGATGATCTCTAAGAAAGGAAATCAACCATTAGCAAGGGTGGGAGTACTCACTCACTTCTCACCCGATCGGCAATTAATATCACTCTCTCATAGGAACCATAGAAACGTCTTCAATCTTCGGTCTTCGGTCTTCAATTGTTGATGACGAACTTCTAAACTTCACAAAACATAACAATTTTTAACTTTTCTACTCAAATTCCTTGTTGTTTGGATTTTTCTTTTTAAATTCTTCTTTACCATGGTGGTAGCAAAAATATTTTTTTTGATTTTTGATTTTTTTTTTTTTTTTTTTTTTTTTTTTACATTACAATAAGTGAAAATAAAAATACAAATAATGAAACAACTAACTCCATGGACAAAGGACTTTATCACTCAATTTTTCCACAACTTGTATTGTCTTGATTTTATAAATTTTATTAATTCTCATCCTATTTTCTTTTCTTTGTTGCACAAAAACCTTGGACTATATCAATTTTTCTTTCAATATTCGATCTTTGCTCCGTTTGTTGATGATGATGTGTTTCTATGGGTCTTGGCCGATTGAGAGAGAGAGAGATGCTAAGCGCAAATCGGTATTTAGAAGGAGTTTTCATCTTTAGACGTCACCCTCATGATTGACAAAAACTAGCACTCAAGAGATCAAAAGTAGTGCTGAAATTGGTGCGAAGTTGGGTAGCTCACCATTCCTACCCGGAATTTACGTACGGTGACACACACTCTGACTTTTCTAGAAAGTTGCAAAAAATTGAAGGTTGGTGCCTCACTTGATGTAAATTGGGTAGTCTCCACTATGGGTGATCACAATTCTACTACCGAATATCTAATAAAGACACCTAATTCGCCCTCCGGTATGGTTAAATCCAACTTTAACGCTCTAATCAACTAAGAAACCCGATTGTGTTCTCCGGTACTTCCAAGTTCTGTTATTTCGGTCATATTCTCTATGTAAACATAGCTAGAAGCATGCTAGTGACTCTAAAATCTCTAAAAGTTGGAGGTTTTTACAAAAAGAGTTTTAATTTTATTTTTTTTTTTTTTTTTTTTTTTTTTTTGTAAAATTAAAAGATAAAATAAAAGACTAAAAACTCTAAATGCAAATGCACCCCCAAACCTAAATCAAACATTGTCCTCAATGTGTCAACAGATAGGAAAAAATTAAACAGTCACATATCACGAGAACTATGTTGAGTAGAGAAAAGGGAAGAGACTACCGGATGTCGGCGGGAGCAAGGTTGAGCTTCATTAGTCAAGGCTAAAATCCAACATTCTCAGTGGAGATCATATTGGATTAGCATAATATATGCGCAAGAAGACTCAACCGATGTAAGAAAAGAAAAATTTAACAAGTCCTACTGGATATATACAATGAAAATTTACCATAAACCAACAGTCTAAAGAGTTGAGGATCAACCCAATAGAAAATATATACACACATTAACAGACCTTATACGAAATAAAATGAGAGTGCAAGTAAGACTGCAAATGAGAATGAGTTTCCCCCAAACCTAAACTTGTGAACAGGTGTGTTTGTGAGAACAAAATCTTGCAATTTTAAAGGTACATCATGCAAAAGGTCTAACTTAAAATGAGTTTTGCTAATTACTGAGTGACATACACATTCCAACTGTGGCTCCTTAAGAGTGTTATACTTTGATGCAAAATAATCCAAGAGGACTTGGGAAGCACAAAGCTCTAGGCCTAAGTTAGGCATTTTCAGAAAAGTTGGTTTTGCAATTTTGTTACAAACTACACCTAGGTTTGGTGGAAGAGTTTCAATTTGTGACTCAGGAGAGAGGTTAGGTACATCTAGGTTGTTTTCATTTTTAAAATCATTTGTACCATCACACACTTTCCTAAAGTCAGAAGAAGGTAAATCATGCTCACCAGCATAGAACAATTCGTCAATCTCCATGTCATACTCATCAGAGGAGGCAACATATTGTGACATGGGCAGGGAATCAGACACAACAATAATATCATGATCCAAAAGAACATTAGTGTCAACAGAAGATTCATCTTTTCCTAAGTCACAAACAAGTTGTGTAGCATGCTCACATTCACTGAAGAATTTCACAAACCCAAGCTCAGAATCAATGTCACATATATGAATGTTAGAAGAAGTGTCATTCATAGGGTTCACGAGAAGAGACGCCTAACGTCTCGAACTCAAAGATTCTATCATATTATCTGCATACACATGCTCTTCTAACATATCATATTCATCATCATCATCATCATAACAAAAATGCATTTCCCTATTAGCATTTCTAGTATACTCATTTACCCCTAGATTAGGTTCATATTCAATGTTAGTTGCATGAGTAGGAATAGAAACACTATTTTCAAGATTTACTTTATTAGGGACAATAATCATCCTATCATGAACTGCCTTCCATTCTTCCTTTTCTAAATGAATAAGGTTCATCTTTAAGAACATGTGACATTGTTCAATGGAGGGAGAGTCTTCAATAGTGGGTATGCATGTTTCATATGAATAATCATTAAATGGTTGTGCACATTGTTCACTAGAGAAGGGATGATCATGCATGTTGCTATATGGATGGTCATGTATTGCATTCAGTTCAAGCCTAGCATTTTGCTCCATGAGAGTTTTCATTAGTGATTGTAAACAAGGAGTCGGGGGAGTATAAAATTGTTCATCTCCCCACTGTGGTGACTGATACATGTGCTCATGATGGTTAGGGTATGAGTACTCAAGGTCAGGGCCCTGAGAAGGCTCATAATACTCCCTAAAATCATTATGGTCTGTGGGGGTTTCATATGGTGAAGCATGCCTGTAAGCAAGCTCTCTAAGGGATTTGTTTTCATCCCCAGATGCAGACCAAAATCCTGTCATGATTTAGTACTCAAATTGAACTCAAAATTTAGTTTGGTTTATGTGGGCTTTGGTTTATTGGGATTTGGTTTCAATGGGATTCATTTGGTTTTGTTGGGAGCTTTGGTTTATGTGGGAAGCCCCAGGTTCTTTGTGGGCTCAATTTGGTTTTAGTGAGTTTTGGTTTGTTTGGGATTTGTTGTTTGAAGCCCGGGATTTGTGAAAATGAGAACAGCCCGAGGTTGGGTTGGCGAAGTAGAGCCCAGATTGAATGGCCCGGTATGTGGCTGAGTTTTATCTGTGACCCGCCCAGTTTGATTGTGAGCGACCCGGTGACCTATGGGCTCAGATTGGTTTAAGCCCAGGTAGTGTGGGCTTCAGCTTATGATCAGCCCAGGGAGGATGCACAGCTCAGGTTAATTTCAAAGCCTAGGTTGGTTTGTGCTCAGGTTAGTCACAGCACAGCACAAAATCAGATGGAGCAAGAAGAACACAGCTCAAGTAAGGTTCACAGAGCAGCTTATGCACAGGTTGATTTCCTAGCCTAGTTGGTTGCACAGCCCAGATTATGTGGTGATGAGTTCAGTTTATGCAGGTCAGGCTATACACAGGTTGGTAGCTCACACTCACAGCTGCAGAGGCTGGAGTTGAATACAGGGCAAGTCTAGGCTATGCTCAGGTCATGGTTTCTCAGCTAGCAAGATGGCAGGGTGACTAATTCAATAGGGTTACACAGATACAAAAGAGCATGCTCAGGGTGTCAACAGGTTGGCTTAGCAAGTGCTAGCTATTGAAATTACACATATGCACAGTTGAACAAAGACAGCACAGTTGGGCAAATCCCAAGGAAATAAGATGCACAGGCAGCTAAAGGCAATTCAGCTCAGCTTAGGTTGGCAGGCTCTCAAAGCTCAGTGACGGGTTTAAGCTCAACTCTATAAGATGTTTTAGCACGGTTTCACTCTTTGTACATATCAGCGCGAGCTAGCGGTGTGAAGAGTAATGAGACACAGGGCTGAGCTCAGGGTATCAATGGGCTTGCAAGCTTAACAGATCAAGATGGGCAAAGGTTCAGTGCAACTTGCCCAGTTGATGTCACTATGGCTAAGGCTAACTTGTTTAGCTAGGTTGCAGCTGAGGCTCGACAGCTGCAGGGGCTGGAGCTCAGGGCAAATTGAAGTTATGGGCACAGAGAAAAGATAAAAAGTTCAGCCAATTAACACACAGAGAAAAGACAAGAAGTATGGGCACACCAGCAAATTGAAGTTCTGAGCTCAGGGTTTGCACACTTGTTTGCAGGCTAACCTGACTATCCAAGCCCTAACTCACAGCTGCAGGGGATGGAAGTTAAGTGCTCCAGCACAGGGCTCAGACGAGCTGAGATTATATGCGCAGCAAATGAGAAGCTTATGCACAGGACAGTTTAGGCAGAGATGAATCACAGCACAGGTAAAGCAGCAATTGGGTTATGCTCAGGGTTATGCTTAGGCTACAGCTAACCTAGGCTAACCAGGTTGCACTCAAGCTCTACAGCTGCAGGGGCTGGAGCTGTGCTCAGGCTTTTGGCTCAACAGGGGAGAGTTGTGCTCAGTTATCGCAAATTTATATGTGCAAACCCTAGATATTGCAAAGTATCTAGCCTATCAGGTGAACCAATCTTGGTATCCAACACAGGTTGGCTAACTAACAAGCATGCAGTCAGGGTTGTACTTGCACATAGATCATGCAGGTATAGAATGTAACAAAAATTGAGAACGACCAACCGGTTTAGCCACAATGGCTGTGTTTTTCGCTTCTGCCTTTCCACAGGTTGGCTCGGCTTAACAACTTGCACGACAGAAGAAGACTGACTAGGTACTGTTTACTCAGGAAAGAAATATCAGTTCTCAGAAGTGTGCAGGCTATAGCAAAGATGGCCTGAGAACATTTTGGATTGACAGGGAACTGACAGTTACTAGTGACAGTAAGATGCAAGATGCTATAGCTTGTTAAAGCTACAAAAATATGGGCTATGAAAATGCAGCTAAGTTACAGATACAGCTAAGTTACAGATGATTGGCTAAAATTAACAATGGAAGGCGACTAAACACGATGAGATGGCTATAATGCAACGAGATGGCAGTTATGAGATGACTAAATTATGTACATAGGTAATTGAAGTTCAGTAAAGGCAGCCAACAATCAACAGGGCACTCGCCAAGTCCCCGGCAGCGGCGCCAAAAACTTGGTAAGCCTCGGAAGATGATTATATTATGGCCTACGTGTTATACCGCAAGTGCACGGCGTCTATCGGAGACGCGGCAAGTACGGGTCGATCCCACAGAGAAATGGGTGTGCTATGTATGATCTAAGGCTTGCTTCTTCAACTGATTTCAAGAGTGACAATGTGACAACAGATGTTTATGCCGATACGGCTGAGTTTGAACTGAAATGATACTAAACTAAGGTAAACTGTGACAAAGGGAATGCTAGGTTATCAATTCTCACCACTAACTCCTATTGTATGTTCAACTAGATTGAGTTCTTCTTGTCTTGTGACTGATAAGGGCAGGGTGTCAATTCCACCACCTATCTTTCCCTGTAATGCTTCAAAGAACAGCTAAAGTGCTGACCCAGAGCACTAGTTGTCTAATTAAGTACAACTAGTCAAGGGAATCAGCATTTGGGTCTGAGGGTTGAGCTGCAGCACACTCAAAGTAGTTATAACCTAACTACAATGGATACAGGGCATCCATTGTGAGAGAAAAACCTTGGGTACTATGATTGAAGACATGTTTATAGATTAAGCATGCAAGAATACTTCAAATATAGTTGAAATCATACACAGAATTAGGGTTTCATTGAAACCCTAACAAACTAAATTAAAACATAAAAATAACACAAATTAAATCTACAAGGATGCTCTGGCTAATCCAGGCATAGTTCAAACATCCACAGAACACTCCTATTTATACATGCAAGCAAAATTGCCAAACCCTAATTTAATTTCAAAACGAAATTGAATGCAAACCTAATCGCCCATGCTCTCGATTCGTACTCCCCTCTTGTCTATTCGGCTCTGCAACTCCTTGATGTTGATGTTAGAGAAACCCTAATACTAGTTATCTCAACCCTAGCCTCTAAGTTGGAAGAAGCTACGGGTAAAGATGGCTAGAACTAGGGTGGTGGACGAGTTGTTGAAGCGGCTTTGTGCGACAAGAGATGGTGGTGAGGGTGTGTCGGGGAAGAGATGATGGAGGTGGTGCGACGGGGGATGGAGATGGAGGTAAAGAGCGAGCTACGCTCTCCGTGATGGAGACGGGAGAGGAGGAAGAAAGAGAAAGTGGAAAAGAGAATGGGGGAGTTGCTCGATGGGTATAGGGTTAGGTCGATAGGGTATAAGGCGGGCATAGCAAGGATTGATGAGAGGGCATCAGCGAGCGTTAGATGAAGCTGGTCCGATCTGAACGGCTGAGGAAGAATGGGGGTGATCGGTGTTGAGCGGGAGCAACAATCTTCGATGCACGTGGAAGCGGCGACCGTAGGATGCAAGCCGGGGAAGATCCGAACGGTTGGGGATGGACGGGCTCGGATCCGGGTCTAGCTCAAGCCCACATCTTGTGGATGGGTTGCAATGAATTGCGCGCGGGCTTTGGCTATCTGCTCCATAGATGCTCGACTCCAATTCTTTCTTTGTTTTGGCTCCTCAATTTCTCCGAGCTTTATTTATTACCTAAAAACACAAAATTAATTAATACAAATATTTATTCTTGAAAACAAAGAAAACACAGAATCTGGGATAATATCTGATTTCTAAGCGCAAAAGATGAGTAAAATGCCAATAAAAAGGTGTAGAAATATGCACTATTTGGCACTCATCATGAAGCATGTGCTAGGGTGTGTATTTTGAAAATCAACAAGCTAATGCTAATCACAAATCCTGCTACTCAACAATTCAATCACATATCACAAGATCACACACAGATTGCAGCAAATGATGCTAACACAGTTAATGTCAACTGAGTCAGTTGACCTCAGTTGTTAGAGATCAAGTACACAGGAATGCATATATTGGCGAGTATAAAAACTTCAAAGATGCACGATTAATCAAAGCAAATGGAGAGTGCTTGCATTTTACATATACCACAGAGTGTCAATAAGCATTTTACAAAGCTATCATTTTACAACATGCTCAAGGTGTCAAGATGTCAGCAGGTCAGAACAATACACTTGGGTAAAAATGCACAGGGTTGTTGGAGTCAACTGGGGTAGTTGATATCAACCAGCCCCGTTGATTCAAGAGATTTGGGTATCTCGGTTATAGCTCAAGCTCACAACTTCAACTAGCGAGAGTTAAGATGGCTCAACACTAGGCAGATTATAGTTCATGCAAAGTTAATCAATACTTGGCTCAACAGGGTTGTGGTAAGCTCAGGGTTGTTGCTCAAAAGGCTATACAAACATAGCATCAGATTTTTCACACTTGTCAACAGACCATAAGGATTGCAAGATGCAGGGCTTATGGTGTTAATGTGGCTATCCAAGCTTCAGCTCACACTCATCAGCTTCAGGGGCTGGAGTTGAGCACAGGTTTCAATTTCCACAGGCTATATCATGCATTCATTAACATGCATGCTATATCAACATTCATTAAGCAAGGTTAGAAGACAATACCACCAGTATAGCACTGGGTTTAGGCAATTCCACCTTGGTTTTGCTCCTTTGTTTCTCCTCCTTGGTTTTACTTTAGTTGCTCCAGAGGTACCTGCTACTCAAGAGAAAAATCTCAGTTCTCAATATTGCTCATTTCAAAACAAGAGAGCAATACTTGCAGTATGAAAAGCAGCCACGGTACTTGGTTATCTGTTGGGGCGAGACCAAGTTACGAGGGGATGAGATACTTGTCCAATGATGCGAGATATGCAAAGTTTAGCAAAAAGAAATGAAAGAGCACGGGGCTTATGAATGTAAGCTACAGTGCTAATGATAAAGATGAAGTACTGATTATTGATAAATACAAATGCAAGTGAATTAAGCTAAGATGCAACTAAGATGAACAAAATGCATAAATTTAAGCTAAGTTAAGCTAAGTTACAGGGAAAACCAAAAGTTAAGCTAAGTTAACACAAATCAGTGATTAAGAGCAAGATTGTAAGGCACATATGTACAAGACTGGACTGAAATGCAGTAAAGTAAACACTATGAACTACACAGCACACTACCAGTTCCCCGGCAACGGCGCCAAAAGCTTGGTAGGTCTGCAAAAGAGGTTTCCTACGTTAAACTGCAAGTGCACATGCCTATTGGAGGCAAGGGCAAGCACAGGTCGATCCCACAGAGAAGTGGTGTGTGCAAGGTTGTTCTAAGAGCTTCTTAACTGATTTCAGGGAAGGTGGCACAAATATATGGGTTTGTTTATAGTCTTTACGACTGAGTTGAAGGTTACACAACTAAAAGCAAAAAGAAATATGAGTATTGAAATTTGCAGGCACTAGGATTATCAAATCCACCTCTAATTCAGGTTATGAGCTTCAACTAATTTGAGAGTTCTTGTTCCTATTACAGGTAAGGGAAGTGTGTCAGGTTACCACATACCTAAGGGGTTTCACCAGATGATTGTTCAATTATCAGATAAAGGTACTAACTCAGGGCACTAGTTGTCTAATTAAGCACGACTAATCAAAGGGTTAGCAGTATTGGTTGAAGCTTGAGCTGAAACACACTCTCACAGTGTTATCCTAACTACAATGGATACATGGCATCCATTGTGAGAGCAAAGCAATAGTGTGCTGGAATTGAACTTATCTTATAATTTAATCATACAAGAACAACTCAAATAAAGTTGAATAGCAGAACAATGAACTAGGGTTTCATTTTTAATCCTAGCAAATTAACTTAAAACATCATAAACATGATAAACAGACTTAAAAATTCAAATACAACTAAACCCTAGAACATGTTGTTTTCTCTCACATCCAAAACATCAATTTATATCTCTCAAAAAACACTCAAAGTCACCAAAGACGCAAACCCCAAACCCCTCTCTTGCTCTGAATCGACCATGCCTTGAGTTGTTCGAGAAAACCCTAATTTTCAACCATCTCAACTCTAGCTTCTAGGTTATGAGAGAAGCTAAAGATGGAGATGGGTGAACCTAGGGTGGCGGAGAAGGTGGCTGATGGAGTTGTCGAAGCTATCAGGAGATGGAGGCGGTAGTGATGGCTACGGTTTGTCGGGGAGAGGGAAGAAGAAGAGAGGGATGGGTTCTGCAGTCTTAGGGGGAAGAAGAAAGAGAAGATGGAAGGGAAAATGGGTTTGGTCGATGGGGGTATAGGTATAGGGTGTTTTGTTGTGAAGCGGGTGTAGCAAAGATCGATGAGGAGGTCAGAATGAGCGTTGGATCTCGGTGAATCCGATGCGTGGCCGATGCGAGATCCGAACGGCTAGGGAGAATCAAGCTGCTTTGGTGTTGAGCGGGAGCATCGAGTGTTGATGGGAAGGACGGAGCGACCGTTGGATGCATAAGATGGAGATCTCAACGGCTCGGAATGGACGGGCTCGGATCCGGGTCACGGGCCGGGTCTTGGATAGCTCAAGCCCATATCTTGTAGATGGGTTGCTACTTGTTGGGTTGCAACTGTTGCGCGCGCGGGCTTTGGCTTTCTGCTCCATAGACGCTCGTCTCCAATTTTCTACTCTTTTGGCTCCTCAATTTCTCCGAGCTTTATTTACTACCTAAAAATACAAAATTAATTAGTACAAATATTTATTCTTGAAAACAAAGAAAACACAGAATCTGGGATAATATCTGATTTCTGAGCACAAAAGATGAGTTAAATGCCAATAAAAAGATGTAGAAATATGCAATATTTGGCACTCATCAATTGTTCGGTTTGGAAAGTATGCCAAAGAACTAAAAACAATTTGATGTTCATGTAAACACCTAAGAATTTAATCATGATACATACAGATAAGTGTTTGAGTGATCAATGAAGTCATAGAACTATTTGAGAGAGTTCTAGCAATGTTAAACAGTAAATAAGTCTTTGAGCATCTGCTAAAATATTTTGGGACAATTGGTACAACTATTCGTGAACCGTTAGGCTTGTTTACGAGTCAGGGTCCAATGGTTCATGAACCGGTTTCTTCAACCCTACAAGACTACCGAACTCAGTTGATTGCGGTTCGTGAACTGGATCCGCCAAATGCTAGCCTAAAGTACCAACTTCAAGAATTTTGTTCACAACGGTTCGTGAACTGTTCCCAATTGAACTCACGATTTGCGAACTAGTTCACTAACCCTCCTGTATTTCTGAATCTCAGATATCTACGGTTTGCGAAATGGTTCGCCAACCTATCCTGAACAGAAATATCAGTAGTTCTAAATTTCTCTCTTATGATGTTTGAAACATTCCCAAGTAATAACCATTTGCATGGGCAATTCTCAACTGATCCACAAATTAATTCAAACAATAAATTGATTAGAACTAATATTATTAAGGATCGTTGAACATCTTCGCTAAAATCATATGTCGAGATTTTTAACAAGACAAGCTTGACTCGAAACTTCTTCTTTATAAATCTACTAGAAATCATAGGACATCATCTCAACAGATAGATTGGTAAGATAGTGATTAAAATAGAATAGTTTAGTGGGTTCAACTGATCATTGGTCTAACACTTTATTTTTGAAATGTTATTTTATAGGCATGTACATCATTTTAGCGGTCGCACGAACCAAAATACGGCAGTATAATTTGTTATGGCTCATTTGTGGTGGCTGCATAATTCGTCATGCGTACATTTTTTGGAATGTAATTTTTCAAACACGCGTATCATATAATAGATACATAACTAAATTAGTGAATGCATGAACCAAAATGTGGCTATATAATTTATAATGCATCCTCTGTGGTGGCTGCATATTTTGTTATCCATCATTTTATTTTATTTTTTAGAATGTTGTAACTATATGTATTAACTTTATGGTGTCTACATAATTTTGTTATGCATCTTTTGTGGCGGAAGCATGACCCATTATGCATCATATTAGAAGTGGCTGCATAATCAGTTATGCGATGAAATGGATGCATAACGGTTATGTATTCACTAATCGACGTTTATGTCTAAAGAAACAATTACTTCCGACTTTCTCGTAAAAAATAAAGGATTATTTAGACTTTGAGTCCCAAGTCCCAACTTTGTGACCAACTTTGAGTTAGGGTTCTAGAAGATTTTTAATTAGAGTTTGGGTCCCAAGATTCAGATTGACTGTCTTGACTGCTATTAGCCTAAATCAGATGTAATCTTTATCAATGTATCTCTCTTTTCTAAAAAAAAAAACGGTGTCAATTAATTTTATCATAAAAGTCACACTTGCATCTAAAAGTAAAAATTAGACAAAATTTGATATATGTGTGCTAGACAAGTGTACTTCAGTTTTAGAATTTGATTAGGTATTTTGGATTTTTGATTACGTCTTCTTCTTCTCAATCGCGACTGTAATTACCTAAAATTTGAGAGAGGCTAGAAGTGGGATTCTAGGGTTTATGAAAGTGAGTTACGGGAGGTTGAGCACGAACAGTTGATGGTATTTTTCAATGATGTTGTAGTAAGATGATTCGTTCACTCAGACTTGTTGAGAATTTGTTTTAAAACTAATAACGAAAATAAGGAAAAATATATACAAAATATTGTCACAGGACGAAGAGAGTTACTGGGACTAGGCTTTCTTCGAATTCATAACATAGGTTCAATTTATTTATTCTCAACAATTAAAGCTCAATAAATAAAATTAAAATGGACTCTGATTTTGCCAAGGTAGATTCTCAAAAGATTAGTTGTAAATCCTAAGCATGATGTATCAAAACATTTAAGCTAAGCATACCTCATCAAATTAAATGACAACCAATTAATTGAAATCATATTTCAATTAAAATTAATGCAAAAGTCTTAAAAAGAATTAAATAATTTTACCCATGTATGAAATTCGTTTTCCTCCGTCGTCCCGGTGTTGGGGTTTAGCTCATCATGTTGGAAACACGCTCAAAGTATGATTTCATTGCTCAAAAGGTGCTTACAAGGATGAAAATATATGAAAACAGAGATTCATAACACTTATATTTGTTACAATGGACATTGTTACAAAACGATAAAACTTAACTGTCGTTGACACTGTAGCGATGCGACCCTCAAATATTTGTCGTTCACACTGTAGCATGAACGACTGTCCACAGGCGTATTATGTTCTTTGTGTTCTTCAGTTCTGCAGCAGCAGAAACTTCTCTCTGCAACTCGTGATTTCTCACAATGTTGATCTCTGTTTACTCCCCAATCACTCCATGCCTTTCAGTGATACCCCAAGAGTCTATTTATACTCAACAGGGCTAAGAAAATCCTCGCCATTACTCCAAATAATCTTCATAACTCGGCAGTAAAGAAAGATGTTCTAAGAATATTTTCTTTCCCTAATTCATCTCCTGACGCGTTTATTTTCTTCCAGCACACTCTAAATAGGTCCATGCACGTTCCATAATCAGTTAACAAGCTTCATACTCGTGCGAACTTTCCAAAACAACATCACAGAGCATCCCGAGTATCCTTCCACCTCTGTTTTGCCTCACTCGAAAATACAGTCAATTATAATCAAAGAAAGCAACCATACAACGCCTGTTATCCTCAATCAATCCATCCCAATCAATCTCAGCCATTGAGTCACACTATAACCCCTCCAAATCACGAACTAAAATCTGCCAGTTCTGTTAAATGTTTTCCCGCGATTTTTCAGATTTGAAAAGAAGAAGATGACCTCCCCCTAACAGAGATGGGGGTGCGAATAGCGGATGCCTTGAGGGGTGCCTGGGGGTGCCCTTATCCAAAATGAGGGTGCCTTTAGTACTTTTCTCCGGGGGTCCAAATAGCACTTCTCGAGCAACTTTTTCCACACAAGTGTATTTCTCCAAAAACATCTACACAAACATAAAAACACCATAATAAGTACAAAATCAAGCACTAACAATAGAGACACTGAGGACAATTCGGACACAAAATGTGTCTATCAACAGTCTTCGCCTAAACCACGCACAGTGGACGTCAAAGGTTGCTTCAGTCACAAGAGAAGTTAGGGCTGGTCTTAGGGAGGGAAGCAGATGAAGAGATAGATTAGAGAATTCTAGGGTTTGAAGAAGAATTGCTCTAAGAGGTTATGAGAAAGATGATCGTAGCTTGGAGAAATAGAGGACCTATTTATAGCTGAATTCTCTAATCTCAGGTCGGTGAAGATAAGTGTTGCTTTATGTGTCATGCGGAGCAATTATCACGTATGCTATTGTCGTCTTCTAAGAATATTTCAATGATTGAAATGGGAGTTTAGAACAATTAACCACTGTCTGGATATAGCACAGTCTGGATACCCGTATGCAAGGTCCGGAAACCAAGTATGCATACCCGTATGCGAACGGTTTTTTTACTGTCAAAGTCCAAGAACTAAGTTTGCGTACTCGTTCGCAAAGTTATTCACCTGAGTTCGGTCCGGAATGACAGTATGCATACCCATTTGCGAACTGTCGGAAAGGATCAAGTCCGAAACTTAAGTTTGCAAACTTGTGAGTTTAAGTTCTAAAATCGGCTAAGTATGATTTCATACTCATGAACAAATATATTTATAAATCAAGGAATGCAATCTTTGCAAACCGTGGCTAAAATGTTCATGAACTGATTCTCCTGAATCAATCATATTTTGGTTCAATTGTGTCTTGTATACTTCTATGAGAATATAAACAATTGAACAACTCTATGAGTAACACAATTAGATTCATTTGATTATCATTTGATCTAGAAGTGTTAAGATAAACTTGGTTAACACAAAAGTGTTCATGTGGCTAACTTCAGTTAATTGTTATTGATCCAACTCAATATACTTGTTTAGGTACGGTTACCCATATCTAAATAAAAGTATATTTCATTTGTGTGTAACAAGCTAAGACCATCTAACGGTGGAAAGATATTAGAGCTTGAATCTTAAATCAGGTTTCATCCAACGGTGAATATTGATTTCTTTGTTCCAAAGTTATCAAACCCTGATTTGAAGACTATATAAGGGAGAACTCTAGCAACTGGGAAACCTGAAAAGACGAGGGTACCCAAATACACCACAATCTTTAAAATATCCACCTATAAGTCCTCTTACCGAAAGTGATTGTCTATGGACAAAGTCGAGACAATACTACAAATCGGTATTCACACTTTGTGTGATCGTCTATGGATACTAGATCAAGACAATACAACAATCAAAGTGTGATTACTTGATAATAGGTTCGGACTTAACCAAACTCTATAGATACGGAGTTAACGTTTGTGTAATTTACTTTAATTTATAATAACAATAATTATAATTGCTGAAAGGAAAAGTAAATGACACAGCAAGATTTTGTTAACGAGGAAACCGCAAATGCAGAAAAACCCCGGGACCAAGTCTAGAATTGAATACTCTCAGAATTAAGCCGTTATACAAAATCTAAACCAAAACTTCGTATAGTTGAGACCAAGAAACTAAACCTAGTTCACTTAGTTTCTTCAGTATCCCTGCGCTTCAGACATTCAATAAGTGCACGTACTGGAACAATTCCTTTGGATCGTGTTCCAAACAATAAAGGAACAACAAATCTGTTTGGTAACAACTCTCTTGATTCTTTCAGATGAAGATATCTCAAGTTATATGCAAAGGCTCTTCCTTTTAATCTAATAAACTCCTTTGCCTGGTTAGATCAATCTATCCAACAACTACCGAAGTAGCAGAGTTTAGATTTTCAATCAATCAATATAGAATCCAACAAGGAACTATAAGGTGATGCCGATCTCACACAACTAATCAATCGAATAAATCTGATTCTAGTTGAATCTCATCCGATCAAGGTTTGTACACACCCAAAGATATAGAAATCAAATAAGAAATCTTCTTTAATCTTCAATAAACACCTGCACAACACCACTTGAATCTCTTTTGATCAATCACGCACAGAACGGAGTCTGTTAACAATGGATTATCACAAGATGTCTTTAGATCTACAAACAGTTCTAAAGATCTTGTCGACACTTCGATCTAGTTTGAGTGAATCTTATATCAGAAGAGAAGATTCTCAAGAATAAACAAACTAAGTGCAATCAAAGTTCAACAACCCGTTAGTCAATCAAATCAATCGAAAACTAAAATAAACTGCAATTATCTAGTTTCCCACCAACGGTACTCGTAGAGCTTCTTGATCCCACAGAAGTCTTTAACGAGCGGTCGTAAGAGATTTTGCCTAATTAGGGTACTTTCCTCTCCAGATAGACGGCTCCACCAGAAACAACAAGAAAGATGAAGTTTGCCTGGCTCTTAGGACCGGTTACACTAATTACTAGAACCGGTTACACTAATTACCAGGATCGGTTACACTAAATACTAGGACCGGTTACACCAATTACAAGGATCGATTACACAACTCTTCTGTGATCGGTCACACCAATTTCTAGGATCGGTCACACCAATTACAAATATTGAGCAAACCATCTTAGGTGATTACTTGGGATCGGTTACACTAATTAAGTCATACCAAATCATAAGTCAGGCACTGTGATTAGTTATACCAAGATACATAACAAGTTATGATCAGTTCTATTAACTCACACATATTGGTAATCCAAAGATATGCAATGAATAACAATACAAATAAGCCTAGCGATTTCCATTTTGATTCATAAAACAAGTTCATGAATGTACTTCCTTTATACAAATGTAAACATTATTTCCTAGGATGAAATCTTCACCTTTACCCATACACATAATCACAATAGCATTCATACGATTATGTCGATGCCATATATACGAAGTTCAAAAGATAAGCGTTATACTTCGTATTCTAATTCCTTCTTAATACTATGATCATGTGATCACGTCTCACTACTAGAGTATAATCATTCACATCTCGCAGTTATGTTTTCAATATAGCACGACTTGAAAGATACATTAGGAATGAAACAGTTCAAGTCAATATTACTAACCTCAAGTCAAGAGGAAGGATTATGTCGTCGTTGTAGCTTGTTACTTCTTCACATTCTTCATGTCTTCGAGAAATACTTGTATGTCTCATAATCCTAGACTTTCTAGTCTAACCTATAAGAAGTTGTCTCTAGTTACATAATCAAGCGACTATTAGATGAGTTTTGATTCACTAAAATATAACAACCAAACTTGACATACAAACGCTTGGTGGGTTCAACCGAGTTATGCTCTAACAAAAGCTATTCCCCATACCTCATGTGTGATACTAGTTGCGACTGGAGTCGATTATCTTTTAACCTAGGTTATTCTTAAAACCATTATAGGTTAACGACTTAAAGACTTCGTTGGGATTCTGAAGCCAGACCCAAATATTTTCTCTGTAGTTGCGTGTTCTGATCTTACTTTTTCTATCGTATTGAGTACTATCTTCTCTAAGATTTGCTCGAGATTTATCTCCGTTAGGTAAGATATAAAAAGTAATCACAATGCTCTTCGTCTCATTCTTTGTGATTCCACAATAACTTGTTCTACTACCATATAGTTAAGTTATTGTAAGGTGATTGATATTTTTAGGCTGTTCTTTGAGAATATAAGACCGGATTATCAATTGGTTCCTGTTCACCTTGATTTATCAAAAGACGGAACAAAAACTTCATAGGTATTTCTGTGGGAGATAGATTTATCTATCAAAATAGATTTTTCTGTGGGAGACAGATTTGTTTATAAAGTCTTCGACTTTGGATCGTAGCAACTCTTAGTTGTGGGTGAGATCAGCTAAGGGAATCAAGTGCGTAGAGTCCTGCTGGGGTTCTGAGACGTAAGGAGCGCAACTGTACCTTAATCAGTATGAGATTGGTTAGGGATAAAATATATTCCAGTCCAAAGTTAATTGGTAGTAGGCTAGAGTCTGTAGTGGCTTAATACAGTGTGGTGTTCAAATTTGGACTAGGTCCCGGGATTTTTCTGCATTTGCGGTTTCCTCGTTAACAAAACTTCTGGTGTTTGTGCTATTTCTTTTCCGCATTATATTTGTTTATATAATTAAATATCACAGGTTGTGCGTAGTTCAATCAATTGGTAAATCCAACCTTTGGTTATTGATTGAAATTGATTGACACCAACATTGGTCTTTGGTACCGTTCAAGTTGTTTCTCATAATAATCAGGCTCACGGATTCCATTTGTTTGATTTGTTGATTACTTTGAGAAACAGAGATATAACTCTTGGATATATTTTCCTTGATTGAGTTTGACTGTCTAGTTGATTCTCTTGGAATTATATTGGAGTTTGTCCATACAGATTTCCTAACGAAATATTGCGTGTGGTTGTTAGACCCCCCGCTTTTTCAATTGGTATCAGAGCAGGCAAACACGTTAATTGACACTATGTCAGAATCTAAAATGGAGCTCACCAGAAATTTAAAAAAATGTGCTGAGATTATTACAAGTTTCTAAAATTATATCCCTTGAAGAAAATATGCTCAGCTTACTGATGAACTTGAGAAGTCTCTTAATAGAGAACGTGACTCTATAGTATTGTTGAGTCTTTTTCTAACAATATCGAAAACCTTGTTCAAGAAGCTACTCTATAACGTGAAAAGATTAGTATGCTTGAATATATTGTTAAAGAAGATTCAATTAGAGAAAAACGTTTGATCGAGACTCATTCATCAAAATTGAACAGCTGTCGTGTTGAAAAAGAGAAACTTGTTGCATCTCTTTCACTAGCCCAGGAACAATACAATTCCTTGAAAAGGGAAAACTCTGTTTTGATAAGTAAACTTCTTCAGTTGCTATCTCTAATACTCATGTGGTATTACCTAGGGTTGAGAAATTTTCTTAGGAGTAATTTTCTTTTTAGAAACAGTTACGTGACTTACAGAATTCTAGAAAGGCTATGAACCTGAAACTAGATGTTTCTAAAGTTTCTTATCCATGGACATGTTCATTATGTAGGAAAAGAAACCACAATGTTCTACGTTGTTTTGCTAGAAAGAAATAGATTTTTGATCTTCAAAATCTGCTTCTTTTTACAGTCGACAGAGTGAATCGTCTGACGACATCTACAATGGATTTCATTCCTACAGAAAACCAGAACTCTCATGCATGAGGTTTCCAAAGTCACTCTTCTAGAAATCTCTATAGGAATCGTGTTTCTCTTAATGGTGATAATTTATGTGCTACAAATGTACACATTCCTAGTACTAATGAGAATAAGTCTGGTAGACCTAAGTCTATGAGATGGAATTCTCACAATTCTGACCCTCTGGAACAAATTTCTAGAGGTCCTAGACTTAATCCTCAGAAAAATCCTTCTGATAGATACTCAAAAAGGTCTATGTCAAATTCTTCTAGCATAAGACATAATCGAAGGAGGGTAAGGAATACACCGCACAAACACTCAGAAGGTATTTACAACTCTTCCCTCAATTTTTGTAGTGGGATTACTTCCCACTCTGCTACCTAAGCCTCGGTAATTTCATCCTTGTATTTAACTTGAGAGTTGCAAGGATGATAATTGCGGGATGCTCAAGTTCGTTGTATATTATTGTCTGATCATTTGTTTGTGTTAATGTTGTTTTCTTCAAGTTGAGTTTTTTTTTTTTTTAAACAAAGTGTATTTCCTTATTTTGGATCTTATCTGATCCATTAACTTTCTGTAACTGGTCTGCGAACGTCCGTGTCTTCTTCTTGAGAGTTTTTAGGGTTTCCATAACAAGGGTATTCTTCTCTTGTTCGTAAACATATATATATATATATTATATTGTTTTTTCCATCCCTAATAAAAATATATGGAGAACTCTTCCAGACCCCAGGAAGTGGTAAATCTTGAGATGGAAGAAGACATTAAAGGATGCGCAGTTCAAGAACTTGTTTTGAAAATGATGATTGCAAGGAAAGAGTTCAACCCCTGGATTGGTGAATTTGTCAAGGATTTAATTCACTTTCAAGAATGACTCAAAGGTCTAATTTGCAAATTCAACTGCGAATAAATCATCTTCTTGATGGTCAGGCCAAAATCCTTGAAAATCAAAAGGTTTAGATACGGAATCACAAGAAACTCATCGTGGACTGCATCAAAGCTACCAGCTTGCCCGTATTGTTGATCGGAAAGTAAATGCATAAACTCATGAAAATGGAATCTCCATGGTCAAAAGAATCAAGGATATTAGTGATACCTTTTATGATGGAGTCTTTCAGAGGTATGAAGTTATCAAAGAAGTTTGATTCTTATGTATAGTAAACTTCTTATGAGAATTTATTCTTGTGTTTTAAGAAGGATAACTAGGGGTTGGAATAACAAAGATAGTGATTACACATATCTATTGTCAACGATTTTCATCTTGCAATGTTTTAGATTTATTTATTTAGATTCTAAGTTATTTGGAAGATGATTTTGCAGTATTAATCTTTATTGGTTTTATATATTGCACAAAATTTATGGGATATGTGTGTTTACGTCCGTGAACTAGATTGTCCCATATATGTCAAAAGTTAAGTCTATTATGTTTTTATGCAAATATTGATAAAATATAGAATGAACTTTTGAATATTCCGCAGTATTGATCTTTCCCTGATCCACTTCTATGTGAAAGTACTGTATGGCTCCGTAAGTTTTCTTATGTTGAGTATTTCCGATTAAATTAATCATTAAGGTCTTCTTGTGGTTAATTTATTCGAGTTTTCTGGATACAATTCATGTTTCATGTGATTTATTAATCTCCAAAGAAATCCTTCTTTTCTTGTAAAAGTAAGGTGGCTCTTGTTATTCTTTCGGGAATGACATTTTATGGGGGAGAGTTCTTAAGTGAACTTTTGCTTAATTGCCAAATCTTTGTGGGGAGAGCGGTTGTGGAATATTGTAGGAGTTATCTTGTATCTTTATAAACTCCTTGACGAATACACTAAGTTTCGACTATGTGAAATCATCGAAACAAAGTTGATATGTTCTCTTTTAGTCATGAATAATCTCTTTGAGAATTTCATTATGATCCCGCTAGTTTTTGTACCTTTGCCAATTTATATTGACAAAAAGGGGGGAAATAAAAAGTAATATATAAAAAGTAAGATTTGCTCGAGATTTATCTCCGATAGGTAATATATAAAAAGTAATCACAAAGCTCTTCGTCTCATTCTTTGTGATTCCTCAATAACTTGTTCTACAACCATATAGTTAAGTTATTGTGAGGTGATTAATATTTATAGGCTGTTCTTCGGGAATATAAAACCGGATTATCAATTGGTTCTTGTTCACCTTGATTTATCAAAAGACGGAACAAAAACTTCGTATGTATTTCTGTGGGAGGCAGATTTATCTATCAGAATAGACTTTTCTGTGGGAGACAGATTTGTTTATAAAGTCTTCGACTTTGTGTCGTAACAACTCTTAGTTGTGGGTGAGATCAGCTTAGGGAATCAAGTGCGTAGAGTCCTGCAGGGATTCAGATGAAGAGAGAGATCAAAGAATTCTAGGGTTTGAAGAAGATATTGCTCTGAGAGGTTATGAGAAAGATGATCGTAGCTTGGAGAAATAGAGGACCTATTTATAGTTGAATTCTCAAATCTTAGGTCGGTGAAGATAAGGATTGCTTTACGTGCCGTGCGGAGCAATTCTCCCGTCTCTTCTGGATTAGATAGAGATAAAGTAGGTTGAGTTTATCTCATTATTTCACCTCCTTTGCTCTCTTCTGCGGTGAGAAATAAGCCTGGTATTTCTCACACATGTCGTAGACCGCCAGACCAAAACCTAATTGTTATCCCCCATTTGTGTGAAGCTGAGTCAGCCTTTGTGATGATATGTTGAGAGAGAGAAATATTCTATTTAGCCGAGTTGGCCAAGATAGAGAGATATTCTCCGATTTGTAAGAATTATTAGGATAAGTTATGTGAAAAGGCATGGGATGCCTCAGAATTCGTGTGGAGAGTCTGAAAAGGAGACTCGATTCCTACATGGGGATTGTGCCTATCATGGGGAATATTCAGCCCTGAGATTTCCCGAGAGATTTGAGAGTTTGTGGAGAGATGTGAATCTCTCCGAGATTTTGCTGAGAGATTTGCAGAGAAATTCGAATCTCTCCGAGATTTTCCAGACAGATCAAAATCTCTCTACGAAGATTTTCTTAACAGATCCGAATCTCTCTATGGTCAGCTGGGACTCATCTTGAAGAGACTTAAAGGGTTTTGTACGCCCGATTAATGTCTCTGCATAATGTCTTGGAATACTTGTCATTGTTACAAAGCTTTACAGACTGTCTTAATAGTTTGATTGCGAAAGAGAACAGCATCATTTTTGAAGTTCGCCACAGTAATTTGTAGTTGCTTCTTCAACTTGGAATACTTGTCATTGCGAAGAGAGAAGTCCTTTGCAAGTTGCTCTTTTTCGGATTCAAGTTCTTCTATTCTTTTCTGAAATCTCTTCTCAGCCTCTGCGAACGTAGAACAATGAATCAGCAACTTAATAACAGCTTCATATATAATAAACAATTAAGTAAAGAGGAATGATCAACAACCTTCTCTATCAGAAATCATATCCCTAATCAAGGCTGTATGCTCAACTTGAAGACTAACATTAACACCTAAATTATTTTCAAGCGTCATCTAGAACTTTAGCAGCCCAAGCGAATTCATAAATCCTTGTTTATGAGAAGAAGGGAACGAATTTGATTCTCTCTTTCGCTAAGAATAGTATTTTGGCGAATGGATTCATCCCGCTCAACTTGAACTTCAAGAAGAGTTTATTGAAATTTTGCTAATGCTTGGGCACCTTGATTAGCAATGCGATCTTTCTCATCTATAAGATCACTAACCTTCTTCCTTAAAGTACTAATTTTCTCTTGGGAACTAAGGTGTAGGTGTTTAAGTTGGTTGGCTAAAGCCTTTTCTCGAGATAAAAGTTGTTGATTGAACAAAGTTTTCGAGGCAACAACAAAGCTCTGAGTGTTTGAAACAACGTTGAACTTAAACTAGATCTATTGATCACTTTGCGACGGTCTTAAGAGACGGAATTTGGATTGAAGTTCATTTAGAGAAAGATGTTTGATTCGTCATTTGAAAAGCTATTTAAAGAATCATTGAGACGGGCAAGAAGAGCATGTCGTTATCCATTCATGTGGAAAATGTGTGAAGAAGAATGGCTTCATCAGTTTTCCAAGGCGAAAGGTTATAAACGTCTCGCGAAAATGATAAGTCGATTTGCAAGATAAAGAAAAAAATAAATGACAGGAGAACAAAAGCAAAAAGAGAAGAATCTATACCATAAAGTTGTTGATTAGCATTTTGAAGGCTAGATATCTTATCCTTCTGAGAGGAGGATTCAACTTCCAGTTGTTTGCTAGCGAAGTGTAGCAGTATTTTCATTTTCAAGTTCTTTATCTCTCTTGCGAAGAGCAACAACTTCAGCTTCCAATTCTTCATTCTTCTTGTGAAGTTGAAGGTTTTTCCTTTCAAGAATGTTGCGCCTTTTCTCGAGATCTGAGGCAACAACAAAGGAAGCTCTCCCATACTATAAAGGAAAATAAAGAAATCGTCAAGATGAGGTTTATAATTGAAACCATGCAGAAATAAGGAAATATAGACATACCAAGGCACTAAGTGCGTTTCGGAAACTGGGAGTCACTGCTCTGGAAACTCCAAGAAAAGAATCATCATCCTCTAGTAAGGGGGCATCGTAGATATTTGCGAGAGCTTCGCATGTGGCAGAAAAATGATCATCTCCCATCCCTTGCATAGAGTCAGAGAAGATACTAGATAGTTGCGCCATAGAAGATTCAATTGGATGATTCTCCTTCGCAAAAGAGGTGTCAATATCATCATTATCATCATCAGAGCTCTCGCTGGATTGAGGACTGGATCGAGAAGAAGAATGGATCTTCCATTTTTTAGAAGGTGGAGCAGCAGATTTCTTCTTGCGAAGAGGAATTTTACTCTTGCCTTTAGCTTTCGCAGCTTCAGAAATATCCTCTTCTTCAACAACTTCAACGCCAACCTTCGCACACGAATGAAGATAAGAAAAGAGGCAACAATATTGTTAAAAATAATGAAGAAAAGTATTTCTTACTTCATCCGTGATCGATCGGAGAATTGTGAGTACTCGCCTTAGGATTTCTCTCGTAACTTTTTCTCAATTTAACAATCTGAAAATTTCGCAAGATTAGTAGATGTAAAAAGAAGTAATAATTACAAACTGAGCGAAATTCGGGAAGCACACCTCTTTAGCTTTCTCGGGCCAGTTATGTAGGATCAGAATATCGTGACATCAATACCTCGCGAGATCAATAAACGACAGCATTGCGAAAGTATCGCAGATGAGTAATATAAATGACGCAATAAATGACGACAGCCAGAACACGAGAAAGGTGTGAAGACCTAGCGAGAACTAGGAGTGTCGCGAGATTATGCATTTGTACACTTGCGATATTTCGCAAGTTATTCCCGAAAATAAAGGACAGCTTAGCTATCATCCATTATGTAATACCCTATATAAGGAGCCGAGCAGGCCTATTGTAAGGGATCTTTTTCTTCGTGTGTTGGGCAAGTCATTAAGAGAGAGAAAGTTTAGAGTGATTGTAATCCTTTAACGGATTTCTATTTCATCTTGTAAAGATTTTAAGAATTTAATCAACAAAAATTACAATTGTTCCTGCAACTACATATTGGCGCTAGAAACAAGGAGTGAGTGAAGATTGACACCGTGATTTGAAAGAATTTGGAGTAATAGGGAAGGAATTTCGTATAATTTTCAACAACTTACTAAAATTGAGAAATGGCTAGAAGAAGATATGCATCAGAACAACCAACAACTGTTAGAAGGAGTAGGAGACTTGCTGGAGAAAGGAGAAATGAAATGGGGGAATCCTCAAGAATGAACACAAGAAATAATGAAGAAAATCAAATTCAATCACCAATTCAACCAGTAGCGAATAGAATTGTGGATTATGATAGAGTAAGCGTGCATACTTGGAGATCAGACTCTGTGGACGAAAGGGGAGAAGAACAACAATTGGTAAACAATGGACAAGAGGAGAGAGACCGAGAAGGATTGGAGAAATAATTCATGGAAATGAAGAGATCGTAGCATTAGAGGCGTTGAGACAAATAATACATGAAGAAAGACGATTAGAGGCAGAGGAACGTGCAGATTTGACAAGACAAAATCATGAGTTGAGGATGGAAAACATGAGATTACAAAACAGAAGGTCGAGAAGCACTACAAGGTCAAGCTCAAGATCAGTTAGAGAGGAAAGAAGGAGAATTTTACCTACAGAAAATGCTGGTGAAGAAAACCAAGAAGAAGCGCAAAATCCAGGCATAGAACATTGCGAGAGAAGAGAAATGATGGAAGATCGTTATATCCCACGTCCCAAGACTCTTCAAAATGGGCAAAATGATGGAAATCAAGGAAATAGGCAAAGCGTCGGGCGAGAATAATCCGTTGATGAAGAAAATCGGGAAGAAGGAAGAAGAATATTGCATGGGAGAGAAGCACGGAGGAAGCAAAAAGAGATTGAAGATGAAATTGAAAGACACTATGCTTGAACAAGCACGTCTAGCTGCGAGAGGGAAAGATTAAGAACGAGAAATGGAAGAACGAGAATTGGAAGAAGCAATTCGCGAGAATAATCATGATAATCGAGAAAGAAGGCGAGAACAAAATCGCAACAATGGTAATATCAATGAAGAATATGAAAGAGTACAAAGGAGAACCGATAGGCAACAAAGAAGAGAAATTGATAGATATAACGGTGTGCGAATTCGTGAAAGAAATGAAGGAGAAGATCGCAGAGAAAGACGAGAAGAGAATGATGAACAAGAAAGTCAAAGTAGACATGAACGCAGGAGAAGAGAAGCGGAACTAAAAAGACCAGTGGATTCAAATTATGATGTAAATGAACAAATCTTGAGAGAATTAGCAGAAATGAGAGGAATGTTTGAACAAGTAAAGGGGGAGGAGTAAAGAGACAATTGGATGAGGCCATCGAGGAAGCTGCGAAAACTCCATTTACACAAGAAGTACAGCTAGGAGGAATACCCCCAAAGTGTAATTTACTGCGTTAACCGGCATTTTGATGGAACAACTTGTGCAATACAACACATCAAAGCTTATGTGAGATGTATGTTACAATGGGAGAATCATGATGCTATATTGTGCAAGTATTTGCATCAAGTTTGACAGGAGAAGCGCTGAAGTGGTTTGAAGGTTTACCAAGAAACACAATCACATCATTCAACCATTTACAAGCTATATTTTTAGGGGCGTACATAAGTAATAATTCCTCGCGACCGGGTATTGAAGATGTATTTGGGTTAAAACAAAGGGTTGGCGAAAGTTTGAAACATCTAACCGTGAGGTGGAAGAAAATATGTAGCGATATGGCTGGTCGTGTGGATGAGAGATATCTCATTTTATCATTCATTAATGCTATGTTCGCAACCAATCATTATACATTCAAAGTTTTTAGAATTAAGAATACAATCACAATGACTGAGTTGCGAGAACTTCAGGAGGAGTACATTGCTCTAGAGGAAAAGCAAAATGAGATGGAATCATACCATGTTGTGAATGCAAGTTCAAGAGCTGCGAATGCAAGTTTGTTACCTAAATTGATAAACACAGTGGCGGGCACCTCGCAGGGTCAACAAGAAATGATAACGAATGATGGTCAGCAAAAATTAGTAGCCATGGGAAGTCGCGATCAGGAAGAATTTGAAAGAGAGAGAAACTTCTATAACCATGGCGGAAATAACAAAATTCAAAGACTTGATCAACCGCAAGAAACTTAAGGAGGACAGAGGCAGAATTATCATAGAGGGCAGCGAGGTCATAGGGTAGTATGGGAGGAAATCAAGATGCCCCCACTGAATGCTAGTGTGGAGAAGATATGGGAAGCTATAATCCTGATGGAAAATATACCTGCACCATGGAACATGGGGAATGAACCACCTCCGGGTGATAGAAGTCATGAATTTTGTTCCTATCACCATTTTCATGGACACCTAACAAATGATTGCAGAAACATAAAAAGAATCATCCTCATAATGATAGACCAAGGGAAGCTAAATCATTTCTTAAAATGTTAAGAAAAGACTCAACCATTACCACCACCACCAGAAATCCACAGAGTAAACACAACAAAAGGGAAAGAAACATTTGTAGTAGAAGTTGGAGCGAAGGCCAAAAACTTTTTCTGCAACTCTATCGTACATTCGTACAGGACAATTGAAGATTTTCATGATAGTGTTCTCAGTAGGGTTTTCGCAAGAGATGCTGACAATAGAGAAGTAATGAACATCGTGAAGACATCGCCACTAAAAGAATGGCAAACGCAGATTATTTCTTTTACCGCAGAAGAGGTACACGAGGGTGGCGAGATGCATGATGATCCATTAGTGGTAAGATTGGAGATTAACCCAAAACACGTTGATGATGAAGATGATGAGGAAGAAAATTCATGGGCAATCAATAGAATCTTAATTGATATTGGAAGCTCAGTAAACATCCTTTTTACCATACTTACAAGACTATGGGAGGAAAGACAAAGAGATCGATACCTTCAACTAATAAGATTTATGGTTTTAATGGTACTGCCAATAAACCTAAAGGAGAAGCTCATATGCGAATACCACTGAAAGGATTATCAACTGAAATTTTGTTTTGCGTAGTTGATGTGGAGTCCCCATATAATGCATTAATTGGGCGACCTTGGTTACATGAGATCTTGGGTGTAGCATCGACTTACCACCAGTGCATCGAATTTCCTCATCCCAGTGGTGTTGGAGTTATAAAAGGAGATTGGGCTGAGGGACAAAAGTGCTATGAAGTTGATGTGGAATCTTGCGAGGAAAGGGCTGCTCAAAAGAAGAACTGGAAACAGAACATCAAAGAAGAACAAAGAAGGGAAATACTGATGGTGGACGCAATAGAAATGAGAGATGAAGATACATTGCGAACCCAATGCCTGAAGACAGTTGGAAATTGCGATGGTTTCGCAAAATGGAAGGAAATATCAGGAAATTTAAATGAAGAAGCAGAGAGCAACAGAAGTAAGAAGTGTAAGAAATGAATAATTGATTTTAGATTTGTGTAAAAAAAAAATAAAAAAAAAATTATTTTGAGTGAAAAAAACATGTCGAAAGTACAAAGTATATGAAGATCGAAGAAGGAGTACGCGAAAGTCTCGCGAGACAGAATATATGAAAATCTAGTTATTACAGCGAGATCATAGCAAACAAAGCAAGACTATTTGATAATTTCGCAAAGATATTGAGAAGAAATAATCAAAAATCAATGATATATACGAATGGGACGAACCTTTATGGCGTACACCCTAGTTCGCGAATGATATTTCGCAAGAGGCTAATGTAAGACCTAAAGTGCGTCATATAAGGGGGTATCTATTGACATGGCTCGGGGAAAAGGTTACACCGCCCGGAACCTGAGTCATGGAGATTTGGGGTCAATAAAGCCCATCCGGGAGAGATACCTTGGATTTCCAATTATATAAGGTTATACCCTGGTAAGACGACCGAGGATCTCTTCCAAGGAGTCAGTGTATGACTAAGGCGCCGAGGTACACGGTTGAGCCAAGAGTGCCTGGGGCATTTGAAGTGTCTCTGCCATTCTTGGCAAGTCTTGGCACATGCTACACTCGGCCCGAAGAAAACTCCACTTAGGGTGCAGTCTCGTAACCATAAGCCCTATAGGTATAAGGGATAAGAGGCTGCGAAAACAACTGGTTGTTGTTAAGACCGTATGGGAGGAGCTAGTCTTGTATGGCCGATGTACGCCTCCTTGAAGGGGCAACCAGGGAGATGATAAGGGCGGTACCCTCCATTAGGGAGCTGATAAGTGTCTTAAGACGCAAATGTCATGGGGCTCAATTTTTGCAAGACAATTTAGACTTGTCATATTTGCGCGATGATCCTGAAGAGGCAATAATACTAACGCGAGGATAAGACGAGATCAATGGGTCTTTACATGAAAGTGTAAAGACGTCCTGCGATTTCGTCGCAAGACGGCAATGTCATGGGGCTTTAAATTCGCAAGAACTTCTAGGCATGTCATATTGTCGCAACAAACAATACTAAAGACATGATAAGGCAAGATCAATGGGTCATTACATGAAAATGTAAAGACGTCCTGCAATTTTGTCGCAAGGATGAGGGGTGGCAAAATAAGACCTTTAACTAGGAAGGCAAAATAAGACCACACACGAAAATGAGTAAGCAAATAAGCTTGTGAAAATGATTATATGCAAACAAATAAGCTTGCGAGTATACACATGGAGACAATCAGGAAAAATTTGCTTGCGAAGACTAAGCAGCAACAATTATGAAACTGAGGCATATTATTACTTAAAGGTTCCCGACTAAAATCTCTCATTTGAAAACAAATAACAGAGGCAAATATGGGAATGAATAGGATATAAACTTGTTATTTATTTTCATATGATAGGTTTATGCACTCATAATATTGATTAACTGTATTGCAAGAAAGAATTGTTCTTTTAACATGTGCGGAAAAAGACAACAAAGTAGAACTTGTATTTGAAGATCCGAGAGATTTACAGTAAGAAGTTAAAAAAATGGAAGACTAAAAGGATAAATGTACAGATATTACAAGAAAAGAAAGAAGAAAATGGAGCTATTTCTTAGTTCATTCTTCTTTCTCATCAGACTCTTCATCGAACTCCTCTTCTTCGCTAGCATCACTATCAGAGACATCCAAGGAAGGCATATTTTCAGGAATCTCATCAAGAAGACAAGGATATGATGAAAGAGGAATATTGTGGTCGTGCATGATCTGTCTAATAGTTTGATTGCGTAAAGCGGACAAAGATCATTCGGAAATTCGCTACGAAGTTTGTAGTTGCTTCTTCAACTTGGAATACTTGTCATTACGAAGAGAGAAGTCATTTGCAAGTTGTGCTTTCTCGATTCAAGTTCTTTAATTCTTGCACGAAACCTCTTCTAAACCTGCGAACATATGACAATGAATTAGTAACTTAATAGCAATTTCACAAAAAAGAAGCGGTAAAGTAAAGAAGAACAGTTAACCACCTTCTCTGTCAGAAATCATATCTTTAATCAAGGAAGTATGCTCAGTGTGAAGGCTAACGTTAACACCTAAGTTATTTCTGGCATTATCTAGAACTTTCACAGCCCAAGCGAATTCATCGTCACTATTTATGAGAAGAAGAGAACGAATTTGATTCTCTCTCTAGTTAAGTATGGCATTTTGGCGAAGAGATTCATCCCGTTCAACTTGGACTTCAAGAAGAGTTTTTTGAAATTTCGCTAATGCTTGGGCACCTTGATTAGTAATGCGATCTTTGTCATCTATAAGGTTACTAATTTTCTTCCTTAAAATATTAGTTTTCTCGTGGGAACTAAGGTATAGACGTTTAAATCGGTTGGCTAAACCTAAACTAGATCTATGATCAATTTCTAAGAGGTGAAATTTGGTTTGAAGTTCGTTTAGTGGAAGAGATATAATATTGTTATTCAAAGAACTGTTTAAAGATTCGTTGAGATGAGTAAGAAGAGCATCACTATCCATAGGCTCGGAAATGAGTGAAGAAGGATGGCTTCATCGGAAAGATTATAAATGTCTGCGAAAATGATATGTCGGATAAAGAAAAATAAATGACGAGAATAAAAACAAGAAAAAAGAAGAATCTTATACCATAGAGTTGCTGATTAGCACTTTGAAGGCTAGATATTTTATTCTTCTGTGTGGAAGATTCAGATTCCAGTTGTTGAACCCTTTCGCGAAGAACCGCAGCTTCACTTTTTAACCCTTCATCCTTCTTGCAAAGTTGAAGATATTTCTTTTCAAGAGTGTTGCGTCTTTTCTCAAGATCTGAGGCAACGGCAAAGGAAGCTCTCCCAGACTACAAAGAAAGATAAAGAAATTATCAAGATATGATTTAAAATCAAAATTATGAAGTAATAAAGAAATACAGACGTACCAAGGCACCAAGTGCATTTAAGAAGCTGGGAGTCACTGATCTGGAAACACCCTGGAGAGAATCGTTACCCTCTAGCAAGGAAGCATCACAGATATTTGCGAGAGTTTCGCATGTACTAGAAAGGCGATCATCTCCAATTCCTTGCATGGAATCTGAGAAGATATTATACAGTAGCGCCATAGGGGATTCAGTTAGATGATCCTCCTTCGCAAAAGGAACATCAACTTCGTCATCATCCTCATCGAACTCTCATTTGGATAGAGGACTTGAGCGAGAAGAAGAGTTAATCTTAGTTTTTTTAGAAGGTGGGCAAAGTGGATTTCCCCTTGCGAAGAGAACCTTTACCCTTTCCTTTGGCCTTCGCAGCTTCAGAAGTTTCTTATCCGGTAACTTCAACACCAATCTTCACACACGAATGAAGATAAGAAACAGAGGCAACAATATTGTTAAAAATAGCAAAAGAAAATGTTTCTTACTTCATCTGTGATTGAACGGAGTATCGCCAGTACTCGCCTTTGGATTCCTTTCGTAACTTTTTCTCAGTTTGGTGATCTAAAAAGTTCGCAAGATTAGATATAAGAGGAAGTGAAGATTGCAAAGCAAGTGAAGGTTAGGAAATATACCTCTTTTGCCTTCCCATGCCAATTAAATACCCAGGGATCATAATTTGTGAGATTCGCAGGGAGTACATTGGAACCTGAAATGTAAGGTCCGTTCAAAAATAGCGGAAAGACACACCACTTGTCGTCTTTGGAATGACGAGGAACATTGTTCTTGCCGGAGTGACAATCGATATCTTGCATGAGTATCTTGTCGCTAGGAATGTTCTCTTTTCTTTTCAACCGTGCACCCCAGCGAGACCTATCATTCTTCATATTTATCACTTCATAATTTTCAAAAAAGTTTTCTACTGAATACTTTTCAGCAACTATCTCCAAGTTTGCGAATTTAGGATCTCTGACTTCATCAGGATATAGAGATCCCTTACCAGCGTCGTGATTGGTGAATTCAAGCATTAAACAGATGTAATCCCCACTTAATTGAAAGATAGCTCGCGAGAACTTCTCATGAGAAAGAATTTCATAGAATAAGGGCAATTCGGGATTGTAGAGAGGAATGGGAAGACCTGCGAGGAGCTGACCTAATGAAATTATGATTTTCTGATCATCACAATGATGATCAGTAAACAATTTTGCAGACAGAATAGATGAAGATTCTTGATTGGGAATGGTGGATAAGGTGAAACTCTTCTCTTATAAATTCTTTTGAGTCTCACCCAAAAGGGTTTCGTATCTACGACCAGGTGGAGCCATTCTCATAATATGGGAATGAATAGAGAATTGAAGATCAAGAGAAAGAAGAAAAGGAAGATTTACAGTAGCAGAAACGTAAATTGCGGAGGAGGAGAGTTGAAGAAAAATTGCAGAGAGAAAGTAAAAAAGAAGAAGAGGAGGGTGAGAAAACTATATATAGAGAAGAGTTCTCGAGAAGATAAATGCATTTAATGCGAGAGGAGACGTGAATGGTCAAGAATTAACGGTTGAAAGAGACGTGTCAAGAAAAGAGCGGAAGAAGAAACATGTGTAATAAATTCTGTGTAAAAGTACGGGGTCATATCAAAAACAGATAAAGATGAACAGTTGCGGCATTTCAAAAATACTAGTTCTCATGACATTCTCTTCTTCGCAAGAGAAGACATGAGAAGAGGCAAGATGTAGGATCAGAATATCACGACATCAATACCTCGCGAGATCAATAAACGACAGCATTGCGAAAGTATCGCAGATGAGTAATATAAATGACGCAATGAATGACGACAGCCAGAACACGAGAAAGGTGTGAAGACCTGGCGAGAACTAGGAGTTTCGCGAGATTATGCATTTGTACACTTGCGATATTTCGCAAGTTATTCCCGAAAATAAAGGACAGCTTAGCTGTCATCCATTATGTAATACCCTATATAAGGAGCCGAGCGGGCCTATTGTAAGGGATCTTTTTCTTCGTGTGTTGGGCAAGTCATTAAGAGAGAGAAAGTTTAGAGTGATTGTAATCCTTTAACTGATTTCTATTTCATCTTGTAAATATTTTAAGAATTTAATCAACAAAAATTACAATTGTTCATCTTAAAATGATTTGATTATATAGATTCTTGTGAGGGGTGTAGTGTAGGATTTCCTGCAACTACAAGTTAAATACCCAAGGTTGATAGTTGGCGAGGTTCGCAGGGAGTACATTCGAACCTGAAATATAAGGTCCATTCAAAAATAGCGAAAAGACACACCATTTTTCGTCTTTAGAATGGCGAGGAACATTGTTCTTGCAGAATGCCAATCGATATCCTGCATAAGTACTTTGTCGCCATTTGGGGATATTTTCTCTTCTTTTCAAACGTGCACCCCAAATGAGTTCTATCGTTCTTCATGTTTATTACTTCATAATTCTCAAAGAAACTCTCTATCGAATACTTCTCGTGAATATCTCTAAATCTACAAATTTAGGATCTCTCGATTGCATTAGAATAGAGAGACCCCTTACCAGCGCCACGGTTGGCGAACTCAAGCATTAAGCGGATACAATCCCCACTTAATTGGTAAACAGCTCGCGAGAATTTCTCATGAGAAAGAATTTCATAAAATAAAGGAAGTTCAGGGTTGTAGAGAGGAATGGGAAGGCCGGCGAGAATCTGACCTAGCGAGATTATGATCTTTTGATTATCACAACAATGATCAGTAAATAATTTGGCGGAGAGAATAGATGAATATTCTTAATGGGGAATAGTGGATAATGTGAAACCTTTCTCTTGTAAATCCTTTTGAGCCTCTCCCAAGAGAACTTCATATCTACGACCAGGTGGAGCCATTTTCAGAGTATGGGAATGATTAAGGAGTTGAAGATCAAAGGAAAAAAGAAAATTTACAGTAGCAGAAGCGGAAGCGGAAGTTACGGAGGAGAATTGAAGAAAAATTGCAGAGAGAAAGTAAAAAAGAAGAATAGGAGGATGAGAAAACTATATATAGAGAAGAATTCTTGAGAAGATAAACGTATTTAATGCGAGAAGAGACGTGAATGGTTGAGAAGTAACGGTTGAAAGGGACGTGTCAAAAAATGGGTGGAAGAAGAGACACGTATTATAGATTTTGTGTAAAAGTATGAAGTCAAATCGCCAAACAGATAAGGATGAACAGTTGCGGCAGTTTGAAAATAATAATTCTCATGACATTCTCTCCTTCGCAGAGAAGACATGAGAAGAGGCAATATGTAGGATCAGAATATCGCAACACCAACACCACTGCGAAATCCATAAATGTTACATAGCGAAGGCGTCGCAGACGAGTAAAATAAGTGACGTAATGGATGACGACAGCCAGAACACGAGAAAGGTGTGAAAAACTAGCGAGATCTAGGAGTGTCGCGAGATTATGTATTTGTACACTTGCGACACTTCGCAAATCATTCCCGAAAATAAAGGACAGCTTAGCTGTCATCCATTATTTAACACCCTATATAAAGAGCCGAACAGGCCTATTGAGAGAGAGATCTTTTTCGAGTGTTGAGCAAGTCATTAAGAGAGAGAAAGTTTATAGTGATTGTAATTTCTTTAGCTCTTTTCCATTTTATCTTGTAAACATTCAAGAAATTAATCAACAAAAATTATAATTGTTCATCTTCAATGGTTTGATTGTGTGGATTCTTGTGAGGGGTGTAGTGTAGGATTTCCTGCAACTACATCCAATATTTTCCGAAATCTCTCAATAGAAAATCTCCAATTAGTAAATGCACATTACCAATTTTTATTTTCTAGAGATAAGCATTTAATTGCTGGTAATTAAAGCATATAAAACTAACAACCTTAATTAAAAGATTCTTAATTTATTTCGGACCGGGATCTTCTTGAGTTATTAAGGAATATCTTTGAACAATAAAAGATAAGAGTTACTGATCATGTTCAAAGTATGTCGACATCTTTTCTTTGTAAATCCTCTTTCATATTTACAATCTTGGAATCGATTATACCACACTTCCAAACAAGTTTAGAATTGGCTCATCTGTATTCCAAGACAACTATGTGATTGATCAAATATCGATTCACTAATCATGGGTTCACAGTTTTACCAAACACAAGGATTGGTTCTACCTCAATATGGTTTGTCAAGACCGGTTACATCAGTTACCAGGATCGGTTACGTCAATTACCAGGACCGGTTACCATCTACTCATGGTATTACTTGTGATCGGTTACACGAGTCACTAGGATCGGTTACATCAATTACCAGGATCGGTTACACCAATTACTAGGACCGGTTACGCCAATTATAAGGATCGATTACATAACTCTTTTGTGATCGGTCACACCAATTACTAGGATCGGTCAAACCAATTACAAATATCGATCATACCATCTCAGGTGATTACTTAGGATCGATTACACTAATAAAAGTCATACCAAATCATAAGTCAGGCACTGTGATTAGTTATACCAAGATACATAACAAGTTATGATCGGTTCTACTAACTCACACATATTGGTAATCCAAAGATATGCAATGAATAACAATACCAATAAGCCTGGCGATTTCCCTTTTGATTCATAAAACAAGTTTATGAATGTACTTTCTTTAATCAAATGTAAACATTGTTTCCAGGGACAAAATCTTCACCTTTATCCATACACATAATCACAATAGCATTCATATGATTATGTCGATGTCATATATACGAAGTTCAAAAGATAAGCGTTATACTTCGTATCCTAATTCCTTAACATTATGATCATGTGATCATGTCTTACTACTACAATATAATCATTCACAGCTTCGCAGTTATGTTTTCAATATAGCACGACTTGAAAGATATGTTAGGAATGAAACAGTTCAAGTCAATATTACTAACCTCAAGAGGAAGGATGATGTCGTCGTTGTAGCTTGTTACTTCTTCACATTCTTCGGGTCTTCGAGTAATACTTGTATGTCTCATAATCCTAGACTTTCTAGCCTAACCTATACGAAGTTGTCTTTAGTACATAATCAAGCGACTCTTAGATGAGTTTTGATTCACTAAAATATGACAACCAAACTTGACATACCAACGCTTGGTGGGTTCAACCGAGCTATGCTCTAACACCAATAACATTTCTTCGGGGTGCCTTTAGTAATTTTTGTCGGAGGTCCAAATACCATTGTTCGAGCCAATTTCTCGCAAAAGCTTGTTTCTCCAAAAACACCTACAAAGACATAAAAGGCCAAATAAGTACAAAATCGAGCACTAACAATACACGTAATTGATATCAAAATAGACACATAAATGCGTCTATCAGGTATGTACTAGGAATTATTCAGAAGCCTCGGTAAGTCGAGTCAGAGCCTAGAGTAGACATGACCAGTGTATCTCGCGATGATGTATAGTCCTTGATCTCAAATAGCGTGAGTCGTGCTTACAGGAGACATGTATGTCTCCGCTCTGGGTCATAAGTCCGTCGGGGACGTTTTTACGCATATACAGAGCCTACATGACGAGTAGTATCTCGTCGAGTATGTATAATAGGAATTATGGCATCACAATAAGTTGCGTCTCGCAAAGACATGCTAGGATTGTGGTTGTTCAGGTTCATAAGTCTGACGGGGACGTTTTACGCTCTACATATTCTACGTGACCAGCAGTATCTCGCCGGGGATGTGCGCTAGGAGTCACGGCATCACGACCAGCAGTGTCTCGCTGGGACGTGTACTAGAAATCGTGGCTAGGGGTGCCTTGAGAACCAAGGGCTTAATCTCTCCCGTGAGAGCTGAGTTTTTCCCTATGATCTTGAAATGACATTTTTGCCCCTTATCCAAATTTCACCATCTACAGTGACCAATACTTTTATATTTTCCAATGCAATGATGGTTGTTAACTTGTGCACGGATGCACAAGATAACAAAACTTTTCATATACACATAAAATACATTAAGGTATTTGTATCTGGTTTCTATCTTTTTCATAATTTTTCAAATAATTATGAATCCATGTATGACTTTAAAATTACCCGCTGCTCTGGAGTAAAAAAATTAGGGCTTTAGCCTTACTTTCCTGACCATAAATCCCACAAACTCTTAACCTAATCAGTGTAGGTGTCTGTCGGATTTTAAGTCTTCGAAATCTATTGGATTTCTATAATCGCAACTCGTGCCTAATCGATCAATCCAAAGATCAGACACGACCTGTGAAAAATCGGATGAGTCGGGTCTGGTATGTTGGGAATGACGATTGCATGGCCCTGACTATCCAGAATTATAAGTTGTAACGATGCTCACTTGACTGGATAGGTTCATGCCAATATTTGACTCGAATAACTTTTTTTTTTTTTTATGTTTTCCTTTTGCGAAAATCCCTGATACCATCAATGGTAGTTATGTAGAGCTTTCTTTAAGTTTGCTCACAATAAAACTTTTTTTTCCTTTTTAAGTGATGTCAATGTAGTATAATGGTAAAGTCATTTTGTGGTGAATGATTTATTTTTGAAGCATACATTGAATAAAAGACTTAAATTGTTATTACACGGGGAAATTGGATCCCCCTAGAGTCACTTAAAATAATCTGATTGATGCAAGGTGGGGTTGCATGGTCCCATATCGTAGTCGATAAGTTTCCTGCTTGGCTTCCGTCCGCCGCGAAGTTTGATAGACCGTCTGCCGCTTGGATTCCTTCCCGATATGAGTGTTGGATATCGCAATAGGGCATTTGGCGCATATGTTGTTTTATTTCGGCGATCATTTCTGCAATATACCAAGGTGTTTCTGTTGAGGTGTTTATGAATCGCATGAGATTTTCCGAGTCCGTTTTAAACAACACCTTGTTCCAATGCCTTTCCGTCGCCATTCTAGTTGCCAGTACAGTCGCCCATGTTTCTGCTGTAATTGCATCCGTTATACCTAAAGGCTATGCAATAGCTATCAAAGTGTTCGCGTCTGAGTTCCTGCAAATGACCCCTGCTCCTGCCATCCCTGGATGTCCTCGAGCAGCTCCATCAATGTTTATTTTAATCCAATCTTGTTCTGGTCTAATCCATCTTACGAAAATTGTTTTTGTTATTCTGTGGTTATTTGGTGTAATCCTGGGTGTTGGTCCCCTGGGAGAATTGGTGGGGTTATCTTTTTCGCCCATTAAAATTCGTGTTGTTGTTGTAGGGCGCGCCTTAAAATGTCCTCTGGAGTGGAGTTGGTTTGTCTGAAGACGAGTTCATTTCTGGCTTTCCAAAGTGACCAGAGGAGATAACAAACAGATGTGATGGTAGACCTTGGAGGATTTGGGTTATTGTTGTTTGAGTTGTGACAGTAAATGTTTGGTTATTGTTGGTGGGTTGATGTGTTGTTATATGATTGGACAACTTGTCCCATGTGTCTAATGCAACTTGGTAGTGAATAAGCATCTGTACAACAGATTCTGGAGAGCTTCTGCATCTTGGGCAAATGTTGGAGTTGGTGAGGTTGATATGGTATAAGAGAGAGAAGGTTGGTAGTCCTTCATTAATAACTTTCCACAAGAAAAGCTGAATTTTTGGTGGACATGGTAAGGTCCATAGAAATTTGGTATTTGGAAGGGGGTTTAGTTGAAAGAGATTATCTTGTTGGATTAGACTATTGTAGCCAGATGAAGTTGTGTATTTTCCTGATTTTGAGAGCGGCCAAATGATTCTATCTGGGTATTGGTCACTTGGTAGGTGAATATTTATTATATGTTGGATAACTGAAGGTGGAAGGGTACCTAATTGGTCATGTATCCAGTTATGGGTAACAGAGTCAATGATGTCTGCTACGGTTTGGATTGGATAGCATTGGGAAGGATCAAGGGTTTGATGGTAAGGTATCCAATTAGCTTGGATTGGGGTGTCTAAACCGTTTCCTATGCGATGAAATATGAATTGTTTGAAGAGAGGTATTAGAGATGCCATTTGTTTCCATTGCGGGCTGGCGTAATTAGAAACAGAGATTGTACTTTGGAAAATGGGTTGATGATTGAGGTATTTCTTGGAAAAGAGTTCGGTGCAGATTGGGTGAGGCTTTTCATGGATGTTCCATAACCGTTTCATGAATAAGGCTTTGTTGTGATGGCTACTTTTCCTAATTCCTAGCCCTCCTTGGGCAATCGGTTTGTTTAATTTAATCCATCCTAAAGGGTGAAGTTTTTTAACAGAGGAATCATGGCCCCAGAAAAAGTTTCTTGCTATCCTATCAATTTGGTTGTGTACATGTGTGGGGAATATTTGTGATTGCATGAGATGATTAGATGTAGGAGTTAAGGATGTTTTAATAAGAAGTAACCTTCCAGCATGATTAAGACATTTTGTCATCCATCCTTGAGCCTTTCGAGCCAACCTTTGAAGTAATGGTGCGGATATGTGTTGAGATGTTCTTCCATGTTTAAATTGAACTCCCGAGTAATAGGGGGTGTTGATGTGGTTTGCATGTTGAAGAATTGGTGGAGCGACTCTATATGATGAGGTGGAAGTCTCGGGTGGTGAATGATTGTGGATTTTGCGGTATTGATGTATTGTCCTGCTGATGAGCTGTACGACTGAAGTATTTTTTGGAGGTTGTTATTACTTTCTTGAGTTACCTTGAAAGAGATGAGAAGATCATCTGCATACATCAGATGTAGGACTGGTGGAGTTTTTTGTGATATGCGGAGTCCCCCTATCATCTTTTTGGCTTCCATATTGCCCAAGTTTGTTGATAATATTTCTGCACATATAATGAAGATATAGGACGAGATGGGATCTCCTTGTCTGATTCCTCTTTATGGGGTGATGAAACCATGAGGGGTTCCATTGACGTTGATTGAGTAGGTGACTGAGGAGATACATAACATAATATAATCCACAAATATGGTTGGAAAACCTAATTTGGAAAAGGTTTTTTTAATGAAACCCCAATCTAGACTGTCATAAGCTTTCTCAATATCTAGTTTCATAGCGATTTTGGGATCTTTGGTGATCGGTGAAGTTCTGATGTAGTGAAATAGTTCTCCTGCAATTGCTATGTTATCTTGTATAAATCGTTGTGGCACGAAGGCACTTTCGTAAGGACTTATTAGGAATGGGAGGAGGGGTCTTATACGATTGACTAAAATTTTTGATATCACTTTGTAGGTGACATTGCAGAGACTGATAGGTCTAAAATGAGAAGGTTTTGTTGGTGTGTCCACTTTTGGGATGAGAGTAATGTTTGTATGAACTTGAGTAGTTTCCTAAAAAAATTTAAAGAACTTACCAAAAATTTTAAGAACTTACCAAAATGGGTCGATCCAATGGTGGTTTTACTCCAAGGGCAAAAGTTCATTGGAAACTTAGTCAGCACCAAAAAAATTTTAGTTAATCTTTTTATCGTAGATCTTCAAGAATCCTGATAGAAATTGGGCGGTGACAATCATAAAAATAATAAAATATGACCCCATGACCCATGTGATTAATTATGTAATATGGATTCCAGAGAGAATACGCATGGACATTCCATGTGAGATCCCAAAAGAAAACTAGGTTTACAAGGTGTGCCCACCACATGCATCCTACAAGAGGACACTCTCGCTCCATAGTCCGCATTACTATTATTTCTAGAAGTAGACAGCCCCTTGCATTTGTTTTGGTTTTTATAGAGAGATTAATAATAAGAATTGAGATAAAAGCTGCAAGAGCCCCAAGAGTAACACTCAATAATAAGAAACAAAAGTACAGATGAATTTCTAACTGGCATGGCAGATAGAAATGTCACAAGAAATTGCTAAACGAAACGATAGTAGTTGGGATTCTCGGGAACTTCAAATTTCGCTACTCAACCACTTGTTTGATTTATTTTTAGGGAAACCCCATAAACCGGAAAGCAGAAACTTACTAATTGAGAATGGAACTTAGTTGTGCATTTCTCAATGCTATGCGCAATGCAACTTCCAAGCATCCCTCTCTCCGTAGCCATGGAAGGCTAGATAAAATGAAACGTTCGATAATAAACACAAAATTGGTCAAAAAGACCAAAATCAATAATTTCTGGGTGAAAAAGACATTTAGGTTTTGATACTGTTTAAATAGCCAAAAATTAAAAAGATATTAACCGGTTTCATTTAAATGGACAAAAAAATTTAAAAATATGCGCAGGATGTGTTATTTTTTCATCCGTCCATTTTCAAATATTTTTTTCTTATTTTTATTTTACACAAGGAAAAATATGGGGAAATTCATCCTTGTTATTTTTAAGTATAGAAAAAATATCGGGATGAATTCGAGTTTCATCCTTGCTCTATTATTTTTTTTTCGCTATTTCACCCGTATTTTTTTTTAAAATTTCGATTCCATTTGAACCAATTTTGTGTTTTTTAAATTTTTTTGAATAAAACGACTCCATTTTCTCGATAATAAAATGGTCCAAAATAAATCGACCTTGTACAGATCCAAATTCATATCCATAAATATTGTCATCAAAAGAAACAGTGAAATATTGTCCAAAAGATGCTGTCACATGACCTTTTACTGCATCATCAATCATTTAATATGTACAAAAACTCGAACTTTATTGGTGCTTGCTTTGTACTAAATTCATTCTTTAAAAACGTGAAACCACGTATTGATTCAAAAGAAATAGTGGCCCACCCTGGCAATGTTTCGATCTTGACTTGTTCACCACCGCATTTGTCTCTTAGTCCCGGCAACACAGGACAGGACTCTAAGGCTGTAACATATAAACGATAGCCGTTTTAACCATTTTTGATACTAACTTAGACGTCTTAGATTCCAACTCAAATCCAACTGAGAAATGAAAAGAGTAACCCTTTCCTAGTATATTGAGTGTGAATGCTATAGCTTATCGAAATTATTAATCCCAACACTGCACAAAATGACTGTATATCTTAATTTGCTTTTAACCAAATCATCAAAAAAGTAAGAAAACTTCCGAGTTACAGACTGTCTTGGCTAATTTTATTATAATCCAAGCCAGAGAGATTAGTGTATTAACAATTCCATTAATAAGTCAACAAGTCAGAGATCGACAGCTTTTTATCTCTGTAGTTGTTGGAATGAATGTCGCAAAATAAAGTGAGAACTGAAGGAAGAAAAGATACCATGTGAAAATAAATTTGTTCCTCTCCTATTGAGTACCTGTTTCTTCTTTGGAAGTACTTAAGATTTGACTCAGAATGTTTTATGGCACCTGCCTAAAACTCCTCCTCTCTTGTGTCCTGTCCTTTACCAACACCAATTGTTCAAGTACCCAACTTTTGCAGAGAATAAATGAGACTAGTAATCAATGAAATAACAACAATCTATCCCCATCTCCTCTCCTATTTTACACCAATTACATAAAACATCAAACAAAATTGGAGACAAACCATGTTTAGATCATCTCCAATAGTGGGTGCTACTAATCCTGCTACTAATCCTACGTGGAGTTTTTATTTAGATCCTTATTTGTTGGGTTATATATATGTAGCAAAAATAATAGTGATTTTTCCATGAACCATCTTCATTAGTGTGGGGTGTTAGTTTTAGGATTTTTTTCTTTTTTTGATAAAAATAAATATGATTCCTTTTTTCCTATTGGTTTAGAAGGTATAAATAAGACTTTGTCTAAGACCTTCATATTTATTTTGACACATTTCCTACTTTATAGGACCTACTTTTCCTACTTTATAGGACCTACTTGGAGATGGATTTAATCTAAACGATTTAAAATCCTATGTGTCAAAAAAAAAAAAAAAATCCCACTCTGTTGGAAATGCTTTTAGTAGCTAATAACTTTACTTCCATATAATTTGCATACAAAGACGGACAGTTTAATGTTGTACACTATAAACTGATATCTCGTGCAAAGAGAATAAGAAAATACAATTAATTAATATGGAGAACTCTAACCAAACCTTTTCATGAACAAGAAAAGAACTTCAGATACACAAATACGGACATGCCCAACCCACCTCCCAACATAGGAGGAATTAACATCAGAAAAAACAATCTATGAATAATAACAACCACCCTCTTCTTATATATTCACCTATTCTGATTTTAAAAGAATTCAAGCAAGGAACATACGAAAATCAAACACTTCTGATCAGAAACGATAATATTAAAAACTGAAAAATTTAATCAAACTTGCCTGCGCATCAGCCCCGCACTCATCTAATAATTGTTGCGCTGTGTCGTGCCCAGTTGATGGAGTTGCTTCCTACTTACTGTTGGTGCTGCTCTTCTTCTTCAACAAACTTCCAAATTTAGACAGCAATGGCTTCTTCTTCTTTTGCTGAAGTTGCTTTGTTGGAGAGGTTGCTCCATTTTCGATATTCTCCGTTGATGACAATCCGTTTACCTGGTCCAGGCTTTCATCATCCATCTTAGATTCAACATCGTCATCAACTGATTCATGTTCAGTTCCCTTCTCTGGCAAGTAATCTTTCTCACCAATCTTGAAGTTCTCCCACATTTTAGGCTCAAGTTCAACTGTATTGTCTTCTTTTTCTTTGTGATTACCATTTCCAATCCGCAGATTCTCCAAAAGATCATCTTTTGTGTGTTCTTCAACATTTTGAGATGGAGTTTGCAACACTGAGTTTTCCTTTTCAGCTGTATTCCCATTCTCCACTGTGAATTCTACCACTTTAGGGAGCAAATCATAATCTTTTTCACTGTCGGAAACATCTCCATTTTCTTCAGTTTTCTTTTTTGCAGTTACTTCTTGGAGAAATTTAGACAACTCCTCGACTTTCTCTCGAGCATTGGCTTCTTTAACTCGAAGCTCTTCATTCTCATGGATGATACTCTGCAGTTCATTCTCTTTGTCCAACAATCTATCCTTCAGTACTATGCTCTCAACTTTAACTTCCTCCACCAGTCCCCTCAGAGAACTAACCTCAGATTCTGCTTCTTCTAGGTTAATCTGCATCTGAATTCCATCCTTCTTGGCAACCCTAGCTTCCTCTTCTGCTTCTTTGAGTAAGCTAACCAACCTTTCGGTTTCGTTCCTTACACATAAAGTTTCTTCTTCCAATTGCTTTATGGAAGTTACAAAACTCTTCTCCTTTTCCTCCCAAGCAGAGTTAGAATTCTCAATTTCAAGCTTGGATTGATGAATAGTGTTCGATAAGAGATCAATTTCATTTCTGGATACGTCAAGTCTGTTTTCATACTTCTCATTTGTTTCTTTCAAAACCATCTGTAAATCTTCTATTTCAGCCTCTGCAGTTTTTAAATCAGATTCAGTGATTAAAAGCTTCTCCTTGGCTTCTCTCGCTTCTGAAGAAACTTCATGTAAAGCCGATGCTAAACTTTCCATCGCCTTCTTACTCTTGTCTTCATCATCCCTAGAAGCTTCCAACTTGTTTATAAGCTCGTTTTTCTCCTCCAACAAGTTCTGAACGCTTGAAGCTGCAAGTTTCTCGTGGTTTAAAGCTTGCATTTTTTCTTCCTTGACAGTTTCTAGCTCGGCATTGAGAAATTCAATTGTCTTGGCCATTTCAGAATATTCTTTTTTCACTGTATCGTAACGTTTTTCTGATTCATCGAGATCTTCTCTTGCTCTCGCAATTGAAATCTCCAAGGATCCAACCTGCTCTTTAAGAGATTCTACATCAGACTCAGCATCCTGTAACAAACCAATCTTACCCTCTAGTTGTTGCATAAGAGAATCCAAAGACACTGATGCAGATTTCTCCGACCGATTTGCTTCCTCGACTCGCATCTCTAAATCTTGGGATTTCTTCTTCATCTCCTCCACCAAGTTAATCGCATGAAGTTCAGCTTGCTTTGCAGTTTCTACATCAACCTTTAATTCCTTAATCACAGCTTCTCCTTCAGCCAACTTAGCTTCCAGCTTTGCTTCCGTAGATTTTGATACCTCGAGGTCTTCTTTAAGAGAATCCATATCAATTCTTAGATGTTCAACCAGGGCTTCTCTTTCTGCCAATTTTTCTTCGACAGATTTCAATTTCTCGAGCTCTTTTTTCAGAGAATCAACTTCAACCCTCGCATTTTCAATGAGAATCTCATTTTCAACCATCTTTGACGCATCAGATTTTGATTTGCTGACTTCTATCTTCAGACAATCAACCTCTAGCCTTAATTGTCCTATAAGCTCTTCACTTTCGGTTGCCAAAGTCACCTCGGCAGCTTTGGATTTTTCGAGTTCTTGCTGTAAGTGTTCAATTAGCTCTTCACTTTCAGCTAATTTCGCCACAGCAGCTTCAGATTTCTTGACTTCTTCTTTAAGAGAGTCAACCTCAATGTCAAGCTTCTTTACCAACTCAGAGGTCTCATTGGATTCTCTCTCCACCTTTATATCAAGCAAGGCCTTCAATTTACCCAACTCTGCTGTGAGCACCTCCACCTTCTCAGCATGGATTTCTGCGATCTTGGTAGCATCCTCGGCATGACTTAAGGCTTGGTTCTTTGCATCCGCGGTCATGGCTAATTCCTGCTTAATAGTTTGCAGTTCCTGAGTTGTAGACAATAAGGCAGCCACATCAACAGCATGTTGATTTCGTACAGCTTCAAGCTCCTTAGTCCATGCTTCTTCTTTCTTTTGAGAAGTCTCAATTCCCACTTGCTCCAATTCATCAGCTCGGAATTTCTCAATCTCAGTGTTTTCTTCCGCTCGTTTTTGAGCAACGATGGATTCCCCAAGTTTCGCATCTGCCTCCTCTGCAACTCTCTTTGCTTCCTTTAACTCCTCAAGAGCTTGATCTTTCTCTTTCTCAATCAATGCTAATTTCTCCTTTGTTTTCGTCAGATCTTCCTTGGCTTGATTTAATTGAGCTTGTAGCTCTGATCCTTTTACTGCGCGTGGCAGTTGTTTCTGCATTTGCAAATGACAAATTACAACCCAATTGTGAATTTCAAAGAAAGTTACAAGTTTCATTAAAAAAAAAAAAAACATGAAATGACAGTAAACTAAGTATTCAGGATCCGAAGATTCCTCATTTAACATACATCAGTTGGTGTTGTAGTAGTAACCCTAGGAGATCTCCGATCAGTAGGAGTTTTTGATTCAGCTGTTTTTGGGGATCGTTCAATTGAGAGACGTGAATTGTGTGCGGGAGAAGGTGTACCAAGACGCGAATTTGCCACAGGTGACGGTGAACCACTGTCAGGTTTTGATACTCCCCTTGCTATTTTGCTAATCTTAGGGGTAGCAGGGGAGGTTTTGTTTGGCGGTGCAGCATCAGATCTGTTCAATACCCAAATAATAGAATCTCATACATCAAAATGCAAAATCAATCAACATGAACATCACATTTCTATTTTAAATAAAGAACAACCATGACATCTAACTCAATAAAATCAATATGCAGTAACATTTTAAATCTAAATCAAACTAAAGAACCCCTAAACAATTTTGACTCGTGATGAAGAAAAACAGAAACTTTCAATGATCAAAATGTTGACAAGAGAAAAACCCAAGTAAAAGTTCAAAAGTCCAAAACCACAGAAAAATAGAAAAATAGCCTAAAGCAGATGTATACAAGCCAGATCCATACCATTAATGAAGAAGAAGAATGAACTAAAAATGAGAAATACCCAGATTAGAGAAAAAATCTAAGTAAATGAAGTTGAATAAAACATAGAAAAACAATGAGTCATACATCAGATCTATAAAGTTATACATAGAGAGAACAAAGAAAGAAACTTACTTGGGTTTTGAAGACAACATATTTGTTGTTATTCCTCTTGCTGTTGCTTTAAGGAGAAGCTTCTTCAAGAGTTTAAAGAGAAGAGTTTGGTTTACTCAAATAATCCTCTACTAAAATGCAGCAGACATTGTAAGAGGAGAATTTTAAGAAAATGAGAGTTGAAACAAAATGTTCTCAGACTAACAGAAACAGAACAAGTAGATGAAGAAATAGCAAATGAAAAATGAAGTAATAATAATTTCAGTTGGTCAGCCACTCAGCCTCTCACTTTCTCTCTCTACAAGTAACTTTTTCAGAAGCAAAGAAGTGCAAATTACAACTTTGCTTTACCAGACAGTAGAAATCATAAAAAGAGAGAGGGAGAGGTTGAAGAAATAGCAGCCCCATTACAGAAAAAAGAGAGAGAACTGAATTGACACCAAAACATGCTTTTCTTTTTTTCCTTACCTTTTTTTCCCCTCAATTTCAAAGGATACATGCTAAAATCTACTAGCTTCTAAGATTGATGACAAGTTTAACCCTAATAATAACCGGTTCTATCTATCCACTACTCACTACATTTGCGGCATTTTGCAGAATCTAACACCTGGCTGAATGACTAATTTGACCTCTTCTGTTTTACAAAAATAAATGAGTCGACGGTATGAAATTAAGCCTGTTTGGATAGGAAAAAAAGTAACTTTTTGACTTCGGTAAGTCAATAAGTCGGAAGTTAGTATGGATGTCTGGTTTACAACTGACTTTTGGAAGCAAAGAAGCAGCTTCAATACGAAGCAAAAAATCTCGGCTTCTTGCTTCTCCTCGATCCATGTGTTAATTATATTTTTATCTTTTCGCTTATCTTTCTTTCCTCTTCCCCAAACCATGATTTAGAACTGAAAATTTCTCAGTATGGTGTTTTTAGCGGAGAAAACCCATCAATATCATTACGAATTTAAGGGGGAAAAGATTGAAATTCCTTTACTCGGTCAACTTCTCAAATCTCATCCATATTCGCGTTGGTTTTTTCTTTTCTCATCGTCGTCATCAATACTCCCCAGCTCCTGATCAACTTCTCAGATCTCATCCATATCATACTAATTATGGCGCCCCAAAGATCGCAGATGGCTTACAATTGATGGGTTATAGTCGATTTTAAGGTATGTAAACCTTGATTTTTCTCTTATTTTTTTATTGACAATTAAAATAGATTAATAACAATATAAACTACATTAATTTACAAAACAAATATATTTTGACTTCTACTCTCGTTATGTTGCCAAACTTACTTATTGACTTTTTAACTTATAAGTCTACCGGTAGCCAAACTAACTTATCTACTTTTTAGCTTCTGAGAAGTCCAGAAGCACTTCTGACTTCTACTTCTGTATCCAAATAGGAAGGGTTCGTTTGGTACGGTGTAACTGGAGGGTGTCAAAGGTAGTAGTCAAGGGCAGCTTTCGAATGTTGATTGTTTGGCATGTACTCAACTACAAGACATTGCAACTACGTGTAGTTCCTATCATTCCCAAAAGGCTACATCGAATGTCGGCATATTAAGGTGTGCATTGAACAAGGTCATGTATTACTCTCTCAAACTATACCGTTGACAAATGTTGACAGCTTATTTTATGCATATAATCAGATATTCTTTTATTTTATTCTTTTTAAAAGTCATTCTTTGACTATTAAATGTTTAAATTCATTATTTTTTTTAATTTTCTTTTTCCTTTAGTATTGTTTTCTGAAAAAATAATAATTATATTTCAATTTATTATTATTTAAAAAACTCAGGTGAAATTGTTCGAACGGCCTGGTCCTAGTTTTCGAACGGCCCTCCCGGACCCAACCCAGGTGAAACCGTTCGCATACTAGGTATACAAACAAGGTTCTCGGACCTTTACAGGTAAAACCATTCGCATACTAGGTACGCAAACAAAGTTCACGGACCTGAATTATAACAATACAGTTCGCATACTAGGTATGCATACCGTGTTGTATCGAGACATGGTTAATTGTTCTAAATGGGCATTTCAATCATTGAAACATCCTTAGAAGACGACAATGGCTGTCTCACACAAACCATTAGCTTCAAGTAATTTTCAAGTGATCGAATGATCAATACGAAACTTTCCAAGTCGACATCAAATGATTGTCTCACACAAACCATGTAAGATGTTTCAAGGTAATTTTCACATGATCATCTTTTGACTTAATATTTAGTTTCCAACAAATAATTGTCTCCAACTAAACTCGTCAAGAATATGATGAACATAGTTAAAGCAAAAAGCTTCCAACATATATTTCGAGAAATAGATAAGCGAGATAAACTCGGCCCGAAATATTAAATGTGTATAATTTAAAAGTTTATATAGCTATACGATTTAGTCTCATTAGAAGATAGAATAGAATAGACTTCTGAGTGATAGATAAGTTTTAGTCTCCACATACCTTTTGTTGATGAAGTTCCTCCAAGCTCCTTAGTAGATCTTCGTCTTCAATTGATGAACGCCGTGAAGTCTAAAGCTCAACTACACATTCTATCCTAATCCGAGACATAGCTATAAGTAGACTAGAAATCAAGTATATAGTTTTGATCAACTAAACTTGACAAACAAGCTTGAGATAGCAACGCTTGCGAGTTCGACCGAGCAGTGCTCTAACAATCTCCCCCTTTGTCAATTTTATTGACAAAACTATCAATACATATGGATTACAAAATAAATAAACTCTGTAGCTTCTCATCCACCATGCTTGATTTCCTTGGCTCTTCAACATTCCTTGAATTCTTCGTACTCCAACGATTCTGAACGTGTTCAACTCAGCATCATTGTTGTTGAAGATCCGTATCCATAACAATAAGAAAACAGATGTTCTCAATCATTGTTATTCAGTGTCATAGTATTATTATACAGAATCAAAGTCCAATTGCATCACAACTTTGACAATAATACTACAGTGATATGTATCACTCCCCCCTTAGTCAATACTTCCATCTCACAATGAAATCCCCCCCTACATAATCATCCGTAAACCATATGTATGTAGTGTGAACTACCAAATAATTCTCCCCCTTTTTTTCAATATAAATTGGCAAAGGTACGAAAAATATGGGATCATAATAAAATTCTCAAAGAGATAATTCATGACTAAAAGAGAACATATCAATTTTGTTTTGATGATTTCACATAGTCGAAACTAAGTGTATTCATCAAGGAGTTTATAAAGATACAAGATAACTCCTATAATATTCCACATCTGCACTCCCCACAAAGATATGGCAATTAAGTACAAGTTCAATTAAGAACTCTCCCCCATAATATGTCATTCTCGAAAGAACAACATGAGCGACCTTACTTTTACGAGAAAAGAATGATTTCTTTGTATACTTTGATACCTGACAGAAACAAACTACTACTACTGGAAACAAATGCGGAATTTAAACAACACTACACTGGAACTTTAAGCTTTTATTTCCCAAAAGATATAGATAAATCCATGGGCAAGTAGCTAGAAGTCTTAATTTTCCAAAACAACACCAATAGACTGTCGTAAGTGTTGAAACGTTGCAGTATCTAGACGTTTGGAGAGAATATCAGCCAATTGTTGTTCGGAAGGCACAAATTCCATGTTGATAATACCATTTTCATATAGATCTCTTAACAGGATTAGTTCTTGAGTGCTCAACAGGATTCTCAGTAATGCGAATCGCGCTTGAGTTATCACAAAAGATCTTCATTATCCCAGTGTCAATTCCATAATCAGCAAGCATTTGTTTCATCCATAGAAGTTGAGTACAACACGAACCTGCAGCAATATATTCTGCTCCGCATGTTGAAAGGGATTGTGAGTTTTGTTTCTTGTTATGCCATGCCACAAGATTCAATCCTACATAGTAAAATCCCCTTGATGTACTCTTCCTGTCTTCCACACATCCCGCCCAGTCAACATCTGAATAAGCAGTACGATCAGTGTTAGTATCAAAAGTATAAGAAATACTATAACTGATAGTGTGTTGAATGTATCGCATGATCCGTTTTGCAACAGCAAGATGAGATTCCTTCGAATTAGCCTGAAATCTAGCACTTTAACCAACACTAAAAGCAATATCAGGTCTAGTAGTTGTAAGATACTGTAGTTGCAGGAAATCCCACAATACATCCCTCACAAGAATTCACAATAATCAACCCATCTTTAAGATCAACAATCACACTTTTTATTAATTGAGTTAAGGAATTTTACAAATAGGAAATGAAATCAAGAATACAACTATTGTTCTAGACTTTCTCTCTCCTCAAAACTTTCTCTCCACTTTAAAAAGATCTCTCTCATCCTAAGCATGTTCGGCTCTTTATATAGGATATTACATAGTGGGTGACTGATAGGGTGTAGAATACATCCTATTTACTATCTATTGTTTATGCTTTCTTTGCTATTTTTCTTGTAAATTATGTATTTTACGCTTGTTTTGAGTTTTATAGCTACTTTGGAGTCGCACGGAGGAAAAGAAGAAGAAATCACCAAAATTGAGCAAAAAGGGCATAATTGTCATTCCATAGGGCGAGCACTATCTGGAGCCAGGTTAATGTTAAGGGACAAGTCTTTTGGAGGAGCACTATAGACAAACCAGCTGAGGATAAGGGGCTGGAAACTTTGGCTAGCCCTTATCAGAAGTGACCACCTACTATAGGCACCCATCAGGGGTGGTTTTTATGTTGGGCGTTTTAATCCCTGTAGGATCAGAATATCGCAACACCAATACTTCGCGAGATTAATAAACGACTACATTGCGAAGGCGTCGCATGGAAGTAATATAAATGACGCAATGGATGACGACAGCCAAAACATGAGAAAAGTGTGAAGACTTGGCGAGATTTAGGGGTGTCGCAAGGATAGACAGTTACACACTCGCGAGGAGTCGCGAGTCATTTCCGAAAATAAAGGATAGCTTAGCTGTCATCCACTATGTAATACCCTATATAAAGGGTTGAGTAAGTCTGTTGTAGGAGAGGTCTTTTTGAATTGTTAAGCAAGTCATTAGGAGAGAGAAAATTAAGAGTGATTGTAATTTCTTTAGCTCTGTTCTACATTTCTTTGTAAATCTTTTAAGAAAACAATTAATAAAACACATTATTATTCCTCTTCAAATGGATTGAATAAGCAAATTCGAGTGAGGTGTGTAGTGTAGGATTTCCTGCAACTACATATGCGCTAGAAACAGGGATTGAACAAGATTGAAGATCGAAGAGTACAATTAAAATCGTTTAAATCAAGAAAATGAGAAAGGAAAATGTTAAATCAGATGAGATAGAGGAGTTAAGAAGTAAGGAACATAATGAAGATATGGAATACAATTCAATTACAAAAGCAAAGGTTAATGAATTCCACGAAAATATTAGAGGAAGGATACATAAACGAGATTTTGAAGGAAAGAAGATTATAGATGAGGAGAGGACATCGTCTTTGAAGGAATGGGAAAAGCGAGAAAATAACGTTCAGTAGAAGAAATACCCAGAGAAAGTTTGAATCATATATCTCCGCTAGTGATCACGATAAATGCAAGCGAGAAAAGAGAAGAATCAAAGCAAAAGCAAATGCGGAAGAATGGGAAATAAATGAGAACTTTGGTGGATACACGGGGAGTTTGGTGAGTATCATGTTTTACCATACATACAAAAAATTAGGATATAAAGATGAAGAAATGAGTTCTCCAAGATATTATATTCATGGTTTTGGAAAATCTATAACAATACCTAAAGGGGAGATAAAATTACAAATTTTACTTGGAGAAATTGAAACACAAGTAACATTAAGTATAGTGGATATGGACTCGCCGTACCACATATTGTTAGGGAGACCTTGGGTACATGCAATTAAAGCGGTAGCGTCAACACTCCATCAGTGTATCAAATTTCCTATGCCGAGTGGAATTGGTGAGATCAGAGGAGATATTGATAAAGGGAGAATATATCATCAAATCGAGGTAAAGCATTATGAAGAGCAAGTGAGGAAGCGAAAAGATCGCAGAAAGATGATAAAAGCAGCTAAGAAAGAAGAAGAGTTTAGAATTTACATGATAAGAGCAAAAGAGGGAAAAGGAATACCTGGCGAAATCATGGAAAAAGGGAGTGAGTTCGCGAAGGAAATAAGAGGACCAACTCCTATGGGAGAGCCGAAGTCTAGCTATGTCGCAGCAGAACAAACAAAAGAAGTGAATGTTGGAACCGAGGAGGAGCCTAAAATCTTAAAAATTGGGACTAAAATGGAAGCGGATGAAGAGAAAAGAACTGTTGAGTTGTTGCGAGATTACAAAGACATTTTCGCATGGGATATGGATGAAATGCCTGGTATAGATCCATCTGTGGCTTGCCATAAATTGGAAATTGACAAGAATGTAAAACCCTTTAAACAAAGAATTAGAAAGATCGCGACAAAGATATCATCCTCAAATAGAAGAAGAATTGCATAAAATGTTGGACGCATGAATTATTAGACAAGCAAAATATCCCGAATGGATAGCAAATATGGTTATAGTTCCAAAGAAGAAAAAAGGAATAAGAATTTGTATAGACTTTACTGATCTAAATAAAGCTTGTCCTAAAGATAGTTTCCCGTTACCAGATATTCCGCAACTGGTTGAAGCAGCGGCAGGAAACGAAAGGATATCTTCTCTTGATGGATATAAGGGTTATAATCAAATTCCTCTCGCCGAAGAAGACCAAGAACATACTGCTTTCTTTGCTCCAAGAGGATTGTACTGTTATACAAAAATGCCATTTGGTCTGCGAAATGCTGGTGCGACATACCAAAGGATGGTGGAGAAGGTGTTCGCGAGATGGATACATAAAACGTTGGAGGTATACGTAGATGATATGTTAATAAAAAGTAGAAGAGCAGAAGACCATGTACAGGATTTGAAAGAAATTTTTGAACAAATGAGGCAATTTAATATCAAAGTAAACCCAGAAAAATGCACTTTTGGAGTTGCCTCTGGAAAAATTTTAGGGTATATTGTATCCAAAGAAGGAATTCAAGTCGACCCAGAAAAAGTACAAGAAGTTCGTGATATGCCAACACCGGCGACAATAAAAGATGTTCAAAAGTTAAATGGGTTGTTAGCTTCGCTAGGGAGGTTCATCTCGCGATCATCTGACAAATGCAAGCACTTTTTCAATATCCTTAGAAAGGGGTCGAAGTTTAAATGGACAGATGAATGCGAGAAAGCCTTGCAAGGAATAAAGGAACATTTAATGGATATATCAATTTTGCAAAAAGCAGAAGAAGGAGAAGAATTGTTGATCTATCTCGCGACAACCTCGCATGCGTTAAGTGCAGTGTTACTGCGAGTGGACGCGGGAGTAGAAAAACCAATTTATTATATCAACAAAACTTTCAACGCTGCAGAAAGGAATTACTCAAAAATTGAAAAACTAATCTTGGCATTAGTTTATGCAACATTTAAGCTTCGTATATATTTTCAAGCACATGTTGTCAAAGTGGTGACAAAAGTACCAATAGAATCAGTGATGAAGAATTCAAAGAGGTCGGGAAGAGTTGAGAGATGGAATGCTCAAATAAGTCATTGCAAACTCAAATATGAAATACTATCTTCGCCAAAATAACAGGTTGTCGCAGACTTTCTGGCAGAATTTCCTTTAGAAGAGGATGAATCAGTAGAAGAAATGATGGATGTAGAGGAAGAACATGGAGATCCGAAAGATTTGTTAACGGAACCAAATAGATGGGAAATATTAGTAGATGGATCATCAAATGGAGAAGGAAATGGAATAGGGATTGTTGTGATATCACCAGAGGGTAATAAAATAGCTCTTTCTTTTAGATTGGAGTTTGCATCAACAAATAACGAAACAGAGTATGAAGCTATAATACATGCTTTGCGATTTGCAATAGAAATGAAGCTAGAGAATGTAAGGATTACTAGTGATTCACAATTGGCAATTCGCCAGATAAAAGAAGAATATGCCATAAACGAAGTGTCTTTACAAAAATATAAGAAACTTGTTGATGAGTTGTCGACGCAGATACCAAGAATAAAGTGGAGACATATATCAAGGAGAAATAATAGGCTCGCAGACGCTTTTGCCTTTATATCAAGTATGATGACAGATCCAGTTTCGAGAAATATTAAAATACAAACACTCTTGATGCCGTCAATTGACAAAGAAGAAGAACAAGAAACCGATGTGATGGTAGTAGAAGACGGAACACAAACACTCTGCGAAGAAGATTGGAGAGCAGAGCTTCATGCATATTTACTGACATGAGAAACACCAAGAAATAGATTGGAAACACACAAATTAAAAAGCCGTGCAACAAATTATGAATTAAGAGATGGAGTGCTATACCGACGATCTTTTAACGGGCCTTCCCTTAGATGTTTAACAAGAAAGGAAGGGGAAATCATATTGAAGATGTTGCATAGTGGGGATGCTGGTAATCACAGCGGTGGAAGATCCTTAGCATATAAAGCAAAAATGCAGGGTTACTATTGGCCATATATGCATGAGGACGCGAAACAAGTGTCAAGACGTTGCGAGGATTGTCAAAGGCATGGGAAGAAAATACATGCACCAGGAGCTCCGTTAAATTCTTCAACAAGTGTTTGGCCATTTGGAAAGTGGGGATTAGACATCGTAGGACCATTTTTACCAGAACGGGACAGAGAAGATATTTAATCGTCGCTACTGATTATTTCACAAAATGGGCGAGAGGTGAAAGCGGTATAACATATTCGCGATAAGGATGTTTTTACTTTCATATTTGAGAACATTATATGCAGATTTGGGGTTTCAGCACAGTTGGTATCTGACAATGGGAAGCAGTTTGAAGGACAAAATATAGAATTGCTACTTAATGCATTTCAGATACGGTGTGGGAAATCAACTCCTCTATACCCATGAGCTAATGGTCAAGCAGAGGCGACAAACAAAACAATAAACGAGATATATTGAAGAAAAAATTGGAAGGATACAATAAAGGATGGTGCGAACAAGTACCCAATGCGGTATGGGCTTATAATACAACTAGAAGAGAAGCTACGGGCATGTCCCCTTTTTGTTTAACATATGGGGTTCAAGTTTGTACTCACGAAGTTAAAATTCCAACTACAAAGAAAGAAGCTTGGGAGAAAAATCTCAGTGCGGGTAACATCTTAATCAAGTTAGATGAATTAGAAGAAAAAAGAGAGAGAGCACTACAGCATATGGAGAATTACCAGCGAAGATTGGCAAGAGAATATAACAAGCGTGTCAAGATACGTGAATTTCAGCCAGGTGACTTGGTGCTGTGAGAAACACCTATATATCAGCGAGAAAATGGTGGCAAACTGGCAAGAAAATGGGATGGACCTTATATCATCAAGGAGATAGTGGGTACAGGGGCATATAGATTAATGGATCCTGAAGGCAAAGATGTAGGGCAAAAACTAGATAGGCCGTGGAATAGGTTATATCTTAAGAAATATTACCCATAGAAGATGGAAGAAATGGAGCGAGCCTGTGATGTAATGTTTTCGCGACAAATTGATTGTGAGATCAAAGGAAATAAAGCAAAATTGTGCGATGACCTCGCAAACAGAACGAACGCTTGAATGAATTGACAAAAATGAATGAGTGAGTGAATGGGACAAACCTTTATGGCGTACACCCTAGTTCGCGAATGATATTTCGCAAGAGGCAAATGTAAGACCTAAAGTACGTCATATAAGGGGGAATCTCTTAACATGGCTCAGGTGGAAGGTTACACCGCTCCTGAAACCTGGGTCATGGAGATTTGGGGCCCATAAAAGCCTATCCGGGGGAGATACCTTGGATTTCCAACTATATATATAAGGTTATACCCTGGTTGGACGCCCGAGGGTCTCTTCCAAGGAGTCAGTGTATGACCAAGGCGCCGAGGTACACGGTTGAGTCAAGAGTGCGGGGAGCATGGAACTTCCTTACCACTCTTGACAAGTCTTGGCACATCGCACTCGGCCCGAAGAAAACTCCACTTAGGGTGCAGTCTCGTAACCATAAACCATATAGGTATAAGGGATAAGAGGCTGCGAAAACAACGGTTGTTGTTAAGACCGGATGGGAGGAGCTAGTCTTGTATGGCCGATGTACGCCTCCTTGAAGGGGCAACCAGGAGAAGATAAGGGCGGCACCCTCCATTAGGGAGCTGATAAGTGTCAAAAGACGCAAATGTCATGAGGCTTTATTCTCGCAAGAGAATTTAGGCTTGTCATATTTGTGCAATGATCCTGCAGAGGCAATAATACTAACGCAAGGGTAAGACGAGATCAATGGGTTTTTACATGAAAATGTAAGAACGTCCTGCGATTTCGTCGCAAAGACGACAATGTCGCGGGATTTTATGATCGCAAGAACATTTAAACCTGTCATATTGTTGCAAATATAATGTCCTGCAGAGGCAAAAATACTTAAGAAATGATAAGACAAGGTCAATGGGTCATTACATGAAAATGTAAAGACGTCCCGCGATCTTGTCGCAATGATGAGGTGGCAAAATAAGACCTTTACTTAGGAAGTCAAAATAAGACCACACAAATAATGATAAGGCAAGATCAATGGATCATTACATGCAAATGTAAAGACGTCCTGCGATCTTGTCGCGATAACAAACATTCAAGAAAGATCTTTAAACATTTTGAATATGGGCAATTGAAATCTTTTCATCGCAAGAAAGATTACAACAAAAGACTTAATGGAAAATAAAGGAATTGCATAATAAGGTGGCGAGATGAGTTCTTATAATAAGAAAGAAATAGAAACTAATTCATCCAAAACCGGACTTAGTACTTTACAATCAAAAAGAAAAGTTCAACAAAGTTACAAAGAAACTTAATTTCTATATCAACTTGCTCAAATTTGAAGGAGATGGTAAAGATTCTTCAACAATCTTGTCGGCTTCACCTCGCCGATTGAAGGGTTTTCATCGAAATTCTTTCGCAAGGTTCCTTATTGATAACTTCATTATTAGCGAGGTCTTCGCAGCTTTCATAATCATAATCACTGTCAGGAGAGTTGGGTACTTCATCATCTTCAACATCCAATGGTTCAACATAGACAGGATCAAGGGATTTAGAAAGTAAGATATTATTCACAAGAACTTCTGCTTTGGGAGGAAATTGACGAAGAAGTGCTTTTTGTTGATTTCTACTCTGGATATCTTTAAGATGATTAAGGTAGTTAAATCTCCTTCTGGCTCGGTCGCGAGATTGGGCAAGGGAAGCAACTAGAGTTGCATTTTCCTTGCGAATTTTAGCATGCGCCGCTTCCAAAGTAGATAGAGAAGAGTGAAGATTTTTCTCAGATTCTGCAGGAGTAAAGAAAGACATTAAAATTATAAGATGGAAAGTGGTATAGAAAATTAGAAAAGAAAAATAATGGAAAAGGCAGTCAAATTTTATGACTACCTTCCTTCTGCGAGACAAGATATTGAGTAAGGGCCAAGCAATTATTCCCCAAATTTTCCATGGCATTATCAAAACCATCACCGACAAGACCTTTTAACCGCGACCGCAAACTCTTTTCGTTAGAAATCAATAACTTATTTTGATTCGCAAGAGAAGAATGGGATTCTTTTAACTTGGTATAATCATCCTTGAGTTGGTTGGTTTTCACACTTAGATTTATTCTATTCTGAATAAGTTTATCTCTTTCAATGGTAGTATCTTTAAGTTTAGTTTTGGTAGGCAGATAGACTGTTCTTGCTCATTCAATGCTTTTTTACAAGTATCAAGTTGTTGCGAGGATATCGCCACTTTATCCAATAAAGCTCGCTTCTCTTGAGATAAAGTTCCATTTTCATCTGATAAGGTTTCCAACTCCAAATTAGATTTATTCAAAGCATATGAGAGACGCGACACTTCATTACTTAATAATTCTTGGTTTTGAACTAAGCAGATGTTTTCTTGAGAAAGATTATTTATTTGATCCATAGAAAATGTATGGAGATTATCTAAACGATTATATTGCTCCATCCAGGCATCTCTTTCCACTCGAGTTTCTTCTACAATAGATTCCAGTTGATATATCTCCATCTTACGTTTCTGGTGCAAAACTTGAGAGGCGAACCAAGTTTCTTCAAAAAAAAAAAAAAAAAAAAAAAAAAAAAAAAGGTGGGGAGAAGAGATACCTTTTAATTCTTCATTTTTCTTGCGAAGGTTATCGCGATCCAGCAAAGTATTATGAAGATTATTCTTCAAAGTCTTAATTTCTTGTTCTAAGGATACTCGCGATATCGTATCGGAACCAAAATATTTACCCAAAGATTCGAAAACACTAGATCTGGTGGGATCAGTGGAGGCTTTTTTAACATCATTCATGGTATCTGATAAAATTTTAAAAGTTATATCCATCCCTTCCAAATTTTCTTTGCTAAGAGAGATAGATTTTGAGGAAGAAGAAATAGTAGAGGAAGAAGGAAAAGTTGAATCACCCATGGTAATAAGACCGCCAATTGGAGAAACCTGATCAATAGGTGGGGGCGAGGTAGAAGTAAAAGTGGGAAGAGGCGTATCCTGAAGAATTTCATTCGCAGAAAATTCAGGGATTGATTTATCCTGCGATGATATCGTAGGGAATGGTATATTATCTTGCGAAGAGGTCGCTACAGTAGGAGATTTTCCTTGCGAAGGTACTGTAGGGAAAGTAGAATGCTTGAATTCCGAAAAGGAAACAGTAGGAGCAGCAGCAGAAGCATCAGGTTTATTATGGCGAAGCCTTTTGGGAGATCTATCATCATTCTTATCATCCTGCGAATAATAAATCAATTGAGAAACAGAGGCAATAAAATTGCTATTAAAGGAGTAAATATTTCTAAAATACCTTACTACTCGCAGTCTGTTTTTTGGAAGCGAGAGACTTCGATTTGCGAAGAAGATTTTGGTTGCGAACAAAGTAGGGATGTTAGGGTTCATCACGGTAAACTTAGAACTGGGTTTATTCTTCTTTGAAACAAAAATGGTGAAAGAAACATCAAAAGAAGAATAGAATCAAGATGAAGTAATTTCAATAAGGAAGATCAATCAAGAAAATAGTCAAAATCAATGAAATTAACGAACCTGGATGCCATGAAAACGATAATGAGAAAGATAATAAAAAGAAGACGATGAAGATGAATAGCAGGAAATAGTTGCATTTACGATGAGGAAGATAGAGAAGAAGAGAAAGAATGTTTTTTTACAGGCGAGTTTTCCTTTAAATAGAAGAAAAAAGAGTGACTGGGATAACATTAAATATATCGGTAAAAGGAGTAATTTTAGACACGTGTAAACGGTCATCCCAAGATTCAAGGAATTAAAGTGAAATAGATTTTTGTGGGAAATTGAAAATATATTACTTCTTGTTCACTTCGCAAAGATTCGAACTTCGCAAAAGAATAGAGGCAAGTACGTACTTTTCAAGTCCAAGTATTCTTTCACTCGTTCCTTCATCAACAAATGTTAAAGATCAACACAGTAACAAATTTTTCCTTAAAAATTGCTCTCCAAGCAATGTTCAAGGAAAAAGAGGCAAGATGTAGGATCAGAATATCGCAACACCAATACTTCGCGAGATTAATAAACGACTACATTGCGAAGGCGTCGCATGGAAGTAATATAAATGACGCAATGGATGACGACAACCAAAACATGAGAAAAGTGTGAAGACTTGGCGAGATTTAGGGGTGTCGCAAGGATAGACAGTTACACACTCGCGAGGAGTCGCGAGTCATTTCCGAAAATAAAGGAAAGCTTAGCTGTCATCCACTATGTAATACCCTATATAAAGGGTTGAGTAAGTCTGTTATAGGAGAGGTCTTTTTGAATTGTTAAGCAAGTCATTAGGAGAGAGAAAATTAAGAGTGATTGTAATTTCTTTAGCTCTGTTCTACATTTCTTTGTAAATCTTTTAAGAAAACAATTAATAAAACACATTATTATTCCTCTTCAAATGGATTGAATAAGCAAATTCGAGTGAGGTGTGTAGTGTAGGATTTCCTGCAACTACAATCCCAAATCATTACACAACCCTAAATTGAGAGAACTCGTCTCTCATTCTTCATTTCTTTCACTTCGCCTGAAATCGAGAGACTAAAAACCGGAAAATTGAGAGAAATCGAGGATGGGTTTGATGAGTTGAAATCAGAGAGATGTATAATGGGTTCCTGTTGGTTTCGAGTTGGATTGAATTTGGTTAAGATAGAACCAAGAGAAGTAGATCGATCTTTGTTTGGGTCGAGGTTGAGTCGATATGAAAATCAAGCACATGGGAAGAAATCAAGACAGGGAAGAAGGTGGATTAATCGATTGCTGCTGTTGTTCGAATTGCAGAAGCAGAAAAGAAAGGCGATGTTGATTAGACGGGTTTTTGACCTGTTGCCGTCGAACTCAGTGGATGGAAGAATCTGGTGATGAAATTGAATCATTGAGAGTTTAAGACAGATATAAAGATGGGTTTGTGGCAAATTTCTACAGGCTAGGGTTTCTTTTGAATCTGAGGTTCTGTGGTTATGAATTGAGAAGAACACAGATCGTGGTTAAGAAATGGTGGAGCAATCGAGTTTGAGTGGTAGTTGCAGCTCGAATTGCAGGTTGAATCGAGTTCGAATTGGATGAATTTGTGGCTGTGTTAGAGCTGTTGATGGATGAAAATCATATTGAGAAGAGGGGTTTGAGAATTGAGATCATGACAATGATGATGGTGGTCTCCGAGTGTGGAACTGTTGCCTCCATGGTGAATCTGGTGGTCTCTGAGTCGATTGAAGTTGCAGGTGAACATGAGTTGCAGCTGCAAGAGGAGTCTGTGATGCAGATGGAGACTGAGATGGAGGTTCTGGTGGTGGATTTGATTGAGTTCTTCTGGGAATGAGTGTAGTGAACATAGCCTTGGTGCTGGCATTACAAGGATGGGGTTAGACCTGGTATGAGATAGAGATTGTAAGGAAGGAGCTGGTGTTGGTACACAAAGATGGCAAAGTGTGTTCTTTGTTGCAAATGGTGATGAGCGGCTACTGGTGATTGTCAAGGAAGAGCAGGTGTTGAAGGTTTTGCAGCTGGTCAGATGAACAGGTTAATGAGTTGATGCAGGTGCAATGGCTGTGTTGGCTGAGATGAATATAGCTTGAGCTCATAGTGGCTCAGGTGGTTGAGCTGAGTGCAAGAAAAGAAGAAGGTTGAGCTAGGACTGAAGCTAGTGGTCTGCAAAGTAGTTGAGCTGAAATGCACATGGCGCAGGTGAGTTTGAGCAAGGAATGAAGTGGGTTTTGCAGCGAGAGTTGGCTGGTGAACATTGGAGACATTGCAGGCATGTGTAGTTGCGGATAGACGGAAGATGGGAATGAATGCCAGGATGATTGCAGGGGCTCTATGGAGCTCTTAGTTTGTGCCATAATAGTCAGTGAAGGTGTTGGTGTAGCTGCTGTAATGGGTGAGAACAGGTTAGAGGAGCTGAAAACAAGAGAGTTGCAAGAGAGCCATCATGGCTGGAAGTAAAGCAATACTGCAGTCATGGCGCATCAGTGGCATTGGCCTATGCAAATGGCTCAGGATTAAGTAATTCAGCCCACTTAGCCTAGAGATTTTATATAACTCAGGTCTGACTGCTGAGTTGACTCCCTGATCACATCTGACTGGACCCGGTTTGACTCAGTGACTCACCCGAGTTGACTCAGCTGGCTACTTTTTTCCTTGACCTGGTTTGACTAACGATTGACCTGTTTGACCGTTAGTCCTAACGGTGGACTGACGGAATATTCCGTCAAATATACCATTGACGGAGAAATTTTCAGGTGGCCGGCGGTGACGGATTCCGGCCATAATACCAGTTTTCCGGCGACCAAAATTCTAGAATTTTCTATGGACTTCTCTCATGGGTGTGAAGACTTGGACTAGGAATTGGATGGAGAATTGGGCTCAAATTTGGAAAGAGAAGATGAAGAGTTGAGAAAGACTTGAATTTGGAAATTGAATTGCAAAAGGAAAAGGGTTCTATTCCTTGGAAGATTTGGAGAATATTGAAGCCTATAAATAGAGAAGTTTTCTACATCTTTTTACACACACACCTCTCTACACACACAACAATTCTCTCTTCTTTATTCTTTGTGTGAACTCCTTAACATGAGTAGCTAATTTTATTGATTGAGGATGAATTCCTAGTTCTTAATTTATGTTTTGAGTTTTTGTTTTCAATTCTATCTTGAAGTTTTTCACATGATTATCGTTTGTTTTTACTAATAGGAATGATCTTAAAGACATTCATGATTGATTGATAGATTGTTTGGGTGGCCAACTAAATTGATTTGTCGATTTAATCTAAAGCTAGTGAAAGTTAGGAGATAAGTAATCGTTTCTTGACTCTTTACATAAGTAGCAAACACGAGACCTTGCGGAGGGATTCCGTGGAGCAATTGTGTGTAGAAACAACGCTAGAAAGTGAACCAAGCGAACCGAGTTTAACTACTAGTACTAAACCTAAATTCATAAATCTTAATGCATTCAGGAATTACATCTTGTAAGCGAACCTCGGGGTGGTTCTTTTGAATAGAATCGATAACTAAGCGGACTGTTACTCAGTGAAATAAGGGATTTTGGGGCTAGCTAAGCGGACCTGCTATCCTACGGTTGGTGATAATGTGTGACTAATAACAAGTAGAAAAGAACATAACTTGATTCATTGTTTTGCAACGAAGAAGGATTCCTTGATCTTGTCTTTCTTATTGCTTTCAACTTTATCTTTCAATTGCTTTGTTTATTTTCTTTTGCTTTTTACACCCCCCTTTTGTGACAATTTTTACAACTAGAATCTCTTGCTCCTCGTGGGAACGAACTTGACTTCCATTATATTATTTTTAATTGAGTGGAAATATTAATTAATTTGATTGCACCTACGACACGCATCAGTGACAGCTAAGCTGTCCTTTATTTTAGGATCTGGCTTGCGATATTCTCGCAAGTATACAAGTGTTAGATTTCGCAACACTCCTAAATCTCGCTAGGTCTCCACATCTTTCTCATGCTTAGGTTGTCGTCATCTGTTGCGTCATTTCTGTAACCAGTTTGCGATATCTTCGCAGTGTGTTGTATAAAGATTTCGCAAAGGTATTGATGTTGCGATATTCTGATCCTACAGATACAAAAGACTTCCAATGGTCGATCGACAGAGTTTCTGATCCACATTGGTTCCTTTCTCATCTCTGTGTAACTTGCCAGTAGTGGGCATAGGAGTAAGTTTAGGAGTTGACTTCTCAAGACCGAACCTTTTTACAAGATCCCTAGCATATTTTTCTTGAGATAAGTAAATTTCATCCTTGTATTATTGAATTTGTAATCCTAAAAAGAATTTTAATTCACCAACATTGCTCATCTCAAATTCCCTTCCAAGAGAGACTTGAAAATCTTTTGCAAGTTTCTCAGAGGTCGATCCATAGATGATATCATCTACATATACTTGAGCAATAATAACATCCTTCCTACTCCATTTGGTAAACAAGGTTTTATCAGCTCCGCCTATCGAAAAACCTTTCCTAAGAAGAGAAGTGGTTAGTTTTTTGAACCAGGCACGAGGTGCTTGTTTTAATCCATACAATGCCTTTCTGAGCCTAAAGACATGATCTAGAAATTCTAAACTTTCAAATCCTTTAGGTTGAGCAACATAGACCTTTTCCTTTAAATATCCATTTAAGAATGCGGATTTTACGTCCATTTGAAATAGCTTAATCTTGAGAAAACAAGCATGAGCTAACAACAATCTAATGGACTCAAGGCGTGCTATAGGAGCAAAGGTCTCGTCAAAATCGATACCTTCAATCTGTGAGTATCCCTGGGCGACAAGTCTAGCTTTGTTTCTGACAATTGTGCCAAATTCACCCAGATTGGATCGCTAAGAGCTTCATTAATGTTTTTTGGTTCTACTTGCGATAGATAACATCCAAAATTGCAAATATTTTGAAGTTTTCCTCTCGTCTTAGCTGTAGAATCTTTACCTCCAATAATACTATTAGTATCATGATTCCTTTGAACCTAGCGGTGCCGAGGTGGAGCAGGTTCTTGTTCCACAGGAATACCCTGACTAGGGGTTTTTTCCTCGTCACTATGCGACTGTTGGAACAACTTCTACTGATTCTGAAATTTCTTTGACTTTCTCAATTGTCTCCGTTGGAGGCAATTCAACAGGAGGGTCATCATGACGGAAATCGCTCAGATCGTCAATGATAACATTTGTTGATTCCATCATAACATGGGTTCTGAGATTGTATACTCGAAAACCACAACTGTCAGATGCATAGCCAAGAAAAATACCTTCATCACTTTTGGAGTCAAATTTCCCTTTTTGTTCTCGATCTTTTAGAATGTAGCACTTACTGTCAAACACTTTGAGATAGTGTAAGTTTGGCATCTTACCGTACCACAACTCATAAGGAGTATTTAGGGTCTTCTTACATTTTAACTATAAAATGTAAAACTTTTTTTTTCCAATTTTTTGATTTTTATAAACAATTATTATTTTATATTTTAAAATTTTAATATATATTTTCCAATTTTGTTTATTTATAATTTATATTTTTTTATAATATCAATCAATTCTTCTTAATTTGATTTTATTATGGAAAAACGTTTTTACAAGAGCTAGAGGGGAGCCTGGCCACAAGCTGCGCACCAACTCCCTTCTGATTTTATAATTAGATTTTGTAGTTAGAATTTCACATATGTCGGCTTATTTTATTCCCATAATCAGATAATTTTATTTTATTCTTTAAAATAATTTTTTAATCATTACATATTTAATTTAATTTTTTTGTATTTTTATTTTTTTCTTTGATAAATAAATTTTTTTTTTTAGTTTATAGTTATTATTCTATTTATTTTTTTGTAATATAATTTTATGTTTTTTATTTTTATTGATCTACTTTGTTTTCCTGCTAAACACCTATTATTGAACTACATATAGTTCAAATGCTTGATATTGCTACAACGTGTAATAGGTACTACATTGCATTCATATTTTAAGCGTGTCAAACGGGCCTAAAATCGATTGGTAAAGAACCCTATTATTGCCTAAGTTATAAAGGGATTAGCGGGGTGATACTATTTGAACGATCCAATAGTCAGATCTGTTAGCATATTATTTGTCCTATATGTAATGGTATCACCCCCACTAAGAAATTAATAAGAGTTAATTAGTGTTTGGGTCCTAGATTTTGGTATGTCTTTGTGTTTGGGTCATAAGTTTGTCCGTTATAGTGTTTGGGTCGTTGACTCGTTAGTCAACCAGGTCAACTAACGGTTTTGGTCAAGCTGTTAGCTATAATTAACTTCAGTTAGTTAGCACACCACCGCCACCTTCATCCAGATTACTCTTTTTAAGCTGCTGTTGCTGCTTCTTCTTGATTTTCTAAGCAAATTCATTCTCCTCTTTTGACCATTTCCATTAGATTATGACAATGCTATTAATTCTTTTGCATCTTAAACTTGTATTAATGCCCCTGTTATTAAGTATCTTGTAATCTGAAGAAACCAATGTCAATTCTTGCTTTTAACGTAAGACGTACATTCAGTAGATGTTATATATATAAAAACATAATGAAATCCTTAAATTTTTATATGAAGCTTGATATTAAAGCAACCAGATCCCATTTTATTTTGGGATTATTTGGTTTTTGGTACTTACATTTTGACCAACTTTAGTGTTTGGTCTAACATTTGTCCAGCTTTGCATTTGGTACTTGGAAAAAACGTTGACTCGTATTGACTGTTTATTCCCAGAATTGAATTAATTTTATAAAATAAATATATTGTAAAATACTGAAATTACAAGTGTACCCCCTGAAGTAGATCTAAGATCTGATGGTTATAATACAAACATATTAACGTACGGTCTTGATTTACAATCTATTCTCAACTTCTATCGAGAAGAACTATTCGCAGCAGCAGCAGCAGCTTATTCTTCATTCAATATCAAAATCAACTGTAAAAACCTTACTCCCTCGGTATACCATTGATTTTTGTTGAGGTTTCTAATTGAAAACTAACCCACATCTCATAATCCTTCACCGACTCTCAGCAGTCACTATATTCACCATTGAGCAATAAAAATCAATGGAGTAAGCTAGGTTCTTTCTTTTAGTTGTAAAAATAGAGAATAAGAAACAAGGTTGCACACCTCTTTAAACTTACTCTCTCATTGCTACATTGAATTCAAACAGAACCCAAGCTTCATTAGTTTTCTTAACACATGACCACTATCAGCATCATCAGATCCCTTTCTTCTGATTTTTCACTTTAATTTTCACCCAAAATCCATTTCGAACTCAATGTTTCTACTCTTGTTTCCAATCCAAACCAAATTCTTATACAAGTTCCTTCCCTATCATAACTATTGGTAACTGAACTTAGATTTGTAAAGAAACGTGTTAGAGCATAGCTCGGTTGAACCCACCAAGCGTTAAGATGTCAAGTTTGGTTGTCATATTTTAGTGAACCAAAACTCATTTTAAGAGTCGCTTGATTATGTACTAGAGTCAACTTCGTATAAGTTAGCTTGAAAGTATTAGCATATGAGACATTAAAAGTATTGCGAAGACTTGAAGAAGTGAAGAAGTGAAGAAGCTACAACGACAACATCATCCTTCCACTTGACGTTAGTGATATTTGACTTGAACTGTTTCATTTCCTAACGTATCTTTCAAGTCGTGCATATTGAAAACAAAATTTCGAAGCATGAACACTCTAGATAGACATAGTATTAAGGAATACAATATGAAGTTTATTGCTTAACCATTAAACTTTGTAGATAAGACATCGACATAATCGTTTGAATGCTATTGTTATTATGTATGGGTATGAGGTGAGGATTTCATCCTAGGAAACAATGTTTTACATGTGTTTTAAGGAAGTAAGTTCATAAACTTGTTTATGAATCGAAAAGGAAATCGCCAGGCGTTATTGGGATTGTTATTCATTGTTGTAGGATCAGAATATCGCGACATCAATACTTCGCGAGATTAATAAATGACGACATTGCGAGGTAGTCGCAGGGAAGTAAAATAAATGACGCAATGAATGACGACAGCCAGAGCATGAGGAAGATATGAAAATATGGCGAAGTTTAAGAGTGTCGCGAGAATTAATACATATATGCTTGCGATATTTCGCAAGCCATTCCCGAAAATAAAGGACAGCTTAGCTGTCATCCACTGTGTCTACCCTATATAAAGGGTTGAGTAAGTCTGCTGAAGAGAGAGTTCTTTTTGAATTGTTAAGCAAGTCATTAGGAGAGAGAAAGTTTTAGAGTGATTGTAATTCTATAACTCATTTCTATTTCATATTGTAAAGATTCAAGTATTCAATAAATAGGAATCATAATCATTCATCTTAAAATATCTTAATTGTGTATATTCTAGTGAGGGGTGTAGTGTAGGATTTCCTGCAACTACATAATGGCGCTAGAAACAGGGATTGATTGAAGATAAGAGATTGGATATTGTCACTAAAACGGTAAAAATCAAGAGTATGATGGATGAATTGAAGAAAATTAGAACCAGAGAGGGTAATGAAGAATTGGAATGTAATATGATTTCAAAATCAATGGTTAATGAATTTCATGAAAGTATTAAAGGGAGAATACATAAAAGAGATTTTGAAGGAAAGAAAATTATAGCAGCAAAGGAGGTGTTACCCTTGAAAGAATGGGAAAAACAGAGAATTATATTCACGACAACAAAGATGTCAGGAGAGAACTTAAATCACACATCTCCACTAGTAATTACGATAAGTGCCAGCAAAGAAGAAGGAAAATTAACAAAAACAATGGAAGAATGGGCAATAAGTAGAACTTTAGTGGATACGGGAGTTCAAAGTGAATATAATGTTTTATCATGCATATAAAAAATTGGGGTACAAAGATGAAGAAATGACTTCCGCAACATGTCATATCTATGGTTTCAGCAAATCAATAACAAAACCTAAAGGGGAAATAAAAATACGAATTTTGTTGGGAGAAATTGAAACATATGTGACGTTATGCGTAGTAGATATGGAATCACCATATAACATGCTATTGGGAAGGCCATGGATACACGCAATAAAATCTGTAGCATCAACATTTCATCAATGTGTCAGATTTCCTCTGCCGAGTGGAATTGGCGAAATTAGAGGAGATACCGATAAAGGAAGAATGTATCATCAAATCGAAGTAAAACATTATGAAGAACGGGTGAAGAGGAGAAAAGATCGCAAGAAGATGGCAAAAGCAACAAAAAAGGAAGAAGAATTTAGAACATATATGATAAGAGCGGAAGAAGGAAAAGGAATATGTGATGAAGAGAGTGATCTCGCAAAGGAAATAAGAGGACCAACGCCCATGGGAGAAACGAAGGCTAGCAAAGGAAATAAAGAGGACCAACGCCCATACATTGCGGCAGAACCAACAAAGGAAGTGAATATTGGAACTAAAGAAGAACCCAAGATGTTAAAAATTGGAACTAAAATGGAGGCAGATGAAGAAAGAAAGACCGTTGATTTGTTGCGAGATTATAAAGATATCTTCGCATGGGATATGGATGAGATGCCTGGAATAGATCCATCTGTAGCGTGTCATAAATTAGAGATTGATAAAAATGCCAGACCATTCAAACAAAGAATTAGAAAAATCGCAATAGCATATCATCCTCAAATAGAAGAAGAGTTGCAGAAAATGCTTGATGCTGGCATTATTAGGCAAGCAAAATACCCCGAATGGATAGCGAATATGGTTTTAGTTCCGAAGAAGAAAAAAGGAATAAGAATTTGCATAGATTTCACCGATCTAAACAAAGCTTGTCCAAAAGATAGTTTTCCCTTGCTAGATATTCCGCAGATGGTTGAATCAGCAGCAGGAAATGAAAGGATATCTTCCCTGGATGGATATAAGGGATACAATCAAATCCTTCTCGCCGAAGAAGACCAAGAACATACTGCCTTTTTCGCTCCAAGAGGATTATCTTGTTACACAAAAATGCCATTCGGATGCGAAATGCCGGTGCAACGTATCAAAGGATGGTGGAGAAAGTGTTCGAACAATGGATACATAAAACATTAGAGGTATATGTGGATGACATGTTAATAAAAAGCAAAGAAGCAAAAGATCATGTGCGAGATTTGAAGGAAATTTTCGAACAAATGAGACATTTCAACATCAAAGTAAATCCAGAAAGATGTACCTTTGGAGTGGCATCTGGAAAAATTTTAGGATACATTGTATCAAAAGAAGGAATACAAGTTGATCCGGAGAAGGTACAAGCAATTTGAGACATGCCAACGCCAAGAATAACGGTGAAAGATGTGCAAAAGTTAAATGGATTATTAGCTTCGCTAGGAAGATTCATCTCGAGATCATCTGATAAGTGCAAACATTTTTTCAACATACTTAAAAAGGGAACGAAATTTAGGTGGATGGATGAGTGTGAAAGGGCATTGCAAGGAATAAAAGAACATCTAATGGATATATCAATATTACAAAAAGCAGAAGACGGGGAGGAATTACTAATTTACCTCGCGACAACCTCGCATGCACTAAGCGCGGTATTATTGCGAATGGATGCAGGGGTGGAAAAGCCAATCTATTACATCAGCAAAACATTCAATGCTGCAGATAAAAACTATTCAAAAATTGAAAAATTAATTTTGGCATTAGTTTACGCGACGTATAAACTTTGCATCTATTTTGAAGCACACACGGTAAAGGTAATGACAAAAGTACCAATTGAGTCAGTAATGAAAAATTCAAAAAGATCAGGAAGGGTTGAAAGGTGGAATGCTCAAGTAAGTCATTGCAAACTCAAGTATGAAGTGTTATCCTCACCAAAATCGCAAGTTGTAGCAGACTTTTTAGCAGAATTTCCATTGGAAGAAGACGAGGCAGTGGAAGAAATGATGGATATAGAAGAAGAACATGGAAATCCAAGGGATTTATTAACAGAGCCAAATAGATGGGAAATATTGGTAGATGGATCGTCAAATGGAGAAGGTAACGGAATTGGGATCATTATAATTTCGCCAGAAGGCAATAAAATGGCTTTCTCTTTCAGATTGGAGTTTGCATCTACTAACAATGAAACAGAGTATGAAGCTATAATACATGCTTTGCGATTTGCAATAGAAATGAAGTTGGAGAATGTAAGAATTACCAGTGATTCTCAGTTAGCTATTCGCCAGATAAAAGAAGAGTATACTACAAATGAAGCATCCTTGAAAAAGTACAAAAAGCTTGTTGACGAATTGTCAGCGAAGATAACAAAAATAAAGTGGAGACACATATCAAGAAAAGACAATAGACTCGCAGATGCTTTTGCTTTTATATCAAGTATGATGACATATCCATCTGCGAGATGCATAAAAATACAGACACTTCAATCACCATCAATCAACAAAGAGGAAGAGGAATAAGCAGAAGTAATGCTCATAGAAGATGAAGCACAAAGATCCCATTAAGAGGATTGGAGGACAGAACTTCATGCTTATTTAATGAAAGGAGAAACACCAAGAAATAGATTAGAAATGCATAAATTAAAAAGCCGTGCAACAAATTATGAATTAAGAGACGGAGTATTGTACCGAAGATCCTTTAATGGACCCTCGCTCAGATGTTTAACACGAAAGGAAGGAGAAGCAAGTGTTTAAAATGCTACACAAAGTGGGGATCTGGCAATCATAGTGGCGGAAGATCTTTAGCACATAAGGCGAAAATGCAAGGCTATTATTGGCCATATATGCATGAAGATGCGAAACAAATATCAAGACGTTGCGAAGATTGTCAAAGACACGGAAAGAAAATACATGCACCAGGTGCGCCGTTAACCTCTTCAACAAGTGTATGGCCTTTTGGAAAGTGGGGATTAGACATTGTAGGACCATTTTTACCAGGTACAGGGCAAAAGAGATATTTGATTGTCGCAACAGATTATTTCACAAAGTGGGAAGAAGTAAAAGCGGTACAACACATTCGCGATAAAGATATTTTTACTTTCATATTCGAAAACATAATATGCAGATTTGGAATTCCAGCACAGTTGGTATCTGACAATGGGAAACAGTTTGAGGGACAAAATATAGAATTATTGCTTAATGCATTTCAAATAAAATGTGGGAAATCAACTCCTTTATACCCGCAGGCCAACGGACAGGCAGAAGCAACAAATAAAACAATCGCTGATATATTGAAGAAAAAACTAGAAGGGCATAATAAGGCATGGTGTGAGCAAGTGCATAATGCGGTATGGGCTTATAATACAACAAGGCGAGAAGCTACGGGGATGTCACCGTTTTGTCTAACCTATGGTGTTGAAGCTGTACTTCCGACAGAGGTTATTATTCCAACAACAAAGAGAGAAGCTTGGGAGAAAAATCTTAGTGCGGGTAACATTTTAGTTAAATTAGATGAGTTAGAAGAAAATAGAGAAAGAGCACTACAGCATATGGAGAATTATCAGCGAAGATTGGCCAGAGAATATAACAAACGTGTCAGAACACGCGAGTTTCAACCAGGTGATATGGTGTTGCGAGAAACACCAATATATCAGCGAGAAAGTGGTGGCAAGTTAGCGAAAAAGTGGGATGGACCTTATATCATCAAGGAGATAGTTGGAACAGGGGCATATAGATTAATGGATCCAGAAGGCAACGATGTGGGCCAGAGATTGGGTAGACCATGGAATAGATTATATCTCAAGAAATATTACCCATAGAAGATGGAAATGAAAGAATAAATTCTGAAATGTTAAATGAATGAAATGATATGAAATGTTCATGCGACAGGGATATTGCGAAATTAAGAAAGAATGTGCGAATATCTCGCAAATGAATTGACAAATATTAACCAAAAATGAATGATTGAACGAATTGAAATGAAATGAATGAGTGAGTGAATGGGACGAACCTTATGGCGTACACCCTAGTTCGCGAATGATATTTCGTAAGAGGCAAATGTAAGACCTAAAGTGCGTCATATAAGGGGGTATCTCTCGACATGGCTCAGGGAAAAGGTTACACCGCTCCTGGAACCTGAGTCATGGAGATTTGGGGCCCATGAAAGCCTATCCCGGAGAGATACCTTGGATTTCCAACTATATATATAAGGTTATACCCTGGTTGGACGCCCGAGGGTCTCTTCCAAGGAGTCAGTGTATGTTCAAGGCGCCGAGGTACACGGTTGAGCCAAGAGTGCCTGGGACATTTGAAGTGTCTCGGCCATTCTTGGCAAGTCTTGGCACATCTTTGCACTCGGCCCGAAGAAAACTCCACTTAGGGTGCGGTCTCGTAACCATAAACCCTATAGGTATAAGGGATAAGAGGCTGCGAAAACAAGCTGGTTGTTGTTAAGACCGGATGGGAGGAGCTAGTCTTGTATGGCCGATGTACGCCTCCTTGAAGGGGCAACCCGGGAGATGATAAGGGCGGCACCCTCCATTAGGGAGGCGATAAGTGTCACAAGACGGCAATGTCATGGGGCTTTATATTCGCAAGAACATTTAGGCCTGTCATATTGTCGCAAATGAAATATCCTGCAGAGGCAAAAATACTAAAGAAATGATAAGACAAGATCAATGGGTCATTACATGAAAGTGTAAGGACGTCCTGCGATCTTGTCGCAAGACGTCAATGTCATGGGATTTTATGTTCGCAAGAATATTTAGACCTGTCATATTGATGCAAAATGAGGGGTGGCAAAATAAGACCTTTAACTAGGAAGGCAAAATAAGACCACACAAAAACAATGATAAGGCAAGATCAATGGGTCAATACATGAAAATGTAAAGACACCTGCGATCTTGTCGCAATGATGAATTTCAAAGCATAAATGAAGATAATAGAATAGCAATCATTAAATACCAAAAATTATACTTGTTGAAAGGAAGAAGAGTAACGCAGACGAGTACATACATCAAAAAAGATGATTGAAGTACATAAAGAAGCAACAGTACGAGAAGAAAGATTACAAGAGAAAATCATTTCTCAAATAGTAGCTTTTTAACCAGAAGGAGATGCTAGGTTTTCTTCAGCAACTTTATCTATATTTTCGCTAACTAATATATTTCCAGCAGATCCTTCTTCACCTACATCTTCATTTGCGACATCATCATTGACAGTTTTATTGGAGAGACAGTTTCTTCATTTTCGAGTTCTTCGCCACTATTATAATCATAATCGCTATCAGGAGGATTAGGAACTTCATCATCACTTACTTCCAGAGGTTCAACAGACACCGGATCAAGAGATTTAGATAGTAAAAAATTATTCACAAGAACTTCGGCTCTAAGATGAAATTGACGAAGGAGTGCTTTCTGCTGATTTTTACTTTCTATATCTTTACAGTCACGCATATAGTCGAATTTTCTTTCTACCCTATCGCGAGAACGTGCAAGAGAAGCAGTGAGTATTCCATTCTATTTGCGAATTTTTGAGTAGTCAGATTTCAAAGCAATTAATGGAGGAGTGAAGTTTTTCTCGGACTACGCAAAACAAAAAGTAAAAGGAATTATACAAACAAAAAATATGAAGGCTTGATAAAGAAAGAATAGATGAGGCAGTCAACTTCTATGACTACCTTCCTTCTGCGAGGTAAGATGTTGGATTAGAGCCGAACAACTATTCTCCAAATGATCCATGGCATTGTCAAAATTATCTCCAATTAAACCTTTCAGACGTGACCGCCAACTTTTTTCGTTGGAAACAAGTAAGGCATTTTCTTTTGTAAGGGAAGAGTTGGACTTTTCTAGTTCGGAACATTGATCCTTGAATTGGTTTACCTTTACACTTAAGTTTATTCTACCCTAAATCAGTTTATCCTTCTCGGCAGTAACTTCTTCCAGTTGATTTCTCAGCGAACAAAGAGATTGTTCTTTCTTTTTACATAATTTTTGACAAATATCATTTTGTTGCGAGTAAATCGCCACCTTGTTTAACAGAGTTCGCTTCTCTTGAGAAAGAGTTCCATTCTCATCTGATAAAGTTTCCAACTCCAAATTAGCTTTAGTCAAAGAGTAAGACAGCCGAGATAAGTCATTACTTAGTGAATCTTGTTTCTGAGCTAAATCAGCATTTTCTTTAGAAAGATTATCTATTTGATCAACAGAATATGTATGAAGATTATCTAATTGATTATATTGCTCCATCCAAGCATCTCTATCAACTAGAACTTCTTCAACAGTAGATTCCAACTGATATATCTCCATTTTTCGTTTCTGGTTTAAAGCTTGAAGGGCGAACAAGGGCTTGAGTTTTTTTTTTTAAAAAAAAAAAAAAAAAAAAAATGGACAATACAGAGGCAAGAGTTTACCTTTTAGTTCTTCATTCTTCTTGCGAAGATTATCACGATCCAGCGAAATATTTTGAAGTTTTTGATTCTCAAGATGGAGAATATTACATTTTGCAGTCATGGCTTGGAGATCATTCTTCAAAGTGTTAATTTCTTGCTCCAAGGATGTTTGCGAAATTCTATCAGGACCAAGGTGTTTGCTCCAAATCTCGCAAATATCAGATTTGATAGGATCGACAGAAGTCTTCTTAGCATCGTTCACAATATTTGATAGGACTTTGAAGGCCACATCTATTCCTTCTAAATTTTCTTTAGTAAGTGGGATTTGCTCAAAAAAGGAAGTAATAGTGATAGAAGAAGGGAGAGATGAATCATCTTTTGTTAAAGGAATATCACGAGAAGAAGAAATCTCGTGAGGGTTAATGACTGGAGGAATGGTAGAGGCATTAACAATGGAAGAAGAAATAGGCTCATTCGCAATGGGGCTGTTATGAGGGAGTTGATCTATGAGAAATTCAGGCATAGAAATGTTATCTTTGGAAGAAACAGTAGGGATCTCTTGCGAAGATGTCGCAGTAGGAGTTGTAAGTTTGAATGTAGGAAAAGTGACAGAAGGCGCAACGGGTTTAGAATGGCGAGGCTTCTTGGGGGACTTATCAAGCATTTTTGTCATCTGCGAATTACAAGCTAAATAAGAAACAGAGGCAACAATATTGTTATTAAAAAATAAGTGTTTCTTAAATACCTTGTTACTCGCAGGCTTTCTTTTAGAAGCAGTGGACTTCGATTGCGAGCCTAGGGAGATATTGGGATTCACAATGGTGAACTTGGTGCTAGGTTTGTTCTTGCTAAAACAAAAATGGCAGAGGAGTCGTTAAAAGAAGAACAATATCAAGATAAAACAACTTCAATAAGAGAGATCAATCATAAAATGATCAAATTCAGCAATATTAACAAACCTTGATGCCATAGAAATAGTAGCAGAAAAATAATAGCAGGAAAACGATGAAGAAGATGATGAAGAAAAGCAGCAGAAAATAGTTGCAGACAATGAAGAAGACGAAGTAAAAGAAAAGAAATGCTTTCACAAGGAATCCTCCTTTAAATAGACGAGAAAAGAGTTAGGATAACACTAAATGTAGGTAAAAGGGAAATTTTAGACACGTGTAAACAGATCATTCCTGAATTCACGGAATCTTGTCGGCAGAAAATTGATGGAAAATCAACGATTGCGGCATCTCAAAATATTGGTTCTCATGACATTCTCTTCTTCGCAGAGAAGACATGAGAAGAGGCAAGATGTAGGATCAGAATATCGCGACATCAATACTTCGCGAGATTAATAAATGACGACATTGCGAGGTAGTCGCTGGGAAGTAAAATAAATGACGCAATGAATGACGACAGCCAGAGCATGAGGAAGATATGAAAATATGGCGAAGTTTAAGAGTGTCGCGAGAATTAATACATGTATGCTTGCGACAAACACTTATTTCGCGAAGCCATTCCCGAAAATAAAGGACACTTTAGTTGTCATCCACTGTGTACTACCCTATATAAAGGGTTGAGTAAGTCTGCTGAAGAGAGAGTTCTTTTTTGAATTGTTAAGCAAGTCATTAGGAGAGAGAAAGTTTTAGAATGATTGTAATTCTATAACTCATTTCTATTTCATATTGTAAAGATTCAAGTATTCAATAAATAAGAATCATAATCATTCATCTTAAAATGTCTTAATTGTGTATATTCTAGTGAGGGGTGTAGTGTAGGATTTCCTGCAACTACAATTGCATATCTTGTGAACATCCAATATGTGTGATTTAGTATAACCGCTCACGACTTGTTTGTGTTCTTGGTAAAAATATTCACAAAGGCCTGACTTATGTATTGGTATGACTTTTATTAGTGAAACCGATCTTAAGTAATCACTTGAGATGGTATGATCGAGTTTGTGTTTTGTGTTTAACCGAATCTTGGTAAAGGGGAACCGATCCTATGAAGAGGTGCAACACATCACAAAGGGGGATCGATCCTTGTATGAGGTGCAGCAAGGTTTATAGCAGAAAGGGGAACCGATCCTATGAACATGTGCAACAACACGTTTTTAGGCAAAGGGGAACCGATCATATGGACATGTGCAACACATATAAGTTAGATACCATATATATGTGGGGAACCGATCCTAGTACCTAGTCAACCGAATTTTGGGAAGCTAGTGTGACTATGCACAGTACTCACATGGATGTAGAACCGAAACTTGTTTTGGTAGAACCGTGAAACCCATGATTTGTGATTGAGTGTTTCTTAATCAATCGGGTAGTTCTTGAAAGTCAGATGAACCAATTCTAAACTTGTTTGGAAGTGTGGCAAATCGGTTTCAAGGTTGTAAGTATGAAAGAGGACTTACAAAGTAAGGATGTCGGCATACTTTGAACACGTGCAGTAATGTTTATATTTTATTGTTCAAAGTTATTCCTTAATAGCTACAGGAAGAAAATCCCAGGATCGAAATAAATAAGTTAAGAATCTTTTATTTAAGGTTGTTAATTTCATTTTAGGAAAATAAGAATTAGTAATGTGCACTTACTAGTTGAGATTTCCCAGAGAGATTTTCGATCATTATTTTGGACAGAGCATTTCTAGGAATTATGAAAACCGAATTTGGAATGTATTGAATATCTTTGAGAATATTTTCGGTTTTGGAAATTCCATGGTGTCCAAACTTCCTTATCTATAAATACTTGAAGTTTGCATTTCTAGCAAACTAATCCTTCGTGACAGCAAACTTCCTCGGCTGTGTTATTACTCGTGTAGCCGCCTATTCGGAGAGGAGAGTAACCTAATTAGGCGAAATCTCGTACGGCCGCTCAGTTTAAAGTCTTCTTTGGGATTGAGAAGCTCTACGAGTACCGTTGGTGGGAAACTAGATAATTGCGGTTTATCTTGTGTTTTCGATTGATTTGATTGACTAACTGTGGTTGAACTTTGATTGCACCGTAGTTTGTTTATGCTTGAGAATCTTCTCTTCTGATATAAGATTCACTCAAACTAGATCGAAGTTTCGACAGGGATCTTTAGACTGTTGTTAGTGCTAAAGACAATCTTGTGATAATCCATTGTTAACATACTCCGTTCTGTGCGTGATTGATCACAAGAGATTCAAGTTGTTGTGTGCAGATTTGAAGATTTGAAGACAAAAAAGATATTGAAGATTTCTGATTTGGGGTTCATAATCTTTGGTATGCACAATACTTGTTTCGGTATAAGAGGATCCAACTATAATCAGTTTATCCTTGTGGTAGATTGGATTGATTAGTTGTGTAGATCAGCATCAATACAATTCTTTGTGATTAAAAGTATTGATTGCAAAATCTTAACAATTACTTCGGTAGTTGATAATAAGATAGCTCTAAGAACCTGACGAAGGAGTTTATGTTAAGATAAACAGAAGAGCCTTTGTCTAACTCACATCACTTGGTTGAAGAGAGTTGATACCAAACAGATTTGTTGTTCATTTACTGTTTGGAATATGAACCAAAGGAATTGTTCCAAGTACGTGACTTATTCATAAGTCGGAGGCGTGGGAATACAGACGGAACTAGGTGAACTATAGGTTTAGTTGCTTGGTCTCAACTATACGAAGTTAGGTTTAATTTTGTGTAGCGGCTTAATGGTAGGCTTGGGATTGTGTTTATGTTTTAGCCTACTTGTGATACTGCAAGTGCACAGTGTCTATTGGAGACATGGGCAAGCACAGGTCGATCCACAGGGAAATGGGGTGTTGTATGGTTGATCTAAGGCTCACTAAACTGATTTTCTAGCAAGGTAACACAACTGTTGTTTTGTCGATACGACTAAGTGAAGGTTATGACAGTGGAATAAAGATGAATATAAACAATGAGAATAAATGGGTACTAGGATCATCAAATCCACTTCTAATTCCTATTATGTGTTCAACTAAGTTGAGTATCTTGTTCCTGTGATAGATAAGGGAAGTGTGTCAATCCTACCACCTATCTAAGGAGTTTCTCCAAGTGACACTTCAATTATCAGCTAAAGTACTAACCCAGAGCACTAGTTGTCTAATTAAGCACAACTAGTCAAGGGAATTAGCAACTATTTCTAAGGCCTGAGCTGCAGCACACTCAACACAGTTGTAGCCTAACTACAATGGATACATGGCATTCATTGTGAGAGTAAAGCATTGGGTGCTAGAATTGAAAATATCTGATAAATTAATCACTCAAGAACAACTCAAACAAAGTTGAAATCACATGCCAGGGAATCAGGGTTTCATTGACATCCTAGCAAACTGATTTAGAACATGATTAAAATACTTAAAACACAAATTAACCTAGAGTTGGTGCACTAGCTAGCCCAGGCATAAGTTCTAACATCCACTCCTCAGACCTATTTATACATGCCAAGCAAAACCCTAATTTACTTCAAATTGGAAAAATAAACGAATACCCTCTCACCCACGTCGCTCAATGTTTGTCTCCTCTGTCAATTCGTCTCAAAGAACTCCCTCAACCGATTTGATGTAACCCTAACCCTAGTTCTTCCTATCTCAAACTTAGCTTTTAGGTAAGAAGCTATGAGAGAGATAGAGATCAATTAGGAGGTGAAGGTGGTGCGGCTGTTGTTGTCAGGGTAAGGAGATGATGGAGGTGGTTCTGCCATGGTATGGGTGAAGGAGGTGGAGGTAGGGTGTTCTCTGGTTTTGGTATGGGTGAAGAGAGAGGAGAAGAAGAAGAGAAATGGGGATTTGGTCGATGGTTAAGGGGTTGATATAGGTGTCTGTGGTGTGAAGCGGTTGCAGCGAAGGGTCGATGGGAAGGTTGGAGCGACCGTTGGATGCGGATGGGCGAGATCTGAACGGCTCAAATGGTGCGGGCTCGGATCCGGGTCGTGGGTAGCTCGAGCCCATGTCTTGTGAATGGGTTGCTCCTTGTTGGGTTGCAACTGATGCGCGCGCGGGCTTTGGCTTTTTGCTCCATAGACGCTCGTCTCCAATTTTCTGCTCTTTTGGCTCCTTAATTTCTCCAAGCTTTATTTATTACCTAAAAATACAAAATTAATTAGTACAAATATTTATTCTTGAAAACAGGAAAAACACAGAATTTGGGATAATATCTGATTTCTGAGCACAAAAGATGAGTTAAATGCCAATAAAAAGGTGTAGAAATATGCAATATTTGGCACTCATCAAATACCCCCAAACCTGAATTTTACTTGTCCTCAAGTGAAACAGAAATTAGGAAGTCCTAACTATACCACTGTCGCTGGTCTCTCGAATGCATTTAGCGTATGCACTAAGCCTTTAAACCCCTAGGTGTCCCTAGTGGACGAGTTGTAGTCTCGTGAGGGTTTACCAGAGGTGTACCCACAAAACCTTCTCCAACTTCAGAGTGTAAAAGAGTCTCAAGCATCCAAGGAGCTATGAGGACATAGAGTTTCTGCATGCTAGTAACAAGAAGTTAGAACTATCAAAGAACGCATTCTCATCCTTAAGTCTTTGAGCGAGAAGTAACCATACCATATGAAAGAATTCGGATTCGATTGTGATCATAAGCCTCGACTTCGCCTCACCATTAGGGTTTTATGATAATTGCACTCAAAAAGATCGCTTTTTAGTCTCTCATGTGTGCAGGCAGGAATAAAGAGAGAAATCCCGCACACGTTGTAGGTAAGAAGGATAACCTTCCGAAATAATTTCGGAGACTCCACGAAGTGTGGACAAAAAGAATCTTTTTCGATGATCTCTAAGAAAGGAAATCAACCATTAGCAAGGATGGGAGTACTTACTTACCTTCTCACCCGATCGACAATTAATATCACTCTCTCAAAGATTCAACTTGACAAACGTCTTCAATCTTCGGTCTTCGGTCTTCAATATTTTTTTTGATTTGATGAACTTACATGAAATGAAACTTTACAAAAACTTGACAAACATTTTTTTTTTTTTTTTTTTTTTTTTTTTGAATATACATGAAATGAAAATAACAACAATGAAACTACTAACTTAAATTTTTTTTATTTTTTTTTATTTTTTAGAGGACTTACATGAAATGAAAATAACAATAAAACAATAAAACTTGTATTGTCTTGATTTCATAAACTTCATTAATTCTCATCCTATTTTCTTTTCTTTGTTGCATGTAAACCTTGGACTATTTCAACTTTTCTTCAAATATTCTGATGATGCTCCGCTTGTCGACGACGATGTGTTTCTATGAATGTGTTGATGTTCTTTGAGAGGGAGAGAGTGATGCTAAATGCAAATCGGTATTTAGAAGAAGTTTTCATCTTTAAACGTCACCCTCATGATTGACGGAATTAGCACTCAAGAGATCAAAAGTAGTGCTTTGAAAGTGGTGCGAAGTTGGGTAGCTCACCATTCCTACCCCGGAATTGACGTACGGTGACACACACTCTAATGACTTTTCTAGAAAGTCACAAAGAGTGAAGGTCGGTACCTCGCTTGATGTAAAATGGGTAGTCTCCACTATGGGTGATCACAATTCTACTACCGAATATCTAAACAGCACCTAATTCGCCCTCCGGTATGGTTAAATCCAACGTTAACGCTCTAATCAACTAAGAAACTCGATTGTGTTCTCCAGTACTTCCAAGTTCTGTTATTTCGGTCAGACTCTCTATGTAAACATAGCTAGAAGCATGCTAGTGACTCTAAAATCTCTAATAGTTGGAGGTTTTTATGCAAGTATGTATAAAGAGTTTTTTTTTTTTTATACGTACTAAAAACTCTATATGCAAATGCAAGTGCACCCCCAAACCTAAATCAAACATTGTCCTCAATGTGTCAACAGATGATAAAATTTTAAACAATCACATACCAAGAGAACTATATTGAGTAGAGAAAAGGGAAGAGATTACCGGATGTCGGCGAAAGCAAGGTTAGAGCTTCATTAGTCAAGGCTAGAATCCAACATTCTCAGCGGAGATCATATCGGATTAGCACAATATATGCACAAGAAGACTCAACCGATTCAAGAAAGAAAATTTAATAAGTCCTACTGGATTATATACAATGAAAATTCACCATACACCAACAATCTAAAGAGTTGAGGATCAACCCAAAAGACAATATGTACAAACATCAACAGCCTTACACAGATATAACATGAGAGTGCAAGTAAGACTGCATATGAGAATGATTTTCCCCCAAACCTAAACTTGTCAACAGAAGTGTTTTTGAGCACAAAATCTTGCAAAATTAAAGGTACATCATGCATAAGGTCTAACTCAAAGTGAGTTTTGCTAAGAACAGGCAGACATACACATTCCAACTGTGGCTCCCTAAAAGTGTTATACTTTGATGCGAAATAGTCCAAGAGGACTTGGGAGGCACAAAGTTCTAGGCATAGATTAGGAACTCTCAGAATAGCTGGTTTAAGATTTTTGTGACAAGCCAAACCTAGGTTGGGTGGAAATTTATCAGACTGTGACATGGGCATGATGTTGGGATTGTCTAAGTTGTTCACATGTGTGAGCTCAAGAGTAACAGTATCAATCACAACAATATCTCCCAAATCATCGACAAGTGCTGTGACATGCTCATGTTCATAAAACATTTCTACTAGCCCTAGTCCATAATCATCATCTTCAGTTTCATGCATAGGGAGATCACAAGAAACTTCACATTGTGACCTAGGCTGAGAATTAGACAAATCATGTTCACTTTCATAAAACAATTCATCAATCTCCATGTCATACTCATCATTATCCAAAAGCTTTGTGTCATGCATAGGAATATCTGAAGGAATATCATATTGTGACATGGGCAGGGAATCAGACACAAAAATAATATCATGATCCATAAGAACATTAGTGTCAACAGAAGATTCATCCTTTAAGTCACAAATAAGTTGTGTAGCATGCTCATTTTCAGCTAACAATTGCACAGACCCAAACTCAAGGTTAACATGGCATTCATCTGCAGATTTAGAAGAAATCTCATCAAGCATAACATATTCATCATCATCATCCGAGTAATATGCATACTCATCCCTATTAACAGTTGTGGCGTCTTCAGTTCGCTCATGTTCCTCTAGATGAGGTTCATATTCAATATTAGTTGCATGAGTAGGACATGACACACCATTTTTAGAATGCAATTCATTAGGACTGACAAACATTTCATGTTGACATTCCTCCCTTCCTTCATTTTGTAGATGAATTAAATTCATCTTTAGAATCATATTAAGCTGCTCAATGGAAGGGGGTTTTCAACGAGAGGGTATCAACATTTCAGGTATTCAAGTATATGTATGTTCATGAGGATTACCACAGAAAGGCGATTCAGATGCAGTGCTATATGGCTCATTCTGAAATTCAAATTGAGCATTATATTGTTCAATGATTTCCACAGATTGCATACAAGGAGGCAGGGGAGTACAACATTGTTCGATTTCCCACTGTGATGGATGATGCATGTGTGCATGGTTATAAGGGTTCTTAGAATACTGATCACAACCTTTGAAAGGTTGATTATGGTCCCAATGATTACCAGTATAGTCACTTCTAGACAATTCGTACATTGGATTATCATGGCTTTCCCTAGACTGCCTAAAATCATGCAAAATATAGCAGTTCTCAGCAGGGTGGCCTAAGCAACCACATAAGGTACAAGCATACATTTCATATTGCCTAGGGGAATTAGATTTGACAGATTTCTCATATAATTGCCTTTCTAAAGCAGATACTTGAGCTTCTAATTGATCGAAAAGTGATGACTGGGCATGAGACAAGTGTTCATTTTCAACCTGTGGTGGATGATACATGTGTGAATAGGCATTAGGGTTCTTATGTTGATGCTCATAACAGTCCCTAAATCTATTGAGATTATGGTCTGTGGGGGGCTCATAGCGAGAAGCGTGCCCGTAAGCAAGTTCTCTAATTGATTTCTGGCCATCCCCTGTTGCAGACCAAAATCCAGACATGCTATGGATTCCAGACAACCAAGCAACTCACACTATAGAGCATGTGATATTTCAAAACTAGAGATTACCCCCACAAAACCAATTCAACAAAATACCAATTTCAGGTAGCACAGAGGTTGCTCAAAATGTCAGCAAAACCACAATTCAGCCAGCAATTATACATGGCAATCAATTCCAGGGAAGAAAAATGCTCATGCAATTCAACACAGGGGCTTGGAGGTCAAAAATAAACTTCACAGGCTAGCAATGTGTATGTGATTTTTGAAGAACAACAATTTGGCAGGCGAATGCGACTCAGAGATTCAACAGATTAGCAACAATTAGATACAACACTCAGCAGGGCTAAAAACAAATTGTGCACATGAGAATGCACAACTCAGAGGACAATGCTCTGAGTTTATACAGCCTTGTGGTGAGCCAAGACACAAATGCACAACTCAGGGTGCAATGCTCAGATAAATGGCTGACAGATTCAGGGCCAAAAGGCTCAGCAAAACAGTGATTTCACTTAAGGGTCACAGGCTCATGCACAGGTTTTTGATATTCCAGGGGTTGGGTGATGCAAAAAGCATAAATGCTACAGCGAGTAACCAGTTCAGCTGAAAGACATGCTTATATCATTCAAAACATTAAAGGTTCATTGAATCAACAAGACAACATGTTACTCAAGTTCACAGATCATGTGCAAAGGTGCAAGGAATGCAACAGATGAACAGATGAGCAAAAGAAGATGAACTATTTTAGATCTTTTTACAGCAGACTTACATGCCACAGTGTTAACATACTCAGTTGTCAGAGATTATACACAGATATGCAGAGTTTTGAGCATGTTCAGCCAGGCAACAGATATGCAGGTTATACACTGGATGTGAGGTAAAGTGGCACAGGGCTGGTTGAAGGGTGTGTGGTAATCTCAGGGTTGACAGAGTCAACTGGGTCAGTTGACAGAGTCTGTCAACAGGTTCTTGCACCAAAAGTGTAAGACAGATTGGTTTGGCAATGTCTATCAGCAGCTTTGCAGGTTTGCAATTACAGCAAGAGCTTATTTTTCATGTGAGCATGGCATACAATTTACAACATCAAAGGTTCACTGGGTCAGCAGATGCAACAGTGAACAAAGTACAGCACAGTTGAAGACACACAGAGGGTCAACTGGGTTGGTGGATGTTTCTAGTTGACTGAGTATAACATGCAAGGGGTCTGTCACAGCTTGTCTCAACAGCTCACACAAGGTTTAAAGCAAGATCAAGCATGCATAAGGGTACAGGGTGACCTACTCAGTTGGTGTCTACTAGGGCTAAAAACTAACTTAGCTATCCAAGCTGCGGCTCACACTCAACAGCTTCAGGGGCTGGAGTTAAGCTCAGGGCATATGGCAGCTAAGGGGTTATAGCACACAACACACAAGGCACAGGGATGGAGAAATTCTATCAAGATAGCTTGTTTTCATGCATTCATGCCAATAAGTTCAGGGTCATGCACAGATTATGAGAACAAGGGATAGGAGTGCATGGATCAGCATATACATACAAGTCAGCACAAAGATATCGCAAACTCAGCTAGCATGTGTGTACTTCAAATGTCAAGGAACTACTCAAATGAGTATTATAAATAGCAGGGGATGCTCAGGGCAGTACAAGGTTCAAAATCACAGCAGACATCAAGGTTTAGTTACAGCTTATTCACAGGCTAACCTCAAGTCATGCGCTTTTCCTTGACTTCCTTGGGTTGGCTCAGCTGCACCACAGGTACTCAGTTGACCTCAACAGTCTCAGTTGCTGTCAAATGAATATGACAAGATATGCAGTGCAGCTGAAACGAAATAAGCCAAGTCAGATGCTAATTGCAATGCACAGCTGAGATATTGTAAGCTAAGTCACAGAGAGAATGATGCAACTATGCAAAGATGTTATGCAAACTAGCAATAAGCACTAAGAAAATGCAACTACGATAGGCTAACTGAAAATGCAATGAACAGATGCAAAAAATGGAAAACTACAGCTAGGTTACACTAATCAGAGAAATAATGAAACTAATATGCAAATGACATGCTAGAAATTACAACTAAGCTACAAGTAAGAGACTCTAAGATGATACAGATATGCGATGGAAGATGCAAGAATGCAAAAATGCAAAAATAATAGTTAAGTTATACTACAAAAGCACACAGATAAATGATTAAGTACTAAGTTACTTTATGAATGACTAAAAACAAAAAAATATTCAAGGCAGATATATACAGGGGTGACTAGAATTCAGTGAAGCAAGCAAAGGATCAGCACAGCACACGCCAAGTCCCCGGCAACGGCGCCAAAAACTTGGTAGGCTTGGGATTGTGTTTATGTTTTAGCCTACTTGTGATACTGCAAGTGCACAGTGTCTATTGGAGACATGGGCAAGCACATGTCGATCCACAGGGAAATGGGGTGCTGTATGGTTGATCTAAGGCTCACTAAACTGATTTTCTAGCAAGGTAACACAACTGTTGTTTTGTCGATACGACTAAGTAAAGGTTATGACAGTGGAATAAAGATGAACACAAACAATGAGAATAAATGGGTACTAGGATCATCAAATCCACTTCTAATTCCTATTATGTGTTCAACTAAGTTGAGTATCTTGTTCCTGTGATACATAAGGGAATTGTGTCAATCCTACCACCCCTAGTTAGTAAGTTCGCGAATGTCAATCCTACCACGGTACCACCTATCTAAGGAGTTTCTCCAAGTGACACTTCAATTATCAGCTAAAGTACTAACCCGAGCACTAGTTGTCTAATTAAGCACAACTAGTCAAGGGAATTAGCAACTATTTCTAAGGTGAAGGTGAAGGTGAGAGAGATCTCTAACTCACTAACAACATCTAAACACGTCCTTTTGGATGACTAATGTTGTATAAATTATTAATATCATCATATTAAGTTTATTTTTCTTTAAATAACTACAATGGATACATGGCATTCATTGTGAGAGTAAAGCATTGGGTGCTAGAATTGAAAATATCCGATAAATTAATCACTCAAGAACAACTCAAACAAAGTTGAAATCACATGCCAGGGAACTAGTTGGTTTCATTGACATCCTAGCAAACAATGGATACATGGCATTTAGAACATGATTAAAATACTTAAAACACAAATTAACCTAGAGTTGGTGACATCCTCGATTTAGAACATGATTAAAATACTTAAAAGGCATAAGTTTCTAACATCCACCTCGAGACCTATTTATACATGCCAAGCAAAACCCTAATTTACTTCAAATTGGAAAAATAAACGAATACCCTCTCACCCACGTCGCTCAATCAGCTGTCTCCTCTGTCAATTCGTCTCAGCAACTCCCTCAACTGATTTGATGTAACCCTAACCCTAGTTCTTCCTATCTCAAACTTAGCTTCTAGGTAAGAAGCTATGAGAGAGATAGAGAGCAATTAGGAGGTGAAGGTGGTGCGGTTTGTTGTTGTCGGGGTAAGGAGATGATGGAGGTGGTTCGCCATGGTATGGGTGAAGGAGGTGGAGGTAGGGTGTTCTCTGGTTTTGGTATGGGTGAAGAGAGAGGAGAAGAAGAAGAGAAATGGGGATTTGGTCGATGGTTAAGGGGTTGATATAGGTGTCTGTGGTGTGAAGCGGTTGCAGCGAAGGGTCGATGGGAAGGTTGGAGCGACCGTTGGATGCGGATGGGTGAGATCTGAACGGCTCAAATGGTGCGGGCTCGGATCCGGGTCGTGGGTAGCTCGAGCCCATGTCTTGTGAATGGGTTGCTCCTTGTTGGGTTGCAACTGATGCGCGCGCGGGCTTTGGCTTTTTGCTCCATCGACGCTCGTCTCCAATTTTCTGCTCTTTTGGCTCCTTAATTTCTCCAAGCTTTATTTATTACCTAAAAATACAAAATTAATTAGTACAAATATTTATTCTTGAAAACAGGGAAAACACAGAATTTGGGATAATATCTGATTTCTGAGCACAAAGATGAGTTAAATGCCAATAAAAAGGTGTAGAAATATGCAATATTTGGCACTCATCACTTAATCCTGAGAGTATTCAATTCTGGACAAGGTCCCGGGGTTTTTCTGCATTTGCGATTTCCTCGTTAACAAAATCTTGTTGTGTCATTTACTATATATTTCCGCATTATAATTGTTTTATTATAATTAAAGTAAATTACACAAACGTTAATTCCTATTTACTTGATAAGCAATCCTATTGTGTTTGGTTAAGTCCGAACCTTTTTATCAAGTAAACATAATTCGTTGTTGTATTGTCTCGATCTCGTATCCATAGACAATCACACGAAGTGTGAACCGATTAGTTGCATTGTCTCGACTCAGTCCATAGACAATCACTTTCGGAGAAAGGACTTATAGGTAGGAAAAGTTTTAGCTTGAGGTATATTTGGGTACCCTCGCCTTTTCAAAACGGTCACTCTGGCATTTTCTCGAACAATTTATAAGCGTCTTGCTAACTGGTTATGGAAATAACTTTGCTGAGATTCTTTTCTTTCTTATTAGTTATCCTTCCCTGGAAACTTGAATTCACACACAACCATCTCTCCTAACCTTAATAGATTTCTTCTATACCCATCAAGCCAGCCACAATCCTTAATCTAATACATCACCACCTTTATTTTTGGGGTTTTTTTCTCCTCTTACTTGTAATTGATCGAAAAAGAAGAAGGTGTTGCTTTAATTGGTTATGACAGAATGATCGATAGATTGAGGTTGGGTTTGATGGCAGTAAGCTAGGGTTAGAAACGAATGTTGTGATTGAATTTGGGGGAGAAATAGACTAGATTTGGTAGAGCTTCTTCTTCAGTAAGGTTTTTGTTTGAATCGGTTTGTGGGGTTATGAGAATGATGGAATTTGTTCACGGGGTTATGCATAGAAGAGGAGAAATTGATTAGATCTTGGGTAGTTGCTTTTCCAATTGAGCTTTTGGTTCATGGGTTATGAACCGCGGAAGAAAATAAATTAGGGCGTTGGAGAGACTTTTTTGTCAAAGTAGAAGGGTATAAAAGTAAACTAGAATAATGATTATATTTTATTTTATTTTTTTAATAATTATCAAACAAAAGTCAACATCTAATTGAGTCAAAGCGGGTCAACGTTTTTTCCAAGTACCAAGCGCAAAGCTGGACAAATGTTAGACCAAACACTAAAGTTGGTCAAAATGTAAGTACCAAAAACCAAATAACCCTTTATTTTGTGTTTTGAATAGGTTTACTTACACTCAATAACTGAAGTTCAGCAGATAGAAGAACTGACGAGGTTTTTTCTCAAACAGTTGGTGTGCAGTCTTCATAGTGTAAACAGGCGTTGGTCGCGGATGTTTGGATCCTTTTATAGCTTGTTTTCCCCTGAAAATTCAAATTGGACTAATAGCTTATATTCTTAAAATTACCAGGACTCCAAAACACGTCTTAATCTTCACCATTCAACAATAAAAATCGACGGTGTCATAAATTTCGGTTCCATCTTCTCACTGGTTCCTCATTCAACTCTTCGGAAAATCTCGCGCGCCAAATCCCAAAAGAAATTCTTCTAAAAGATCTTACAGTTTTCATGATTTATCTTAATCTCCAAACCACCCTCTTAAATCTTCTATTCAATCCACAAACTCACGTCATTAACATACTTTTTTTTCTGTCCAACTCAATAATTATGAACTGATTCTAAGCTATCTAAGTCTTATCATCATCAGAGGAACATATTGTTGGAAACAATGTAACAATAATGAAAGAGATGTGAAAAATATACTTAGCTCAAACCCATGCTTCACTGATGTTGTTGGTGATGCTCAAACAATGGTAACTGGAACAGGTAGAGGCACGTATAAATACGCTGACCTAAAGGCAATATCGCCCGCTACTCCTCCGAGATGCTATAAATAGGTTGGCGAGTCACCTCCAGGATACAACTACCGCTAGTACCTCTCGATGTAGCATAAAAGGAAGGTACCCTAAGAGCTTGGCAAAGACTGGAAAAGTTGTTACTCTAAGAGAGACAAACTGAAAGTTTTTATTTCTCAAAAAACCTTAAGAACTCTGTTAAGAAAACAGAAGAGAGGAAGAGAAGAAGAAGAGAAGATAAAGCTTCTCTTGGTGTGTGTTGTGAAGTGAGAAACTCTTCACTATTTATAGCAAAAATCAAGTAAGCAAAACAAGAGAAAAACGCCAAGGAAAACCCATGCGTATGACAAGGTTATCGGTTATGTTTTTGTTCTTCAAACAAACAAAACAAGCCAAAGAAATCAGACTTCAAACAAGTGTGTAGTTTTCTGTCGGGAAACGACTTTGTCGAAAAGCACTTTTGCGAGAATCGTTTTTCGAAACTTGACTTTTATTTTAAGCGACAAACCAAACACGTAAGGACAGGGAAAATTGCTTCACATATGTGACAAGCACGTCCAAACAAAAAAAACACATGTGCAGAAAACATGAGTAAAATTTTCAGTAAAAAAGATAAGTCTTATTGAACCCACACCCACACCCACACCCACACCCACACCCACACCCACACCCACACCCGGACCCGGACCCGGACCCGACCCGACCCGACCGACCGGACGGACGGCGGCGTGCGTGCTTCTGTGCGAAGCACCGCGCGTACGGGAAAGGGACCCTAGCCATAGTCTAAGTCTTCCCAATCGCACAAAAGGCTAAGTGCCCAAAGGGCCTGCCCTTATAGCCCAATTCTATGGTATTTAAGTCTAAAATTGTTTAGATTTTCACCTATGTGGGACTAATGTTTTAACTATTCACAAGGAAAAAACATTTTGTGGGCAAGTCAAAGTCCATGGTTAAACACGTTTTTTTCCAACAATCCCCCACATGAATAATAAAACATGTCGACAAAAATACGAGAAAACAGAATACATCAAAATTAGGCTAAGGTGTCCCAGAGATTGAACCTTAACTTAGTGAGAGGTTCTGAATCGCTTGTTGTTACGGTGAACACAATGTCTTGAACCGACAACGGTGAGTGCAATTCGAAATAACAACCACGCTTTGATGTATCAAAGAAAAGCTGCCAAGCTCTTGTCGTTGTGCCCATTTTGGCCTTGGGCTAAATCCCGGACGTAATGAATGTCTTTAGAGAATCCGCTCAAATTCTCATAGGAAGCGGCCCCACTTCCAACATTCATATAGGTGAGTCCATAAAGAGTGTCCTGCCACACCCCGCTTTAATCAAAGCCATGGTACTCATTAAGATCTCAACGGATCATCCTAAATCATGCGGGTAGCACTATCACACGGTTGCACCATAGGGAGGGACTAAGATAGTGCTTTCTCTCTCGTTATCACCAAAAATTAGTAGTCTCATTGAACCTTGATTCGGAGCTCCATTCACAAGGTTGAGTATCCTTCTTGGCAATTTTATTCTATGAGCTTAAGTCCCATCCCCCTCGATGCGGAACTAACTTTCTCTCTAGGTAACCCTTTCGTCAAAGGGTCTGCAATGTTCTCTTTAGACCCTACAAAGTCTATAGAGATGATACTGTAGAGAGTAGTTGTCTCCTTTGTCTTGTGTCTTCTACGAATGTGTATCGACTTTCCGTTGTACACCTTATTCTCTGCACATCCAATAGCGGCTTTCTTTGTCACGGTGGATTGCGATAGAAGACATGAGCTTGGGCCGAGTGGAATTCCTCCCAGAAACCTCGTATCCATTCGGCTTCCTCTGTGACTTTATCCAAGGCTATAAACTCGGACTCCATCTTTGGATCGAGCTATACATGTCTGTTTGGAAGACTTCCATGACACGGACGCACCTCCAAGTGTGAAGACGTACCCACTTGTGCACTTGCACTTGTCTGCGCTCTCGATATCCAGTTGGCATCACAGGACCCTCTATCACAAAGCAGGATACTTCCCAAAACTTAAGCAATAGTTTGAAGTTCCTCTCAGTACCGTAGAACTCTGTATAGGGCTTTCAGTGATTCTCCCAGGGTTGCAAGTGTACTGCTCAATCCGCTCACTTTGCGTAGGCAATATCAGTGCAGTACAGTTCATCAAATACATAATATCGCCAATAACACGAGAATACTCGAGTTGACGAATTCCTTCACCCTTGTTCTTTTTCAATTTACAATTGGGGTCATAAGGAGTAGATGCGGGTTTAGCATTTTCATGCTTAAATCTCTTGAGCACGGTTTGGAATAATGAGATTGACTAAGACTATAACCATCGGATGTCTTTCGACTTTCATCCCTAAGATTATATCGGCGGGGCCTAAGTCTTTCATGTCAAAGTTTTCGTTCAAAGCATGCTTTTAGTGGCATTAATGATTTCAAGGTTCTTGCCTAATATGAGCATATCATCAACATACGGGCACACAATAACATGAGAATTATCCACCGATTTAACATAAACACATTTATCGATTCATTAATTACGAAGCCATTAGTCATCATTACATGATCAAATTTTTCATGCCACTTTGTTTAGGTGCTTGTTTTAAACCATACAGAGATTTTTTCAATTTGCATACTTTATCTTCTAAACCTTTCACAACAAAACCTTGAGGTTGTTCCATGTAAATTTCTTCATTCAATTCACCATGTAAAAATGCGGTTTTAACATCCATCGATGTATATGCAAATCATAAATAGAAGCAATAGCAATCAAGCATCCTAATAGAAGTGATTCTAGTGACCGGTGAATATGTATCAAAGAAATCTACTCCTTCCTTTTGTCCGTAGCCCTTGACTACTAACCTAGCTTTGTGTTTTTACGTAGTCCCATCCGGTCTAAGCTTTCTTTTAAAGACCCATTTGCACCCTATGGCTTTACTACCAGGAGGTAAGTCTACCAGATCCCAATGTGTCGTTATCTTGAATGGAATCCCACTCATTAAGGGAAGCTTCTTCCCATAAGGGAGCTTCCGGACAATTCATTGCTTCCTTATAGGTTTGGGGTTCAGACTCTACCGCAAGAGTCACAAACTCGGACCGAAACTTTTCTCGGTTCGACCCTCTTACTTCTTCTAGGTTCGGTCTCAACATCTAGAGTTGGGGTTTGACTAGTCGAAGGAACATCTCGAGAGGTCATCGCGGACCCTTTTGCAAGGTCCGGACCTAAAAGGAAGAATGTGTTCAAAGAACACTCGCATCTCTAGATTCCATAATGGTGTTATCACCAATGACCATGAACCTATACGCACTAGAGTGCTCGGGGTAACCTAAGAAAACACAGTCCATAGTTTTAGGTCCTATTTTGGTTTGCTTGGGGCGAGGAATGCCCACCTTGGCCAAACACCCCCACACTTTAAAGAATGCGTAGGAAGGTGGTTTACCTATCCATAATTCATATGGGGTTTTATCAGATTTCTTAAATGGAATGCGGTTCAAGATATAACAAGCAGAGAGAATTGCTTCCCCCCACAAGTTCGAGGGTAGCCCTGAGCTAGCTAACATAGCGTTTACCATATCTATGAGTGTTCGGTTTTTCCTTTCAGCTACTCCATTCGACTGAGGTGAACGAGGTGCAGTAGTCTCGTGAATGATGCCATTAAGTTTGCAAAAATTCTCCTATGGGTATCACATACTCACCGCCTCGGTCTGACCTAAGAGTTTTAATTGTAACGCCTCTTTGGTTTTCTACTTCAAGTTTATATAATTTGAAAGCTTCTAAGGCTTCATCCTTGCTTCTAAGAAGGTAAACTTGTGATATCGGGAGTGATCATCGATAAAAGTGATGTACCATTTTTACCACCTTTAGTTGGAGTTGATTTTAAATCTCCTAAATCCGAGTGAATTAGTTCTAGGGAGTTGTACTACGTTCAACCTTTTTGTTAAAGGGTTTTCTTGCAAATTTAGATTCAACACAAATTTCACATTTATGACCTCTGTCAAAGTTTATTTTAGGAATGCAGCCTAGACTAGCAAGTTTTTCAATGGATTTGAAGTTAACATGTCCTAGTCTATCATGCCAAACATGTGAGGAGTCACAAACATAAGCGAAGAAGATGCATTTTCATTCAAGTTCAAGGAAAGTACACTAAGCTTAATCATGTTCTCGGTGACATAACCCTTTCCTACGAAGTCACCACCCTTAGAGATTACAACTTTGTTAGACTCATTTACAAATTTAAAACCTTTCCCTAGTAAGATGGTTTCTGAGACAAGATTCTTGCATATGTCTGGGACGTGATACACGTCATTCAATGCGAGAGTTTTTCCTGAAGTAAGCTTCAGCTCAACCTTGCCTTTCCCCACAACTTTCGAGGTGGAGGAGTTACCCATATACATTTTCTCATCGTCTCCTACGGTGCCATAGGAGGAGAAAGCATTTCTGAACTTGCAGACATGCCTGGTGGCTCCAGAATCTAGCCACCAGTCTCTCACATTGGTCACATTTGAGACAAGGTTGACTTCAGACACCATGCCAGAAAAATATCCAGAATTATCTACTATGTTTGCCTTATTTTTCTGTTTAGGGTCAGTTTTGGTCTTCTTAGGTGCCTTACAGTCTTTGGCCATATGGCCAGCTTTTCCTGATTATAGCGATCGCCTTTGATGGTGTTTTTGAAGACACCACCCCTAGGATTAAGATTGTTACCTTTGGAGTTTCGACGTTTGTTACGTCTGTTACCATTTTTGCTGGATTCTCCATGCTTGTTCTTTGATGCCGCCTTATCGTCCAAGTACATGCGCCTTGTTGGACATGTCTTTGCTCGCATCAGGCTCTTGTTCTTGTTGCAGAAGTTCCTCCACCGGATCATTTTCCCTAGCTCCACCATGGTGATTTCGCGATTTTTGTGTCGCAGCCCCTTCTGGTACTCGTTCCATGAGGGTGGAAGCTTTTCAATCACTGCAGATACTTGTAGAGCTTCATCAAAGCGCAAGCCTTCAGCAAGGATTTCGTTGATGAGTAGCTGGAGTTCGACGAATTGATCTACAACGGGCTTTTCATCGGTCATCTTGAAATCCAGGAACTTGGCCATCAAGAACTTCTTGCTCCCAGCAGCCTCAGCAAGATACTTATCCTCAAGGGCTTCCCACAAATGGTAAGCATTAAAATTTTCTTTTGCATTATAAAAGTCGTACAAAGAGTCATCCAGACAGTTAAGAATGTGGTTTTTGCACATGTAATTCTTCCTAGTCCACCTCTCTAGATCATGTTCATAATCGCGGTCATGAAGCCTTCTCGAGGGTGCAGCAAGGGCAACTTCATCTAACCTTTGGTCTTTTAAGAAAAACAACATTTTGGACTGCCATCGTTTAAAATCCTTACCACTAAACTTTGGGGGTTTGTCTACAGTACTCTTTCCCATTTTGTTACAGTAATAATAAAGCAGAAGCGTTATTGCCTTTAGTTTGTTGGAAACAATGTAACAATAATGAAAGAGATGTGAAAAATATACTTAGCTCAAACCCATGCTTCACTGATGTTGTTGGTGATGCTCAAACAATGGTAACTGGGCATGTAGAGGCACGTATAAATACGCCGACCTAAAGGCAATATCGCTTTGCTACTCCTCCGAGATGCTATAGCGGTTGGCGAGTCACCTCCAGGATACAACTACCGCTAGTACCTCTCGATGTAGCACACAAGGAAGGTACCCTAAGAGCTTGGCAGCACTGGAAAAGTTGTTACTCTAAGAGAGACAAACTGAAAGTTTTTATTTCTCAAAAAACCTTAAGAACTCTGTTAAGAAAACAGAAGAGAGGAAGAGAAGAAGAAGAGAAGAGAAAGCTTCTCTTGGTGTGTGTTGTGAAGTGAGAAACTCTTCACTATTTATAGCAAAAATCAGTAAGCAAAACAAGAGAAAAACGCCAAGGAAAACCCATGCGTATGACAAGGTTATCGGTTATGTTTTTTGTTCTTCAAACAAACAAAACAAGCCAAAGAAATCGAGACTTCAAACAAGTGTGTAGTTTTCTCGTCGAAACAACTTTGTCCGAAAAGCACTTTTGCGAATCGGTTTTAGAAACAACTTTTATTTTAAGCAGCAAACCAAACACGTAAGGACAGGGGAAAATTGCTTCACATATGTGACAAGCACGTCCAAACAAAAAAAACACATGTGCAGAAAACATGAGTAAAATTTTCAGTAAAAAAGATAAGTCTTATTGAACCCACACCCACACCCGGACCCGGACGGCGGCGTGCGTCCTTTTGTGCGAAGCACCGCGCGTACGGGAAAGGGACCCTAGCCATAGTCTAAGTCTTCCCAATCGCACAAAAGGCTAAGTGCCCAAAGGGCCTGCCCTTATAGCCCAATTCTATGGTATTTAAGTCTAAAATTGTTTAGATTTTCACCTATGTGGGACTAATGTTTTAACTATTCACAAGGAAAAAACATTTTGTGGGCAAGTCAAAGTCCATGGTTAAACACGTTTTTTCCAACACATATCAAAGTGATTGATACACTTTAGAAAATCCCATGTAAGTTTACTGTGGTTCAAAGTTCTTAGAATTTTGAACGGGAAGGAGAAGATAAACAAAATGAATAACGCAAGGGAATAAAAAAAAATAATATACTCATCTACGGAGTACTCTGACCGTCCATTTATTGACGTGGAACACTATCAGCCGTTTCTTTCAAAAAAGGTTCTAACGGGAGTGGCAAACTTCGTGAATTCTAAAACTAATTGTCGTTAACTATTATCACAGCTTGACAAAAATAGTTGGTCGACTTCGTTTGACTAACAAGTCAACGACCCAATCACTATAACGGACAAACTTAGGACCCAAACACAAATGTAGTAGCAGGAAATCCCACACTACACCCCTCATAAGAATTCACACAATCAAGTCATTTTAAGATGAACAATTATAGTCTTTATTGATTAAAACTCACAAATGTTACAAGATATGAAGGAAATAAGCTAAAGAATTTACAACCGCTCTAAACCTTCTCTCTCTTACTTACTTGCCCAACACTCGAAAAAGATCCCCCTCTCTTAAGCCTATTCGGCTCTTTATATAGGACATTACATAGTGGATGACAGCTAAGCTGTCCTTTATTTTCGGATCTGACTTGCGACATTCTCGCGAGTGTATAAATGTTAAATCTCGCAACACTCCTAAATCTCGCTAGGTCTTCACATCTTTCTCGTGTTCAGGCTGTCGTCATCCGTTGCGTCATTTATATTACTTGTCTGCGATATCTTCGCAGTGTGTCGTTTATGGATTTCGCAAGGGTCTTGGTGTTGCGATATTCTGATCCTACATCTTGCCTCTTCTCATGTCTTCTCTGCGAAGGAGAGAATGTCATGAGAATTAGTACTTTTCCAAATGCCGCAGCTGTTCATTTTTTCATATTTTTCTGTATTGACATGATTCTGTACTTTTACGCAGAATTTATTTCACGTATCTCTTCCTCCATCTATTTCTTGACACGTCTTTTTCAACTGCTTTTTCTCAACCGTTCACGTCTACTCTTCGCATTAAATGTGTTTGCCTTTTAGAGAAACCTCTCTCTCTATATACTTTTCTTACTCCTCTCTTCTTCTTTTTTACTTTCCTTCATGCTTTTTTCTGCAACTTTTCTTTAATCTCTCTCCGTAACTTCCGCTTCTGCTACTGTAAATCTTCTTCTTTTTATTTCTTTTGATCTTCAATCTTCTCTTCATTCCCATACTGAAAATGGCTCCAGTTGGTCGCAGATATGAAAGTCTTCTGGAAAAAGTTTAAAAAGATTTTGAAGATAAAGGTTTCATATTATCCACCATTCCTAATCAAGAATTTAAATCTATTCTTTCTGCCAAACTGTTTGCTGATCATCATTGTGGTGATTAGGAAATCATAATTTCGCTAGGTCAGATTCTCGCTGGCCTTCCCATTCCTCTCTATGACCCTGATCTTCCCTTGTTTTATGAAATTCTTGCTCATGCGAAATTCTCGCGAGCCGTCTACCAATTGAGCGGGGATTGTATCCGCTTAATGCTTGAATTCAACCAAGGGGTCTTTGGTAAGGGGTCTCTTTACCCAAAAGAAGTCATGGATCCTAAATTTGCGGACTTAGAGATATGCACTGAAAAATATACAGTAGAGAGCTTCTTCGAAAACTATGAGGTGATAAACATGAAGAATGATAGAACTCGCTGGGGTGCTCGTTTAAAGAGAAAAGAAAATGTTGCCAACGATAAAATGCTTATGCAATACATCGATTGGCATTCTGGAAAAAACAATATTCCCCGCCATTCTAAGGACGATAAGTGGTGCGTCTTTCCGTTAGCTTTAAAAGGACCTTACATTTCAGGTTCACATGTGCTCCCTGCGAATCTCGCCAATTATCAACCTTGGGTTTTTAACTGGCCCGAAAAGGCAAAAGAGGTATACTTCCTAAATTTCGCTCACTTTATAATCTTCGCTCCTTTTTATACCTATTAATCTTGCGAAATTTTCAGATTATCAAGTTGAGAAAGAGCTACAAAAGAAATGCTAAGGCAAGTACCCTAGCAGCACTTAGTTCGATCACGGATGAAGTAATAAATACTTTTCTTTATTATTTTTAACAATATTGTTGCCTCTGTTTCTTATCTTCATTCGTGTGCGAAGGTTGGTGCTGAAGTTACTGAAGAAGAAGAAAGTTCTAGGGTTGTGAAGACCAAAATCCAGAGTAAAGGTTCTCTTCGCAGGGAAAAATCTACTGCCCCACCTTCAAAGAAGCGGAAGATTCATTCTCATTCTCCTTCAAATCCTCAATCCAGCGAAAGATCTGATGAAGATAATGATGATATTGATACTTCTCTCGCAAAGGAGAATTCTCCAACTGAATCTTCTATGGCACAATTGTCTAGCATCTTCTCTGACTCTATGCAAGGAATTGGAGATGATCGTCTCTCTAGCACGTGCAAAGCTCTCGCGAGTATCTGTGATGCTCCTTTACTAGAGGGTGATGATTCTCTTCATGGGGTCTCCAGATCAGTGACTCCCAGCTTTTTAAATTCGCTTGGTGCCTTGGTATGTCTTTGTTCCCTTATTTCTTCATAATTTCGATTTTAAGTTATATCTTGATAATTTCTTTACTTTCTTTTATAGTCCGGGAGAGCTTCCTTCGTTGTTGCCTCAAATCTAGAGAAAAGGCGCAGCATTCTTGAAAAGAAGAATCTTCAACTTCGCAAGAAGAATAAAGAATTGGAAACTGAAGCTGTTGCTGTTGCTCTTCGCAAGAGAAATGAAGAATTTGAGACTGAAGCTGCTACTCTTTGCGAGAAGACCAAGCAACTAGAAGTTGATTCTTCCACTCAGAAGAATAAGATATCTAGTCTTCAAAGCGCCAACCAGCAACTTTATGGTATGAGACTTTTCTCTTTTCCTTTGTTTTGTTCTCTCATTATCTTCCCTTATCTGACTTACCATTTTCGCAGACGTTTATAACCTTTCTGATGAAGCCATTCTTATTCACTCATTCCCCGATCCTATGGATAACAATGCCCTCCTTGCTCACCTCAACGATTCTTTGAATAGTTTTTCAAATAACAAGATTAAATCTCTTCCTCTAAACGAACTTCAATCCAAATTTCGCCTCTTAGAAATTGATCATAGATCTAGTTTAGGCTTAACCAACCAATTTAAACGTCTGTATCTTAGTTCTAAAGAGAAAATTAATACTTTAAGGAAGAAAATCAGTGAGCTCATAGATGACAAAGATCGCATCACTAGACAAGGTGCTCAAGCATTAGCAAAATTCCAAAAGACTCTTCTTGAGGTTCAAATTGAACAGGATGAATCCATCCGAAAAAATGCTATACTTAGCGAAAGAGAGAATCAAATTCGCTCCCTTCTTCTCATAAACAATGACGATGAATTCGCTTGGGCTGCGAAGGTTCTAGATGACGCCAGAAATAATTTAGGTGTTAACGTTAGTCTTCAAGCTGAGCATACGGCCTTGATTAGGGATATGATTTCTGACAAAGAAGGTTGTTGATTGTTCTTCTTTATTTAACTGTTTGTTTTTTATGAAGTTGTCATTAAGTTGCTAATTCATCGTCATATGTTCGCAGAGGCTGAAGAGAGATTTCACAAAAGAATTGAAGAACTTGAATCTGAGAAGGAGCAGCTCGCAAGGGATTTTTCTTCTCGAGATGACAAATATTATAAATTGAAAAAGCAACTACAAATTACTGTTGTGAATTTCAAGAATGATGCTATTCTTTTTCGCAATCAGACTATTAAGATGGTCTGTGACGACAACAGCATTCCCCATTCTTCATACCCTTGCCTCCTTGATGAAATCCCTGAGAATGTGCCTTCTTTGGATATCTCTGACAGCGATGCTAGCGAAGAAGAGGAATCTGATAAAGATGAAGAAATAGAAGGATCTGATGAAGATGAAGAACATGAAGAAGACGAATCAAATAAGAAATAGTTCTGTTTTCTTCTTTCTCTTTTTGTAATATCTGTACATTCATTCTTTTAATCTTCTATTTTTGTAATCTTTTGCTGCGAGTTTCTTGGATCTTCAGATACTAGCTCTACCTTTGTTGTTCCTTTCTGCACATGTTAAAAGAACAATACTTTTTTGCAATACAGTTAATCAATATATTATCAACCTTTCATTTTATGAGCGCGTAAATCTATCATATGAAGACAAATAACATGTTTTTATTCTATACATTCCCATACTTGCCTCTGTTATTTGCATTCAAATGAGAGATTAAGCAAGTTACTTTCGAATAGTGATATGTGTTCATGCCTCAATCTCGCAGCTGTTGCTGCTGAACCTTCGCAAGTAAGGAAATCTTGGTTTCTTCCAAGATTTCATTTTTTCTTTTTCTCTTATGTGGTCTTATTTTGCCTTCCTAGTTAAAGGTCTTACTGTGCCACCCCTTGTCATTGAGACAAAATCGCAGGACGTCTTTGCATTTGCATGCAAAAACCCATTGATCTTGCCTTAACCTTTTCTTTAAAATTTTTGTTGCGACAATATGACAGGCCTAAAAATTCTTGCGAAAATAAAGCCCCATGACATTGCCGTCTTGCGACGAAATCGCAGGACGTCTTTACACTTTCATGTATTGACCCATTGATCTCGCCTTATCTTTGTGTTTTGTATTATTGCCTCTTCGGGATTGTCGCACAAATATGAAAAGCCTAAATTTCCTTGCGAAAATAAAGCCTTGTAGTTGCAGGAAATCCCACACTACACCCCTCACAAGAGTCCACACAATCAAATCATTTTTAAGATGAACAATTATAATTTTTATTGATCAAACTCCAAAAAATGTTACAAGATGAAATGGAGATAAGCTAAAGAATTACAACCACTTTAAACTTTCTCTCTCTTAATGACTTGCTCAACACTCGAAAAAGATCTTTCCCTCTCTCAAGTCTACTCGGCCCTTTATATAGGACATTACATAATGGATGACAGCTAAGCTGTCCTTTATTTTCTGATCTGGCTTGTGACATTCTCGCAAGTGTACACATGTTAAATCTCGCGACACTCCTCGATCTCGCTACATCTTCACATCTTTCTCGTGTTTTGGTTTGTCGTCATCCGTTACGTCGTTTTTACTTCCGGCCGCGATGTCTTCGTGATGTGTCGTTTATGAATTTCGCGAGAATCTTGGTGTTGCGATATTCTGATCCTACATCTTGCCTCTTCTCATGTCTTCTCTGCGAAGAAGAGAACGTCATGAGAACTAGTATTTTCAAAATGCCGCAGTTGTTCATTTTTTCATATTTTTCTGTATTTGCATGATTCCGTACTAACGCAGAATTTATTACACGTGTCTCTTCTTCCACCCATTTCTTGACACGTCTCTTTCAATCGTTATTTCTCAACCGTTCACGTCCCTTCTCGCATTAAATGCGTTTATCTTCTCGAGAATTCTTCTCTATATATAGTTTTCTCACCTTCCTCTTCTTCTTTTTTACTTTCTCTCTGCAATTTTTCTTCACTTCTCCTCCGTAATTTCCGTTTCTGCTACTGTGAATCTTCTTCTTCTTCTTTCTTTTGATCTTCAGTTCTCATTCATTCCCATACTGAAAATGGCTCCAATCGGTCGCAAATACGAAACTTCTTTTGAAGAAGTGGTTTTACTTTAACCACCATTCCCGGTCAGGAATCTAAATCCATTCTTTCTGCCAAGTTGTTCACTGACCATCGTTGTGATGATCAGGAAATCATAATTTCGCTTGGTCAAATTCTCGCCGGCCTTCCCATTCCTCTTTATAACCCTAATCTTCCGTTATTCTATGGAATTATTGCTCATGCGAACTTCTCGCGAGCTATCTATCAACTAAGCGGGTATTGCATTCGCTTAATACTTGAGTTCGCCAATCGTGGTGCTGGTAATGGGTCTCTTTACCCAAAAGAAGTTAGAGACCCAAAATTTAAGGAATTGGCGATACTCATTTGAAAGATACACATCGAGAGTTTCTACGAGAATTATGAATTCATTCCTATGAGGAGGGATAATACTCGCTGGGGTGTCCGTCTGAAAAGAAAGGATGATGTTGCTGACGATAAACTCCGTATGCAAGACATTGATTGGCATTCTGGTAAAAACAACGTCCCGCGTCACTCTAAAGACGATAGGTGGTGTGTTTTTCCATTGGTGATAAAGGGGCCTTATATCGCAGGCTCGAATGTACTTCCTGCGAATTTCGCTACTTATCGACCTTGGGTATTTAATTGGCCCGAGAAGAATAAAGAGGTATGTCTTCCAACTTCGCGTACTTCGTAATCTTTCATTTGTTGTTTATTCCCTTATCCTTTGATTCTTGCGAAAATTTTTAGATTGAAAAGTTAAGATCGAGCTACAACCGGACCGGGAAGGCTAGCACTTTAGCTTCTCTTCGCTCCATCATGGATGAAGTAAGAAACACTTTATATATTTTTAACAATATTGTTGCCTCTGTTTCTTATCTTCATTTGTGTGCGAAGGTTGGTGTTGTAGCTGTTGGAGAAGAAGAAAACCCTGAGGCTGCGAAGGCCAAAGGCAGAGGTAAAAATCCTCTTCGCAAGGAGAAGTCTGTTGCTCTGCCTCTGAAGAAACGAAAATTTCGCCTCCCCTCTCCTTCGAATCCTCAGTCCGGTGGGAGTTCTGGTGATGAGGAAAATGATGATGTGGATATTCCTTCTTCAAATTCTCCAGTTGGATCTTCTATGGCACAGCTATCTAGCATTTTTTCTGATTCTATGCAAGGGATGGTGATGATCGCCTTTCTAGCACATGCAAGGCTCTCGCGAGTATTTGCGATTCAGCTTTACTTGAGAGTGATGGTTCTCTTCATGGGGTCTCCAGATCAGTGACTCCAAGCTTCTTAAATTCACTTGGTGTCTTGGTATGTTTTCATTCTCTTATTTTTCATAATTTCAATCTTAAGTTATCTCTTGATAATTTCTTTAATTTTCTTTATAGTCCAGGAGAGCTTCATTTGCCGTTGCCTCAGATCTTGAGAAGAGGCGCAGTATTCTTGAGAAGAAAAATCTTCAACTTCGCAAGAAGAATGAAGAATTAGAAACTGAAGCTGCTGTTCTTCACGAGGAGAATAAACGGTTAGAATTTGAGTCTTCCACTCAGAAGAATAAGATATCTAGTCTTCAAAGTGCCAATCAACAACTTTATGGTATGAGACTTTTCTTTTTTCCTTTAGTTTATTCTCTCATTATCTTTCCTTATCTGATTTACCGTTTTCGCAGACTTTTATAATCATTCTGAGGAAGCCATTCTTCTTCATTCATTCCCTGATCCTATGGATAACAATGCCTATCTTGATCATCTCAACAATTCTCTGAATAGGTTTTCAAATAACAAGATTAAATCTCTTCCTCTAAACAAACTTCAATCTAAATTTCGCCTCTTAGAAATTGATCATAGATCTAGTTTAGGCTTAGCCAACCAATTTAAACGTCTATATCTTGGTTTGAAAGAAAAAATTGATATTTTAAGAAAGAAAATCAGTGATCTCATAGATGACAAAGATCGCATCGCTAGTCGAGGTGCTCAGGCATTAGCGAAATTTCAAAAATCTCTTCTTGAGGTTCAAATTGAACGTGATGAATCCATACGTAAAAATGCTATTCTTTGCGAAAGAGAGAATCAAATTCGCTCCCTTCTTCTCATAAACAATGATGATGAATTTGCTTGGGCTGCGAAGGTTCTAGATGATGCAGTAAATAATTTAGGTGTTAACATTAGTCTTCAAGTCGAGCATACGGCCTTGGTTAGAGATATGATTTCGACGAGAGAAGGTTGTTAATTATTCTTCTTTATTTAACTGTTTGCATAAAATTGTCATCAAGTTCTTGATTCAATGTTATATGTTCGCGAAAAGTCAAGCAAGGTTCCAAAAAGAATTGAAGAACTTGAATCTGAGAAAGAGCAACTTGCCAAACATCTTTCTTCTCGGGATGATAAATATTCTAGGCTGAAGAACCAACTAAAGATCACTGTCGCGAATTTTAAGAATGATGTTATTCTTTTTCGCAATAAAACTATTGAGATGTTCTGCGATGACAATTACATCCCTCATTCTAAGTACCCTTGCCTTCTTGATGAAGTTCCCCAAAATATGCCTTCTCTGGATATTTCTGATAGCGATGCTAGTGAAGAAGAAGAGGAATCTGATGAAGATGAAGAAGTTGAAGGATCTGATGAAGATGAAGAAGTGGAAAAATCAAATGAGAAATAATTTTATTTTCCTTTTTCTCCCTTTGTAATATTTGTAAAGTCATTTTTTCAATCTCCCATCTTTGGATTTATTCTTTTGCTGTGAATTTCTTGAGTCTTTGAATACAATTTCTTTCTTTCTTGTTTCTTCCTGCATATAAAGGGCAATTCTTTTTTGCAATATGGTTAATCAATATATGCGTAAATCTGTCATATGAAGACAAATAACATGTTCTTGTTCATTCCCATACTTGCCTCTGTTATTTGTATTCGAATGGGAGATTAAGCATAATTTCGCAGATATTTTCTCATTTGAACTTTATCATTGCGACAAGATCGCAGGACGTCCTTACATTTTCATGTAATGACCCATTGATCTTGCCTTATCATTTCTCTTGTGTGGTCTTATTTTGCCTTCCTAGTTAAAGGTCTTATTTTGCCACCTCTCATTTTTGCGACAAGATCGCATGACATCTTTACATTTTCATGTAATGACCCATTGATCTTGTCTTATCATTTCTTTAGTACTATTGCCTCTGCAGGATATTTTTCTTGCGACAATATGACAGGCCTAAATATTCTTGCGAACGTAAAGCCCCATGACATTGCCGTCTTTGCGACGAAATCGCAGGGCGTCTGTAGTAGCAGGAAATCCCACACTACACCCCTTATTCAGTTTTGCTTGACTAATCCATTGAAAGATGTGTGATCAAGAATATTTATTAATTGATTCCATGAAATGTTTACACAGTACAATAGAATTACACTTGGAAATTAAAGCGCTCTGAAACTTTCTCTCTCCTAATGACTTGCTTCACAATTCAAAAAGATCTCTCCCTCACAACAGACTTACTCAACCCTTTATATAGGGTATTACATAATGGATGATGACTAAAGTTTGTCCTTTATTTTCGGGAATAACTCGCGAAGTGTCGCAAGTGCACAAATCTTCACTCTCGCGACACTTCTTAACCTTCGCCAGGTTTCATATCCTCTAGTTGTTTCGTTTGTCGTTATTCATCGCGTCGTTTATTTTAGCTTCCTGCGACTCCCTCGCGACGCCGTCGTTTATTTATCCCGCGAACCTTGTCCGTTGCGATATTATGATCCTACATCTTGCCTCTTTTTCCTTGAATATTGCTTGAAGAGCGATTTGAAGGAAAAATTCATTGTTGTAATAATCCTTGGTTTCAATCGGTGAAGGAACGAGCGAAAGAATATTTTCTTGAAAAGTACGTACTTGCCTCTATTCTTTTAGCGAAGTTCCGAAGCTTCTTTGTAGTATATATATGAAGTTCCGTCTCCTGTATCTCCTTACATCTCCTCTGCGAGGGAGAGAATATCATGAGAATCAATATTTTGATTTGCCGCAACTACTTATCTTTATCTGTTTCACTCCGTACTATTACACAGATTTTGACTATTTAAAGTCTTTTCTTGACACGTCTCTTCCACCCGTTTATTCTCGTCCGTTCGTGTCTCTTCTCGCATTAAATGCCCTCGTTTTTCTCAAGAATCTTTTTTGATTTTTCCATATATAGTTTTCTTTTCCTCCTCTTTTCTTCCCTTAGTTTCTCTCTGCAACTTTTCTTTACTCTCTCCTTCCGCAATTTGCGCTCCTGCTACTGTAACTCTTTTCTTCATCTTTTCTAACGCTGATCCTAATCTCCAACCTCCCATCCATTCCCATACTGATAATGGCTTTCATTAGTCGTGCATACAAATCTTGTTTTGATGAAGTTCAACGAAGTTGCTCGAGAAGGGTTTTACTCTATCAACCATTCCCGATCAAGAACCTTCATCTATTCTTTTTCGCAAAGTTGTTTTCTGATCATCAATGTGATGATCAAAAAATTATAGTCTCGCTAGGTCAGCTTCTCGCAGGACTTCCCATTCCCTTATACAATCCTGAGATGCCTTTATTTTATGAAATCTTGGCCCATGAAAAATTCTCTCGGGCTGTTTATCAATTAAGTGGCGATTGCATTCGCCTAATGCTTGAGTTCGCGAACCGTGGTGCTGGCAAAGGATCTTTATACCCTAATACTGTTAGACACCCCGATTTCACAAACTTGGAAATAGTTGCTGAGAAATACACTGTAGAGAACTTTTTTGAAAATTATTCAGTGATAAAGATGAGGAATGCGAAATCTCGCTGGGGCATTCGCCTGAAAAAGAAGGATAATGTCCCTGAGGATAAATTACTCATGCAAGATATTGACTGGCACCCGGGCAATAATACTACTCCTCGCCACTCCAAAGATGAGAAGTGGTGGGTTGTACCCTTGATCTTAAATGGCCCTTACATCGCGGGCTCGCATATTCTTCCTGCGAATCTCGCAGGATATCATCCTTGGGAGTTCAAATGGCCACGATAAGGCAAAAGAGGTATGTTTCCCACTTCAAATCTTGCTCTCGCAACTTTCTTTTTATTTTCTTGAGTTTGTGAAATTTTTCAGATCACCAAATTGAGAAGAAGCTACAAGGATAATCCGTTGGAGAGTACTCTGACGATACTTCGATCGCTTACGGGTGAAGTAAGAAACATTTCCTTTGTCGTTTGAAACAATATTGTTGCCTCTGTTTCTTATCTTTAATTCTTTGCGAAGGTTGAAGTTGAAGAAGCTGTAGCCGCGAAGATTAGAAGTTAAATCTTCTGCTCCATTATCCAAGAAGCGAAAGACTCAGTCTTCTTCTCGCCTTAACTCAAGCTCCGAATCTTCTGATGAGGATAACCATGATTCGAATCCTTCCCTCGCTAAAAGGATCCCGTTGACCAATTCTCCTATGGATCAATTATCTAGTATCTTCTCAGACTCTTTCCAGGGAATGGGAGATGCTCCCCTATCTTCTCTTTGCGGGGCTCTCGCAAATGTGTGTAATGCAGCTTTATTAGAAGGCAATAATTCTTTCAATGGAGCCTCTAGAATTGTGTCTCCTGACTTCTTGAATGCACTTGGGTCTTTGGTATGCATACAGTCATATTCTCTCTATTAATAATTTTTTTTTTTTTTTTTTTTTTTTTTTTTAAAATATATATATTAACGGTTTTTCTATCTTCTTTCATAGGCTGGAAAAACTTCTTTTGTAGTTGCCTCAGATCTCGAGAGAAGACGCAACAATCTTGAAAAGAAAAATTTACAATTGAACAAGAAGACCCAAGAGCTAGAAATTGAAGCCGCGTCATCTCGCGAAAAGATTCAAAAATTAGAAGCCGATCTGGACTCCCAAAAGGAGAGAGTATCTACTCTTCAGAATTCAAATCAGCAACTTTATGGTATAGTAATTTTCAATTTTCAAATCCTTTTCATGCTATCTTTTATTTTTCTTTGTCTGACTATTATTCTCGCAGACGTGTATAATCTCTCCGAAGAATCCATTCTTCTCCATTCATTTCCCGAGCCTATGAATGATGATGTTCTTCTTACTCACCTCAATCAGTCTCTAAGTAGTTCCTCAAATAAAACTAACCTCCTTTCATTAAAGGATCTTCAATCCAAATATCATCTCTTAGAGATTGAGCACAGATCTAGTTTAAATTTAACTAGTCGCTTTAAACGAATGTACCTTGATTCCGAGAAGAAAGTCAAAACTTTAAGGAAGAAAATTAGTGGTCTCATAGATGATAATGATCGCATTACTAACAGAGGTGCACAGGCGTTAGCAGAATTCCACAAATCTCTTCTTGGTGTGCAAGTTGAACGAGATGAACTCCTCCGTCAGAATACCATGCTTGAGCAGCGAGAGGAGCAAGTTCGTTCACTTCTTGTTATTAATAGTGATGATGAATTCGCCTGGGCTGCGAAAATTTTAGATAATGCCAGGAATAACCTAGGTGTTGATGTTAGTCTTCATCTTTGAGCATACTTCCTTGATTAAAGATATGATATCGATAGAGAAGGTTACTTATTATACCTTCGCTTCTTACTTCGTAGTATTGCTTGTAAATTATTAACTTGTTGTTACTTATTTGTAGAATCCGAGAAGAGACTTCAAGTTAGAATTAGAGAGCTTGAATCTGAAAAAGAACAACTCGCCAGGAATTTTCCAGCGAGAATTGAAGAACTTGAAACTGAAAAAGAACAGCTCGCAAAGAGTCTCTACCTTCGCGAGACTAGATATTCCAGGTTGAAGAGACAATTTCAAACCACAGTAGCGAACTTTAATAATGATGCCATTCGTTTTCGCAATCAAGCTATGGAATATGTTTGCAAAGATCAAAAGATCCCTCTTAGTTCATATCCTATCCTTGCCAAAGAAGTTCCTGAAAATGTGCCTGTCTCAGATGTTTCTGATAGCGAAGCCAGCGAAGAAGAAGAATCATCAGATGAAGAATCTGGCAATGAGAATAATAGGACTGAAGAATCAGATGAAGGAGAAGAATCACCAAAGAGATAATTCTTTTTGTTTTCTTTCATTGTCTCGATCCTGTACATTTCTGTATCTCTTTATTATAGTGTACTTCTTGGATTGTCCCCCCCTAAATTCAATCTTCACTCCCCTTTTTTGGTAGTTCTTCTTTGTAATATAATTGGCTAACATTACTGATGTGTAACTCTTGCATCAGAAGATGAATAACAATATTCCTCTTTTCCATTCCCATACTTGCCTCTGTTATTTATCTTCAGATGGAAGATTGTAGTTGTCATCATGTATTTGGTTGGATAATAATTTTATTGTTATTGAAATGTATCGTTGCGACGAGATCGCGGGTATCTTCATAAATCAAGAATCTTACTTGTCTCGCCTTATCGTTTCGGTAGTCTTTATTTTATCTTTTCTTGTTGCGACAAGGTCGCAGTTTTGCCTTTACATTTTCAAGCAATGGCCCATTGACCTTGCCTTATCAATATTGTGTGGTCTTCCAAGTTAGACCTCCCTAATTAGAGGTCTTCCCCTGCCACCTTTCATCGCGACAAAATCGCAGGACGTCTTTACACTTTGCATGTAAAGACCCATTGATCTTGCCTTATCATTTTCCAAGTATTTTTGCCTCTGCAGGATGTTTAAGTTTCGACAATATGACAGGTCTAGATATCCTTGCGAACATAAAGCCCCATGACATTGCCGTCGTGCGACGAAATCGCAGGACGTCCGTACACTTTCGTGTAAAGACCCATTGATCTCGCCTTACCCTCGCGTTAGTATTATTGCCTCTGCAGGATCATTGCACAAATATGACAAGCCTAAATTCTCTTGCGAAAACATAGCCTTATGACATTTGCGTCTGTTTTGACACTCCCCTAATGGAGAGCGTCGCCCTTATCATCTCCCTGGTTGCCCCTTCAAGGAGGCGAAACATCGGCCATACAAGACTAGCTCCTCCCATCCGTTCTTAACAACAACCGTTGTTTTCGTGACCTCTTATCCCTTATACCTATAGGGTTTATGGTTACAAGACTGCACCCTAAGTGGAGTTTTCTTCGGGCGAGTGCAACATATGCCAAGACTTGCCAAGAATGGCCAGGGTAGGTTCATCCATCCCGGGCACTCTGGCTCAACCGTGTACCTCGGCGCCTTGAGCATACACTGACTCCTAGGAAGAGACCCTCGGTCGCCCAACCAGGGTATAACCTTATATATAGTTGGGAATCCAAGGTACCTCTTAGGATAGGCTTTCATGGGCCCCAAATTTTCATGACTCGGGCTTCGGGAGCGGTGTAACCTTCCCCCGAGCCATGTCGAGAGATACCCCCTTATATGACGCACTTTAGGTCTTACATTTGCCTCTTACGAAATGTTATTCGCGAACTAGGGTGTACGCCATAAAGGTTCGTCCCATTCTTTTACTCATTCATCTTTGTTAAGTCATTCAATCATTCATGTTTCATTATTTGCCGATATTTGTTTACGAAGTATTCGCAAAATTCCATTTCATTTGTTGTATTTTTATTTTTCTTTCTTAATCGAATTCTCATATACTCTTGGCTGCGAGATTCTCGCACATCATTACTTCAATTGCTACTTTTCTCCTGTTTTTGTTGATTATTCATTTCTTATGCCTTTTGTTCTTCATATCTTTCGCTTCTTTATTATCATAATATTCGCCTGTCTCTAGGCATTCACCTCGCGAGGTATGTTCAGTCCTTACTTCTATAACATCCACCATCAGTTTTTCCTTTCTCTGCTCATCTCTCACATGTTGCTTCCAACCCTTTCTTTTGGCATTTCTTTCTTCGCAGCTTTCTATATCAACCTCGTGACATTGTTGCGACTCCTTCCAATCTCCCTGTATAATACCAATGCCATTTGGATGTGGAAATTTTATACATTGGTGGTATGTTGATGCGACCCCCCAAGATTTCATGAAGCCATGGCCTTCCAATCAGTGCATTATACGGAGATTCCACGTCAACCACACGAGAATAAAACATCGGTTGATAATCCTTGTAGAGGTATTCTCATGTGAACCTCTCCCTTTGGCTTGTTTGCGGTGCCATTAAAGCCATATATCTTGTATGTCGAGGGGATCAAATCCTCATCCTTTCCTCCCATCGTCTTGTAAGTATGGTAAAAAGAATATTCACCGAACTTAGGTGTCGATTAGGATTCGGTTGATCGCTTGACAATCTTCTCGCTTCATCATTTTCTCCATCAATGGTTTTGGGTTAATCTCTAGTTTCACAACCAACGGGCTATCATGTGTTTCTCTTCCTTTTGGCACTTCATCTCAGAGAAAGAAATAGTCTTGATTTGCCACTTTTCTAAGCTGCGTCGTTCTCGCCAGACTCATTATTTCTTTATCATTAGCATCTCTCGCAAAGACTCTACTGAGCACGCTGTCATGAAAATCTTCTATTGTGCGATAGGAGTGGACGATAGAGTTGCGGTTCAAATTTTTAGCTTTTGTGCCGACTTCTATCACAAATGTTTCCTTTCCTTTCGCCGACATTTGTTCGTGCATCTCTCGGTGGTGGTGGTAATGTCCGGCCTTTTTCTTCTCCCTTTAGAAAGTGACTCGGCTTCCCCGATCAATCATCCCGAGAATAATTCTCTTTATGTTTCTACAATCGTTTGTTTGATGCCCATGGAAGCGATGGTAAGAGCAAAACTCATGACTTCTATCGCCCGGTGGTGGTTCCATTCCCACGTTCCAGGGCGCTGGTACATCTTCCATTACAAGTATAGATTCCCAGATCTTTTCCACACTAGCATTCAGTGGAGGCATCTTAATCTCTTCCCATACTATTCTGCGACCTCTCTCGCCTTGCATGATTATTTTGCCTTCGTCCACCGTAAGTTTCTTGTACATGATCTAGCCTCGAATCTTATTATTGCTTGCATTACGGTTGTAGTAGTTCCTTTCTCGTTCAAACTCTTCTTGGTCGTGGCTTCCCATGGCTACTATCTTCCATTTGTCCCTCATCAGCCTTCGTGCGTCTTTGTCCTTGCGAAGTGCTCGCCATTTGTATTTATGAATTGAGGCAACAAGCTTGCGTTCGCTGACATTCGAGCTTGTGTTCGCGATTGGATAAGAATTCATTTCATTCTGTCTTTCTTCTAAGGCAATATATTCTTCTGTAACTCTCGCAGGTTCGCCATCGTGATTGTATTTTTGATTCTAAAAATTTGAATGTATAACAAGTTAGTCGCGAAGAGAGCATTCACAAATGAGAGGATGAGATATCTTTCCTCAACCCGTCCGCCATTTCGCTACACATGGTTCTCCATCTTATTGTCAATCGCCTTAAGCTCTCGCCAACCCTTTGTTTCAACCCGAACACATCTTCAATACCTGGTCGTGAAGAGTTGTTACTTATGTATGCTCCAAGGAATGTGGCTTGTAAATGGTTAAATGATGTGATTGTGTTCCTTGGCAGACCTTCAAACCATTTTAGTGCTTCTCCTATTAGGCTTGATGCGAAATATTTACACAGTATAGCATCATGATTCTCCCACTGCAACATGCATCTCATATAAGCCTTGATATGTTGTATCGCATGAGGTTGTTCCATCAAAGATGTTGGTTAATGCGGGTAGATTGCACTTAGGAGGTATTCCTCCCATCTGTACTTCTAGCGTGAAGGGATTCTTCGCAGCTTCTGCGATGGCTTCGTCCAATTGTTTCCTTCCTCCTTCCCTTCTATTGTTCAGTAATCCTCTCATTTCAGCCAATTCTCTCAAGATTTGTTCATTTGCCTCAGAATTTGATTCCACTGGTCTTTTTAGCTCTCTCTCTCCTTCTACGCTCGTGCCTGTTTTGACCTTCTTGCTCGTTATTTTCTTCTCTACTTTCCCTGCGACGCTCCTCTTCGTTTCCTTCTTCAATTCGCACGCCATTATATCGGTTGTTCTCTCTTCTTGGCTGTCTCTCAGCTCTCATCTGCACCCTCTCATATTCTTCATTAATATTTCTATTGGCACGATTTTGTTCCCTCCTTCTTTCCCGGTTGTCATGGTTATTCTGCCGGATTGCCTCTTCCATCTCTTGATTTTCCACTTCTGCTCTTATCCTTTCTCTCTCGCGAGCTAGCCGTGCTTGTTCAATGTAGTGTCTCTCAATGTCATCCTCAATCTCTCGGTTTCTTCTCAATTCTTCTCTCCGTGCAAGATTATTCTCCTTCAAGCACTGGGTCATTCGGCCCTTGGAGTTGCATGTTTCCTTGATTTTCCCTATTCCGCTCATCTCGAAGATTTTCGGGCTGAGGAATATAACGATCTTCCATTTCCCCTCTTCTCTCGCCATGCTCTGTGCTTGGATTTTGTGTTTCTTGTTGGTTTTCTTCTTCGGTACTTTCTGTTGGTAAAACTCTCCTTCTTTCTTCCCTAATCGATCTTGAACTTGATCTCACACTACTTCTTGATCTCCTATTTTGCAATCTCATATTTTCCATCCTCAGTTCATGATTCTGTCTTGTCAAGTTTGCTCGTTCCTCTGCCTCTAGTCGCCTCTCCTCATGTATTGTTTGTCTCAATCTTTCTAACGCTGCGATCTCTTCGTTTCCGGATTCATTTCTCCATTCATTCCTTGCTCTCCTCCTCCTTGTCCATTGTTCACCATCTCTGCTCCTCTTCCCTCTCGTCTTGAATCGACCTCCAAGTATGTACACTTACTCTATCATAATCCACAGTCGCGTTTGCTATTGGGGAGATCGGTGGCTGATTTTGATTTTCTCTATCATTTCTCATATTCATCCTTGACGATTCTCCCGCTTCATTCCTCCTTTCTCCAGCAAGTCTCCCACTTCTTCTTACAATTGTTGGTTGCCCTTGTGCGTTTCTTCTTCTAGCCATTTTTTTTTTCTTTTTCAATGAATTCTTGAGAGTCACTTCAAATCTTTTCTCCAATTCTTTCTAATCTCTCTGTCAATCACTGCTCGTCCCTGTTTCTAGCGCATATGTAGTAGCAGGAAATCCCACACTACACCCCTTATTCAGTTTTGCTTGACTAATCCATTGAAAGATGTGTGATCAAGAATATTTATTAATTGATTCCATGAAATGTTTACACAGTACAATAGAATTACACTTGGAAATTAAAGCGCTCTGAAACTTTCTCTCTCCTAATGACTTGCTTCACAATTCAAAAAGATCTCTCCCTCACAACAGACTTACTCAACCCTTTATATAGGGTATTACATAATGGATGACAGCTAAGCTGTCCTTTATTTTCGGGAATAACTCGCGAAGTGTCGCAAGTGCACAAATCTTCACTCTCGCGACACTTCTTAACCTTCGCCAGGTTTCATATCCTCTAGTTGTTTCGTTTGTCGTTATTCATCGCGTCGTTTATTTTAGCTTCCTGCGACTCCCTCGCGACGCCGTCGTTTATTTATCCCGCGAACCTTGTCCGTTGCGATATTATGATCCTACAGCGTCGTTACATTTGCATGTAAGGACCCATTGATCTCGTCTTATCTACTATTTTGTATTTTTGCCTCTTCAGGATTGTTGCACAAATATGACAAGCCTAAATATTCTTGCGAACACAAAGTCTCATGACATTTGCGTCTTTTTTGACACTATCAGCTCCCTAATGGAGGGTGCCGCCCTTATCTTCCCCCTGGTTGCCCCTTCAAGGAGGCGTACTTCTGCCATACAAGGCTAGCTCCTCCCATCCGGTCTTAACAACAACCGGTTGTTTTCGTGACCCTCTTATCCCTTTTGCCTATAGGGCTTATGGTTACGAGACGCACCCTAAGTGGAGTTTTCTTGGGCCGAGTGCAGCATAAGCCGAGACTTGCCAAGAATGGCCGAGACACTTCAAATGTCCCAGGCACCCTTGGTTCAACCGTGTACCTCGGCGCCTTGGTCAAATGCTGACTCCTTAGAAGAGACCCCCGGTCGTCCAATCTAAGTCACTAGATTAGATTGAAAATCCAAGGTATCTCTCATGGATGGGTTTTATTACCCCCAATCTTCATGACTCAGGTTCCCGGGGCGGTGTAACCTTTTCCCTGAGCCACGCTACAAATACCCCCTTACATGACGCACTTTAGGTACTTTGCCTCTTACGAAATTTTATTCGCGAACTAGGGTGTACGCCATGAAGGTTCGTCCCATTCTGATTATTTTGTTAATTCTTTGTTATATGTAATATAGGTACCACCTACTATGACGCACTTTAGGTACTTTGCCTCTTGCGAAATTGTGTTCGCGAACTAGGGTGTACGCCATAGTAAGTTCGCCTCTTTCTAACTATTTTGTTGATTCTTCTGCATATATAAGCTCTTTTGTACTTTCGCAACGTATTTGCCATTTGTAAAATATATTTTCTTCTTCTTCATATCAACTCTTACACAACTCCATTTTCGCCATTCGCAACATATTTGCCATTTGTAAATTATTTTTTTTTTCTTTTTTTTTTATCATACATTTTTCTTTCCAATTTCTACTTCATCGATCAATAAGCACATTCAATCTTTAGGCCTCTTATTTTTGCTACTTTCTGCCTCTATATATTTGAATTTTTCTGTTATTTTTCCATCTCTTGCGATATTATCGCCACTTCTTTTCTTCAACAAGCATTGATTTCGCCGCATTTCTTCCTCTCTCCATTCTATGGTATCTACCATCAATCTTTCACTTTTTTGTTTTTCCCTGATGTTGTGTTTCCAATCTTTCTTCTTCGCAGCTCTTTCTTCGCAGGATTCTATGTCAACTTCATAACACCTTTTCCCTTCTATCCAATCTCCTTTTATAATGCCAATACCAGTTGGATGAGGGAACTTCATACATTGATGAAAAGTCGATGCTACACCTAGAATCTCATGTAACCAAGGTTGCCCAATTAATGCGTTGTATGGTGATTCCACATCAACAACACAGAATAAAATTTCAGAAGACAATCCTTTCAGTGGAATTCTCATATGAACTTCTCCTTTAGGTTTATTTGCAGTACCATTAAAACCATAAATTTTATAGGTTGAAGGTATCAAATATGCATCTTTTCCTCCCATGGTTTTGTAGGTATGATAAAAAAGGATATTCACAGAACTCCCGGTATCAATTAAAATTCTATTGATTGCCCATGAGTTTTCCGCTTCATCATCTTCATCATCACTAGGTTTTGGGTTAATCTCTAATCTCACCACCAATGGGTTATCATGCATTCCTCCACCTTTAGGTACTTCTTCCGCGGTAAAAGAAATGATCTGCTTCTTCCATTCTTCCAGTTGCGACGTCTTCGCGGTGTTCATTATTTCTTTATCATTGGCATCCCTTGCGAAAACCCTGCTGAGAGTAATATCGTGGAAATATTCAATTGTCTTGTACGAATGTACAATAGAGTTACAAAACAGATTTTTTGCTTTTGCCCCAACTTCTATCACAAATGTTTCACGTTCTTTTGATGTGTTCGCCCTGTGAATTTCTGGAGGAGGTGGTAATGCTTGAGGTTGAGCTTTCCTTACTAGAAAATGATTTAATTTTTCCCTGATCTATCATCCTGAGAATAATTCTATTTATATTTCTGCAGTCATTTGTTGTATGTCCATGGAAATGGTGATAAGAACAAAATTCATGGCTTCTCTCGCTTGGAGGTGGCTCCTTTCCCATGTTCCATGGTGTTGGTATATTTTCCATCAAGATTATAGCTTCCCATATTTTCTCCACGCTAGCATTCAGAGGTGGCATCTCGATTTCTTCCCATACTATCCTACGGCTTCCTTGTCCCCTATGATAATTTTGCCTTTGACCTCCATAATTTTCTTGCGGCTGGTCAAGTCTTTGAATTTTGTTATTTCCACCACGGTTATAGAAATTTCTTTCTTTCTCGTATTCTTCTTGGTCATGACTCCCCATAGCTACTAGCTTCTGTTGATTATCACCCATTATCAACTCTGGTTGTCCTTGCGAGGTGCTCGCCACTGTATTTATCAACTTAGGTAACAAGCTTGCATTCGCTGTATTTGAACTTGTGTTCGCAACTGGGTATGATTCCATCTCATTTTGTTTTTCCTCGAGAGCAATATATTCCTCCTGTAATTCTCGCATCTCAGTCATTGTGATTGTGTTCTTAATTCTGAAAATTTGAATGTATAACAGATTGGTTGCGAACATAGCATTAATGAATGATAAAATGAGATATCTCTCATCAACACGACCCGCCATGTCGCTACACATTGTCTTCCACCTCATGGTCAAATGTTTCAAACTTTCACCAACCCTTTGCTTTAATCCAAATACATCTTCAATGCTAGGTCGCGAGAAATTGTTACTTATGTACGCCCCTAAAAATATAGCCTGTAAATGATTGAAGGATGCTATAGTATTTTTTGGCAGGCCTTCAAACCATTTCAAAGCTTTTCCTGTTAAGCTTGATGCAAAGTATTTGCACAATATAGCGTCATGATTTTCCCATTGTAACATACATCTCAAATAAGCTTTGATGTGTTGTATTGCACAAGTTGATCCATCAAAAATCTTTGGTTAATGTAGGCAAATTGCATTTTGGGGGTATTCTTTCTAATTGTATTTCCCGTGTGAATGGGGTTTTCGCAGCTTCTTCTATAGCTTCATCTAATTGTCTCCTACCTCCTTCTTTCTTATTATTTAACATTCCTCTCATTTCCGCTAGCTCTTTCAAAATTTGTTCATTTATACTAGAATTATCTTCCACTGGCCTTTTTAACTCCGCCTCTCTTCTTCTGCGTTCATATCCGTTTTGATTCTCTTGATCATCATTTTCTTCTCGTCTTTCTCTGCGATCTTATCTTTCATTCCTTTCATGAATTCACACACCATTATATCTCTCATTTTCTCCTCTTTGCCGTCTTTCAGTTCTCCTTAGTGTTTTATCGTATTCTTCATTGATATTAACATTATTGCGATTACGCTCACGCCTCCTTTCTCGATTATCATGATTGTTTTGGCGAATTTCCTTTTGTAGTTCTTGTTCTTTCATTTCTGCTCTTAGTCTTTCCCTCTCGCGAGCTAGATGCGCTTGTTCAGTATAATGTCTTTCAATTTCATTCTGAATTGCTCGGTGATTTATTTGTACTTCTCTCCCATGTAATATTCTCCTTCCTTCTTCCTGATTTTCTCCATCCTCTTGATTATTTCGCCTCTGGCGGTGTCTATCTCTCTGATTTCCATCATTTTGCCCATCTTGGAGAGTTTCACCATGTTGGATATAATGATCTTCCCTTACTTCTCTTCTTTCGCGGCGTTCCTCATCTGAATTTTGTATTTCTTCTTGAATTTGTTCATTAGCATTTTCTACAGGCATATTTTGTCTTACTTCTTCCCTTACTGATCTTGATCTTGTAATGCTCCTTGACCTTCTGTTCTGTAACCTCATGTTTTCCATCCTTAGCTCATGATTTTGCCTTGTAAGATTTGCACGTTCTTCTGTTTCTAATCGCCTTTCTTCGCGTATTGTTTGTCTCAATACCTCTAACGCTGTAATCTCTTCGTTTCCATGAATTATTCCTCCAATCATTTCTTGATCTCTCTCCTCTTGTCCATTACCTCCTAATTGCTGTTCTTCCCCTATTTCATCTACAGAATCTGATCGCCAAGTGTGTACGCTCACTCTGTCATAATCCTCAGTTCTATTTTGTATTGGTGTATGCTGAATTGGCGATTGAACCCGATTTTCTCCATTGTTTCTTGTGTTTGCTCTTGAAGATTCTCCCATTTTATTTCTTTCTTCTCCAGCAAGTCTCCTACTCCTTCTAACAGTCGTTGTTTGTTTTGATGTATGTCTTCTTCTTGCCATTCCTTAATCTTAATGAATCGTTGAAAATTATATGAAATTCTTTATCTACTACTTCAAATTCTTCCAAATCACAATATCAATCTTCAATCGTCCCTGTTTCTAGCGCCATTATGTAGTTGCAGGAAATCCCATACTACACCCCTCACAAGAATCCACACAATCAAATCATTTTTAAGATGAACAATTATAATTTTTATTGATCAAACTCCAAAAAATGTTACAAGATGAAATGGAGATAAGCTAAAGAATTACAACCACTCTAAACTTTCTCTCTCTTAATGACTTGCTCAACACTCGAAAAAGATCTTTCCCTCTCTCAAGTCTACTCGGCCCTTTATATAGGACATTACATAATGGATGATGACTAAAGTTTGTCCTTTATTTTCGATCGGCTTGCGACATTCTCGCAAGTGTACACATGTTAAATCTCGCGACACTCCTCGATCTCGCTACATCTTCACATCTTTCTCGTGTTTTGGCTGTCGTCATCCGTTACGTCGTTTTTACTTCCAGCCCGCGATGTCTTCGCAGTGTGTCGTTTATGGATTTCGCGAGAATCTTGGTGTTGCGATATTCTGATCCTACAAGCCTCATGACATTTGCGTCTTAAGACACTTATCAGCTCCCTAATGGAGGGTGCCGCCCTTATCATCTCCCTGGTTGCCTCTTCAAGGAGGCGTACTTCTGCCATACAAGGCTAGCTCCCCCCATCCAGTCTTAACAACAACCAGTTGTTTTCGCAGCCTCTTATCCCTTTTGCCTATAGGGCTTATGGTTACGAAACTGCACCCTAAGTGGAGTTTTCTTCGGGCCGAAAAGATATGCCAAGACTTGCCAAGAATGGCCGAGACACTTCAAATGCCCCAGGCACTCTTGGCTCAACCGTGTACCTCGGCGCCTTGGTCAAATGCTGACTCCTTAGAAGAGACCCTCGGTCGTCCAATCTAAGTCATAAGCTTAGATTGAAAATCCAAGGTATCTCCCCTGGATGGGCTTTATTGACCCCAATTCTCCATGACCCAGGTTCCAGGGGCGGTGTAACCTTTTCCCTGAGCCATGCAATAGGTACCCCCTTCTATGACGCACTTTAGGTCTTACATTTGCCTCTTGCGAAATTTTGATTTCGCGAACTAGGGTGTACGCCATAGTTGGTTTGCCTCTGTCTGATTAATTTGTTGATTCTTCTGCATATAAATTCTTTCGTAATTTCGCAATCGCATCTTTATATTTCATAAAATATATTCTCTTCTTCTGCATATCAACTTCCTTTCACAACCTCATCTCTGTTATTCATAAGAAAGATTTTCATAATCAAAAAAGAATTATTATTATTATTTATTATTTATTTTTTGTTTTTAAAAAAAAAAATGAAATCCATCATATATTTTTCTTTCACCTCCCAATTTCTTCTTCGGCAGTCAACAAGTACATTCATTCTTTAAGTCTGTTATTTCTGCTACTTTCTGCCTCTGCATCTTTGAATTTTCCTGTCATTTTCTTATCTGTTGCGAAGCCTTCGCCACTTCTTATCTTCATCGTATATTGGTTTGTGACATTTCCTCCTCTCTCTGTTCTATTACATCTACCATCAATCTTTCACCTTTTTGTTTTTCCTTGATGTTGTGTTTCCAATTCTTCTTCTTCGCAGCTCTTTCTTCGCAAGATTCTATATCAATTTCATAACACTTCTTTCCTTTAACCCAATCTCCCTTTATGATGCCAACACCAGTGGGATGAGGGAACTTGATACATTGATGGAAATTCGATGCCACACCTAGAATCTCATGTAACCAAGGTTGTCCAATCAGTGCATTGTATGGTGATTCCACATCAACTACACAGAATAAAATTTCAGAAGATAATCCTTTTAGTGGAATTCGCATATGAACTTCTCCTTTTGGCTTATTTGCAGTACCGTTAAAACCATAGATTTTGTACGTTGAAGGTATTAGATCTTCATCTTTCCCTCCCATAGTTTTATAAGTATGATAAAAAAGAATATTCACGGAACTTCCAGTATCGATCAAAATCCTGTTGATTGCCCATGAATTCTCGGCTTCATCATCTTCATCCTCTCTAGGTTTTGGGTTAATCTCCAATCTTACCACCAATATATTGTCGTGCATTTCTCCACCCTCAGGTACTTCTTCTGCAGTAAAAGAGATAGTCTGCTTTTGCCATTCTTCCAGTGGCGATGTCTTCGCAATGTTCATTATTTCTCTATCATCGGCATCTCTTGCGAAAACTCTGCTGAGAGTGTTATCGTGAAAATCTTCAATCGTCTTGTATGAGTGTACGATAGAGTTACAAAACAGATTCTTTGCCGTTGCGCCAACTTCAATTACAAATGTTTCTCTTTCTTTGCTGTATTTGACTTGTGAATATCTCGGTCTTTGAGAATATACGGGTGTTTAGAATGATCTGGAGGAGGTGGTAATGCTTGAGTTTGCGTTCGTCCTACTAGAAAGTGATTTAATTTTCCCTGATCTATCATCCTGAGAATGATTCTCTTTATATTTCTGTAGTCATTTGTTGTATGTCCATGGAAATGATGATAAGAGCAAAATTCATTACTTATGTAGCTTGGAGGTGGTTCACTCCCCATGTTCCATGGTGCGGGTATGTTTTCCATTAGGATTATAGCTTCCCATATCTTCTCCACACTAGCATTCAAAGGTGGCATTTTGATTTCTTTCCATATTATCTTATGACTTCGCTGTCCTCTGTGATAGTTTTGCCTCTGACCTCCATAAGTTCCTTGCGGCTGATGACCTCCATAAGTTTCTTGCGGCTGATCAAGTCTTTGGATTTTGTTATTTCCACCACGTCGATAGAAGTTTCTCTCTCTCTCTCTCTCTCGAATTCTTCTTGATCACGACTCCCCATAGCTACTAGCTTTTGCTGACTATCTCCCATTATCCTCTCTTGTTGCCCTTGCGAGGTGCTCGCCACTGTATTTATTAACTTGGGTAACAAGCTTGCATTCATCTGCTCTTGAACTTGTGTTCGCAATGGGGTATGATTCCATCTCATTTTGCTTTTCCTCAAGAGCAATATATTCCTCCTGAAGTTCTCGCAACTCAGTCATTGTGATTGTATTCTTGATTCTGAAAATTTGAATGTATAGCAGGTTTGTTGCGAACATAGCATTGATGAATGATAGAATGAGATATCTTTCATCCACACGACCTGCAGCCATGTCACTACACATTGTCTTCCACCTCACAGTTAGATGCTTCAAACTTTCGCCCACTCTTTGCTTCAACCCAAATACATCTTCAATGCCAGGTCGCGAGGAATTGTTACTTATATATGCCCCTAAAAATATAGCTTGCAAGTGGTTGAAAGATGTTATAGTATTCTTTGGCAAACCTTCAAACCGTTTTAACGCTTCTCCTTAGAAACTTGATGTGAAATACTTGCATAATATTGCATCATGGTTCTCCCATTGTAGCATACATCTCACATAAGCTTTGATGTGTTGGACTGCACAAGTTGTTCCATCAAAAATGCTTGTTAACGCAGGTAAATTGCATTTTGGGGGTATTCCTCCTAATTGTACTTCTTGTATGAATGGAGTTTTCGCAGCTTCCTCTATGGCTTCATCCAATTGTCTCTTTCCTCCTTCTCTTTTATTATTTATCATTCCTCTCATTTCCGCTAACTCTCTCAAAATTTGCTCATTTATACCAGAATTTGGATCCATTGGTCTTTACAACTCCGCCTCTCTTCTCCTGCGTTCATCTCTGTTTTGACTTTCTTGTTCATCACTTTCCTCTCGTCTTTCTCTGCGATCTTCTCTTTCACTTCTTTCATTAATTCGCACACCGTTATATCTCTCATTTTCTCCTCTTTGCCGCCTTTCAGTTCTCCTTTGTACTCTGTCATATTCTTCATTGATATTAGCATTATTGCGATTTCGCTCACGCCTCCTTTCTCGATTATCATGGTTATTCTGTCGAATTGCCTCTTGTAGCTCTTGTTCTTCCACTTCTGCTCTTAGTATTTCTCTCTCGCGAGCTAAATGTGTTTGTTCAGTATAGTGTCTATCAATTTCATCTTCAATTACTCATTCATTCTTTGTATTTCTCTCTCATGTAATATTCTCCTTCCTTCTTCCTGATTTTCTTCGCCCTCTCGATTATTTCGCCCCTGACGGTGTCTATTTCCCTGAATTCTATCATTCTGCTCGTTTTGAAGAATTTCAGCACGTTGAATATAACGATCTTCCAATATTTCTCTTCCTTCGCGATGTTCTTCGCCTGGATTTTGTATTCCCTCTCGAGTTTCTTCATTAACATTTTTTATAGGCAAATTTTGTCTTATTTCTTCTCTAACTGATCTTGAACTTGATCTTGTAGTGCTTCTTGACCTTCTATTTTGTAATCTCATATTTTCCATCCTCAATTTATGATTTTGCCTTGTCAAATTCGCGCGTTCTTCTGCTTCTAACCGCCTTTCTTCATGTATTGTTTGTCTCAATGCCTCTAATGCTGCAATCTCTTCATTTTCGTGAATTATTCCTCCAATTACTTCTTGGTCTCTCTCCTCCTGTCCATTGCCTCCTAATTGCTGCTCTTCTCCCATTTCATCTACAGAATCTGATCGCCAAGTATGTACACTCACTCTGTCATAATCCACAGCTCTATTTTGTATTGGTGGTGTACGTTGAATTGGCGGTTGAATTTGATTTTATCTGTTGTTCCTTGTATTCATTCTTGAAGATTCCCCCATCTCGTCTCTCCTTTCTCCAGCAAGTCTCCTACTCCTTCTAACAGTTGTTGGTTGTTTTGATGCATGTCTTCTTCTAGCCATTTTCCAATCTTAATGAATTGTTGAAAATTATATGAAATTCCTTCCCTATTACTCCAAATTCTTTCAAATCACAATATCAATCTTCAATCAATTCATGTTTCTGGCGCCATATGTAGTAGCAGGAAATCCCACACTACACTCCTCATAAGAATTCACACAATCAAGTCATTTTAAGATGAACAATCATAGTCTTTATTGATTAAAACTCACAAATGTTACAAGATAGGAAGGAAATAAGCTAAAGAATTTACAACCGCTCTAAACTTTCTCTCTCTTACTAACTTGACCAACACTCGAAAAAGATCCCCCTCTCTTAAGCCTATTCGGCTCTTTATATAGGACATTACATAGTGGATGACAGCTAAGCTGTCCTTTATTTTCGGATCTGACTTGCGACATTCTCGCGAGTGTATAAATGTTAAATCTCGCAACACTCCTAAATCTCGCTAGGTCTTCACATCTTTCTCGTGTTCAGGCTGTCGTCATCAGTTGCGTCATTTATATTACTTGTCTGCGATATCTTCGCAGTGTGTCGTTTATGGATTTCGCAAGGGTCTTGGTGTTACGATATTCTGATCCTACAACAAAGACATACCAAAATCTAGGACCCAAACAATAATTAACTCAATTAATAATAGTATCCCTCTTTGGTTTAGAGGAGAAGTTCTAAGGGTTGACAAGATGAGAAAATAAGGTCTTCAAATAATATATGCAAGAGCCCTTATCAATAGACTAATTTAAATTGGCTAAATTGTTATTGATTAGTTAATGTTAATGATTTTAATTATTTAATTAATTAAGTATTAGGAATTAAATTAGATCAATAAAAATGATTAACATGTAGATTTAGAAAATATGAGTTTTTTATTTCTTTTCAGTTTACGGGTGGATACTCATAAACTCGTAACCGTACAATACTTCATGGTGAGAAGTTTATAAGTTCTCAGCCATAAACTTTTTCTACGGCTGGGAACTCATGATCTCTCAACCGTAAAGTAGGCAAGATAGCAAAAAAATTATATAATATCAGAAACTTAATCTACGAGATCCTAATATCGGTGGAGAATCTGGTTTTCAATGCACATTATAGAGCTAAAAAAATACTTATATGTCTAGGAATTTTGTTTCTCAGATTAACATACGGCTAAAAATTCTTCATTTTCTAGCCGTAATAGGTTGATAATATCCAACTTACGTCTGAGAGTTCATCAATTCCCAGTTGTAACCACAAAAATATCTTTCATACGGCTAGGATCCATTCTTAGCCCTAAGTAGTTCAGAAACAGAAAGCTGAATCCTAATTTCATCGAATCTAACATATTTAAGAATCAAAAATAAGAGAAAATGGTGGGATTTTCTATTCTACCTAATAGAAGTCATTGTTAGAGGATAACTAATGTTTAAACTTCTTGATATATTAATTCTTCATTTTTTTTTGTGGGGTTCATCGTCATCATCATTAATGAATAAGAGAAGGAGAAGAATTGATTTTAGGTTTTCTTTTTGTTTTTGTTTTGAATAATTATTAGATTTAAGTTTAATTACGGAGGAAGAACAATTGGGATATTTGATATGAAGTGGGTATCCCCTTATCCATGTTTTTGGCATTTGAATCCTATGAAGCCCTCAAAACTTTTCCTTCACATCCCCTATAATAGGGTTATTGATAAATGTGAGTTGGATTGTTAGATGGGTTGGATTATTGCAAGTTTGTAAAACGGTCTTTTATTCGGATGGTCACGACTAGGAAGTATGGTTGGTCACGAGAGTCGTCGTGTTTTTCGAAATAACTACGTTAGATAGCAATTGACAGTTGGTTTTTATGATATTTTTTCATTACAACGGATGTTATAAGAGAAGGTTCTACGGGGAGTAGGGCAGTACTTCAAAACGAAGTAGTGTTCCCAAAAATAGCAAATTAGCTTACTGTGGGAGTACAAGAGCATCCTTTTTGATGTAGTTTTGCAAGTGGTAAATAAAAGTTCGTTTCTCAGACTTGTGAAGGATGATTTTTAGACTTAAATTCTAACACTAAAATAGAAAACTCACTAACAAAAATAACAAACTCAGACAAAGACGATATCAAGATTGTAAAAAGCACTGAGGCTAAAATTCCACCATTTTCCAATTTTCAAAGTGATTAAATCCAATAATTATAATTATGAAATTCTTGCATTCAATTTGATTCTAAAATATTGCAACAAGTAGATTTTCAGAATAATAACTGTAAATCAAAAGCATGACATCAAAAACCCTAGGCTAAGCATGCGCTATCAAAAGAAATCACAATTGCTTAACAAAAATCATTCAATCAATTTTCAATCAAGGAAAATAATCATAAAAATAATTACAATAATTAAATAAATAAGAATATACCACTTTTTATTGGAAAAATAGCTTCTTTTGTCGCCTCAGCAATGGGGTTTAACTCCTCATATTAGTCACTATCTAAAAATATGTGTTTGTAGCTTAAAAGTGTACAAAAAGAATAACACAGACGATTCGCAATGGTGTAACTGTGTTGCAGAATCTCTGTTACAAAGGATTGTTTCTAAGAACTGTAGCAACTGTCACAAATTGAGACGCTTGAATGTGGTAAATAAAAGACAAAAGAAACGACTGTTCTTGTTGGTGTTTTATTTTTAAGTTTCTTCTTCTTCTGCTAGTGTATCTTTCTTTGCAACTAATTTTTTTTTTCTCCAAAAATTCCCCAAAGTGTACGTGATAACTTCTGAGACTCCCAAAACCTTTTTATACACCACCAAACCGATTATAACTCGATGAAATCTCTTTTGCTTTCACCAAAGGCTACGAGATATTTTTCTCTTCTCTTTATTTTTTCGCGTCTTCTCACGTTATTCTGATTTATCCAAACTCTCATAAACCTCTCTTAATTGATAGAATACTCCTACAGAGAGTATATCTTCTCCCGAATCTTCCACATATTCTCCAGTCAACAACAAAAATACCAGAGACTCTCTAATTCTCTGTTTTATCCCAACTCAATGAAAAGTCCTTCTTTTTCGAATCTAAAGCACATATAATTCCTGTTTTATCGAAACAATTCAACCTTAATCCAAATAGTAAAGACACTCCGATTAAAACTCCTCTAATTCACATCTAGAAACTTCCTTTTCCTGCCAAAATTTAGTGTTTGAACGGTAAAGAAGGAGGTGCCCCAATCCATAGTAGGGGGACCTTATCATGAGTGGTGCCCTTATCCAAAGTGTGTGTGTGCCAATAACACTTCCTCCAGGTGCCTTTAACACTTTTCCGTGCCGATTTTTCCAAAAATATTTATTTCTCAAAAATACCTATATACACATAAAACACCATAATAAGTACAACAGTGAGCACTATCAATATATAGAATTGAGAAAAATCAAACGTAAAAATGTATCTATCAAATACCCAAAACTTATTATTTGCTACTCCTCGAGAAAATCTAATATAGAAATAAAACCCTAACTCACTGTCGTAGGCATCCGATTGCACTTAACATGTGCAACAAGCCTTTGAACCCCTAGGTGGCCCAAGTGGCCGAGTTATAGTCTAAGGGGGTTTACAAGAGGTGTACCCACAAAACCTTTCCTCCAAACCCTAACTACCTATGCAGAATCTAGGAATGACACTAAACAATCTCCTTAGTTGGCATACTCTCATTGACTACAAGAGGAATTACCCTGATGAGAATCCAATTGGTGTACACGAGTTTGCACTCAAACGTACTAAAATTCATATATAAGTGACAGAGCTCTACTCAGATAGTTGCACAATGGACATCAATATCCGGAGTCAAAGAAACCACATGAATATATTAAGAAGATGGATAAAGAGATAGATGGTTTGCGATGTTGACGAAGGTGAACATGTTTCCCAGAATATCCTTTTGATCGTCAACGGCGAAAATCCTAATGGATTGAGATACTGGTCTGAAATCTAATATCAACACAATCAGAATATACAAGGGTCCCATCGGTCGATAATCCTAATTCTAGATCTACATAGCTGGTATATAAAATGGTCTCAGCGTAAATGCAATAAATATCTTGACAAATGCTCTGCACATGGTCACGGGTTTAGTGTCTTGGCGTTTTCTACTTTTGGTGTTTTAGGTAACTATATGATTTCATTTCTAAATAGATTGAGGAACTTCCTGTTTAGCCATGATATGAATCATAAGATAAGTGGTTCCCTCTTTCACCGACTAGGAATTGTCATTCATAAAGGTGTTGGCGCCCAGCTTGTTTCTAGGCTGCCCAGTGCCCACCAACTCTTTGTAATCTTTCGTTGTTTGTTTCATAATAATAATAAGTAATGATACTTGTGTATTTGAGAAGGTTGAAGAACTATCTTGCTAGTCAAGATGCCAATTATAAACTAGGAGGTGCTCTTTTTCATAGAATAGGTATTACTATTCAGAAAGGGGTTGGTGCCCATATTGTTGCTAGGTTACCAACTAACTCTTTGTAAAATGACTTTGTTTTTGTTTGTTTTTTAATAAAAGCCTCCGGTGGCATCTTTTCATAATAATAATAATAATAATCTTTTTTTTCTTTTTTCAATTTATATATTCCGACTAGTCTAATTAGTCTATTTTTTTTGTAAGTTACTCAATCATTCGACTTCATCCCATCGCGATACTAGTGCCTCGCCAAATCACTTAAAGAAACAAAAAAATTGCAAAAATAAAAGCAAAAAGTGACAAGACGACTCCGAGATACGGTGAAACCATCATGTTATTCTAACATCTGAGCTCTTTCCTTTTATGTATAGATTCTTTTTTTGGGTCCCGTCTCCTACAACTAAGATGTTTCCATGCATCCACTTAGATTGGTTAGTGTTGTCTTGAATTGGCACAAGTTTCTAAGCTATGAAGTTTATTTATTGCAACTAAAAACTAACGAAATGTTTTTTCTTCATCCCTAAACTTAAAACTAACATTGTCCTCAATGCTTCTAATGAAAGAGCAATACCAAAAGTATAAGTAACACGAGGAATCAATAAAGAGAGAAGTCAGAAAGATAGTACCTGGGTGAAGCGTAAGAATCCTTCTACAGAGAGTAAGGAGAAAAATAAAAACCAAAAACCTACAAAAAATAATATACAACATACAACTACCTCAATGGTCAATCAAGGTAAATAGGGTCCTCCATAGGGACCTCCTCAACATCACCTGTAGGAAATGCTCTAAAAAGGTCTTCAATCTCTGACCGTTAACCTTTGAAGAACTACAACCATCCAGTGTCTCAATTTCAACAGTGCCATGAGAAAAAAAAGTGCGGACCACAAAAGGGCCGGTCCACCGAGAGCGTAATTTCCCGGGAAATAGATGCAAACGAGTATCAAACAGAAGAACTTTTTGACCAGGAGAAAATGACTTTCATAAAATATTCCTATCATGCACAAGTTTCATTTTGTTCTTATATTCCTTCGCACTATCGTATGCATCTCTATGAATCTCTTCTAACTCATTGAGATGGAGATTTCTGTGAGCTCCTGCCTTGTCAAGTGAAAAATTAACATGCTTAATAGCCCAGTAGGCTCTATGCTCTTACTCAACAGGAAGGTGACATGCCTTGCCAAATACTAAACGATAAGGTGACATTCAACGGGGGTCTTAAACGCAGTACGGTAAGCCCATAAGGCATCAGTAAGCCTCGACGACCAGTCTTTCCTGTTTGGATTAACTGTTTTCTCTAAAATACGCTTAATTTCCCTATTGGAGACCTCTACATGACCACTAGTCTGTGAGTGATATGGGGTAGCAACTTTGTGGGTAATACCATATTGTTTCATTAAAAGTGCAAACGGTCTATTACAAAAGTGTGACCCACCATCACTAATCATAGCTCGCGGTGTACCAAAACGTGTAAGTATATGATCTTTCAAAAACTGGACAACGACCTTGTGGTCATTTTTTTTACACGGAACCGCCTCAAACCACTTAGACACATAATCTATAGCGACAAGTATGTAAAGATAACCAAAAGAATTAGGAAATAGAACAATAAAATCAATGCCCCACACATCAAAGACCTCAATCACTAAAATAGGTTTCAAAGGCATCATATTTCTACGAGAAATGGTCCCTAACTTCTAGCAACTTCATAAGAAACACAGTAACTGTGGGAGTCTATAAACAACGAAGGCCGGTAGAATCCACACTGCAATATCTCAGCAGCGGTCTTCTTAACACTAAAGTGACCCCCACAAGAATGATCATGACAAAAGGAAATAATTCTGGACTGGTCACTCTTAGGTATACATCTCTTAATAATCTGGTATGGACAATACTTAAACAGATAAGGATCGTCCAAAAGAAATGCTTGACCTGGATAAAAACCTAGAACGATCTTTTTACCCCAATGTTGAGGCATTCGACCAGTAACAACATAATCCACTATATTTGTATACCAAGGTAATTGGGAAACAAAGAACAATTGTTCATTAGGAAAGGGGAATCATCAAGGGAATCAACAACGAGCCTAAACAAGTGGTCTTCTAGTACATTTTTGCACCCTTTTTGTCTCTAATGTCTAGAGAAAATTCTTGCAACAAAATGATCCATCTAATCAATCTAGGTTTCATATCATTCTTAGATAAAAGATACTTCAGAGCAGCATGATCAATAAATATTATGACCTTAGAACCTAATAGGTAGGACCTAACTTATCCAAGGAAAAAACGATTGCTAACAGTTCCTTCTCGGTGGTTGTACAGTTCAGTTGGGCATCATTCAGAGTTTTACTAGTATAGTTAATCATCTGAAGTAATTTGTTTTCTCGCGGATCTAATACAACACCTATGGAATAATCTGAAGTATCACACATAATCTCATAGGATAAGTTCCAGTTAGGTGCCTGGACTATGGGGTCGGTAGTGAGTAAAGTATTAAGCTTCTCAAAAATCTCTAAACAAGCATCATCAAAGACAAACTTAACATCTTTTTCCTTATACCTAGTCAACACTAATGTCAAATGATGCAAGCACTCATCAAAAGATGAACCAAACACTGAAAAATCATCCATAAAGACCTCTAAAAACCGTTCGATCATATCAGAGAATATGTTCATCATACAACGCTGAAACGCCGCAGAGGCATTACATAACCCGAAAGGCATGCATCTATATGCAAAGTACCAAAGGGACAGGTAAAAGTAATTTTCTCTTGGTCTTCTGGGGCAATCACGATCTGATTATAACCGGAGTAGCCATCTAAAAAGCAATAATGACTATGTCCAGCTAATCGCTCTAGTATTTGGTCGATAAAAGGAATGGTAAAGTGATCCTTCCTTGTGACCTTATTCAATTTCTTATAGTCAATACTGACACGCCATCCCGTGGTCACTCGGGTGGGGATTAACTCATTGGTATCATTCTGGACTACAATGATACCTGATTTCTTGGGAATAACCTGAACGGGCTAACCCACTTACTGTATGAAATTGGGTAGATAATACCCTCATTTAACAACTTATGCATCTCTTTTCGAACTACCTCTTTCATGTTAGGGTTTAGTCAACATTGCATCTCCCTATAAGGTTTGGAGTCTTCCTCTAAATGAATACGATGCATACAAACTGTATGACTTATACCCTTAATATCTGTTATGGTCCACCCTAAAGCTTCCTTATTGTCTTGAAGTACAATCACCCTACTTTCCTGATCACTATCCAAGTCGGAAGCAACAATCACAGGTAAAGTCTTAGATGGGCCTAAATACACATACTCCAGGGTATCTGATAGTGGTTTGAGGTCCAACTTAGGAGGCTCTTCTAAAGAAGGAATTAAGGTAGACTTAGAAGCCGGTAATGTTTCAAACCTAGCTTTCCATCTATCAGTATCTCACATAGTGGTATAATCTAATAGAGCATTCACTTGTTCAATGGTGCTATCATCGTCGAAATCTAAACCAAAATGGGACCGACAATTCTCTAATGGATCTTCAGATAAGATATTTGGTAATGACTCCTGAACTAAGGATTCTATCATGTTCACCTCTTCAATGCACGTGTCATCTAGCTCATAAAGTAGCTTACTGACGTTAAAAATGTCCCTCTCAATAGTCATATTACCAATAGATAAATTCATAACACTATTAAGGCAGTTAATGATCGCATTATACGTAGCTAAAAATGGGCAACCTTGTAGGATCAGAATATCACGACATCAATACCGTGCGAGATTAGTAAACGACGACATTGCGAAGGCGTCGCAGAAGAGTAATATAAATGACGCAATGAATGACGACAGCCGAAACACGAGAAAGATGTGAAGATCTAGCGAAGTTTAGGAGTGTCGCGAGATTGTATACTTGTACACTTGCGATATTTCGTAAGTCATTCCCGAAAATAAAGGACAAATTAGCTGTCATCCATTGTATAGTACCCTATATAGTACCCTACTTGTGTTCTGTTTTCTAAGTTTCTCATCTATGATTATTCTGAATTCCGCCTTAATAGTAATAGCTACCAAGTGATAAGTGTAGAATACACCGTATTTACTATCTAGAGTTTATGCTTTCTTTGCTATTTTTCTTGTAAATTATGTATTTTACGCATATTTTGAGTTTTGTAGTTACTTTGGAGTCATACAGAGGAAAAGAAGAAGAAATCACCCAAATTGAGTCGAAAAAGGGCAAAGTAATCATTTCGCAGGCTTAACACTGTTTGGAGCCAAACCAAAGGTTAAGGGGCAACTCTATTTAGAGGAGTACTAAATACAGTCAAGATAAGGTTAAGGGGCTTCCAATTTGGTTAACCCTTATCAGAAGTGCTGGGGTGTCAAGCTAAGGTTAAGCTGGCTCAGACATTCATTTCATCTATTTGTTTTGATGAAATTGAGAAAAAGAAGAAAAGCAGTGCAGTCGCTGTTATTAAACCGAGATAGGAAACATATCGAGAGTTGGAAAGAAAGATTGAGAGATGAATTAACAGAGTGGGTGTGAATTGATTATGTGACAAATGCGGCTGTTGGACTGCTAACGATGAGTTTAAAATCAGATCGAAGAATCAGGGTATGAGGTTCGGTGGATGTATCTGCGGCTATGAAGAAAGGGGATCTGAAAAAGCTGCTAAATGATGAATCGAAGAATGGGTTTTGTGATTATTAGTCTGTCGATGAATCAGAGATGGGGTTTGGACCGAATCGATTAATGAAGGAGTTTTGGAGCTGAATTTGTGTTCAAATTGATTCAGGGATGAGAAGGAGCTCAGGTTAGGGTTTCTTCATGAGAATCGAAAATGAAGAGAAATTGAATGACTCGATTCAAAGACGGAGAAGAGAGATTCGGGGGTTAGTTAAAGAAGAAAAAGGGTTTCTGAATTTGCTGTTGATGAACTGATATGGGTTTGATGGATTTTTGCGGTTCCTGGTTGTGAATTGTTTATGGAGATAAAGATTCAGACACTGAGAAGAACTACAAGCTGGTGTTGTTGGTGAATTTGCTACAGGAAATTGGTGCTTAAGATGTTACAGAAGATCGATCCTGGTGGTTGAACTGGTGGACTTAGGAGTTGAGCTACTGGGTTCGAGGCATTCGAGGTTATGCTCAGCCTTGCACCTGCAATGGACTTAGGCAATGGCGAGTTGTGCGATAGTTGGCTAGCCGCAGTGGTGAACATGAGATACAGTAATATGGAACTACAAGTGGTGATGCTTGAGGTTAAGAAGATCATGAAGCTAATGCTTTACAGGTGGTTCTCTGGTCATGGCTCGTGTATGCTGTTGTAGTTGAGAATTTGTGCTGAGAAGGGTGTTGGCTGAGTTGATGAAAGAGTGTTGCAGGCAGGTTGCATTGCAGCTGATAGATGCATGTGTAGGAAACTGCAGAGATGTTTTGAGCTAAAGTGGTAGAAGACAACTGGTGGTGAACAAGGAGATGGGGAGATTATGTGTGCTACTACGGAGTTTGAGATGCAGTTTCTGGTGGATTATGTTGCAGTCAAAAGGAGCTGAAACGATGTTTGAGCAGCAAGAAAATGGGGAAACTGGTTAGTGGCAGGAGGTGATTGAGGTTGAATTGGAGATGAAACTGACGCTCAAGAAGGTGCACTGGTGGTGTTGATTTGCTTGTGACTGCAATTGCAGGTCATGGGCTGGTGATTGGCCAGAGGTTTAATCGCAGTGCAGAATGGTTGCAGCAGTGGAAGCAACTGAGACTAATGAGAAGGGATGGCATGGAAGCTGAGAAGACATGGACAGAGCTTGGGAGCTGTTCTTGCTGCTGTATATACCGGAATTACAGGAAAGTGGTTTGGCTGCTGCTGGGAAGTTAGTCAAGAGTATGGGATGGAGATGCAGCTGCGAGTGAGAGCTAGTAATGCTGTTCTGGTGAGAGTTGCAGCTGTGCAAGGCTGTTAAAGGTGAGAGTCAAGAAGCTGAAGCTGCGATGAAGTAGAATGCCCGAGAGGTTTGTGTTAACTGGCCAGATTTAGGAGATGGTAGTGTATGGACTGCGTTTGCGAGCAGAGGAGCACCAGCTGGTTATGTTGCAGTGAATAAAATGGGTTGTATGGAATGTGTATATTGTGCAGGGAAATAGCAGAAGGGTAGAAGGCCTGAAATTGGCATGGATCGGATTATAGTGAGTTGACTCACCGATCCAGGTAATTAACTCGGATGGACTTGGCTAGCTGGGCTTCATACATGGGCTATGCAGGCAGAGATGGTTTTGGGCCGAATTTATTTGGTCTCGACCTAATTTGGCAGGAGGGGAGGAAGAAAAAAAAGGGGTCTCTCTCATCTTATGAGGGATCTTGGACTCTACTTTGTTTTTCTAGGGTTTAGAACCATGAAAGCTTTTCTTTTTCTTCTTGTTATGAACTCCATGAACATGAGCTAGAGTTTTTCTTTTGGTTATGGATTAGTTGGATTTCCAAACATGTGTTTTTTTTCAATAAATTAGTTTTCTCTCATATTATCGTTTATGATTCACCATTTATATTGTTACATGATTTGAATGCTTGTTTGATCGAGTCGCGAATCGATTGAGTTTGCTTTCATCTTTATTGCTAGATTAGGGTTATTATACGCAAAAGTGATAATTCCTGATTGCAAGTAGCATAAATATGATTATAGTTTGTAGTGATATATTCTTATGATCATATGTGAACCATAACCTTTGTTAAATAGGATTAGTGCTTTTACACGTTCGATTGCTTTGATTGGCCTGATTTCATAGAGCTTAACGCATCTAGGGAATTAAACTTGATTAGTGCTTTTACACGTTAGGTTGTTCTCTAAGATAGAATTCATATTCACATCTTTTAATGTGTTTGTTGATGACAAGAGGAGATTTGCGGGATATACTTGCGATCAAGGTATTCTAGGGCCTTTGATAAAATAGATATTAAAATATCAATTCTAGTTATTAAGATAAGAATATATTTGTGAATGAAGACAAAATCCTTAACCAATGCTTTCACATCTTTGAATTTATTTGTTTACTTTTCGTCATTTGCTTTTATTTTATTTTAGTATATAAAAATCAGAAAACCCCCCGGTGTTATTTATAGGAAACCGAAACAATTTGACAACCTAAGTCCTCTCCGTGGGAACGATCCTTTCTTGCCCTTGCTTCATTATATATTTTGCGTAGTAAGAAAGTGTAATTTATTTTTGATGCCTACGACAGCGATCACCAAGGTATAGAGATCAATACGCATCAAGTTGGCATCACAAGCAAGGTTAGTTTTTAGGGTAAATCCCTGTAGTTTATGGTTTTCACTAGATCTATCTACATAAAGCTTGGTGAGGTAATCGAGAAGATAGAAGATGTTAAGAAAACAAGGGGATCAAGGATGACAAAGTCAGATGATGATCCTAAGGAAGGCGAACCACAAACTATGGAAGAAAAGGTGGCTACGCTGTAGACAGACATGAAGTCAATTCAAGTTACCCTTAAGGAACTTAGTGAATGTATTCGTTCTCATACACCCAATCCGAAGACGAAAAAAAATATTACACCTTCAACCGAAGCTTCGGAAAAAGATGATTCGGAAGAAGAAGAATAAGAAGAAGAGGAAGAAGATGAGGATGAAGAAAAGAAGAAAAATGAGTTTCTTAAAAGTCCTACATCAACTAAACCTCATGGTAAGAATCTGAAAATTGATTTTCGTGTTGATATTCCACTTTACGATGGGAGTGTCGACGTAGAAAAATTGGATGATTGGATTGAACGTCTAGAGACGTATTTTTATTTCTTTGAATATGGTTCAAAGGAAAAGATTGATTTCGCGGCATTGAAGCTACAAAATCATGCTCTAACATGGTGGAAAGCTTATCAAAGACAAAACCTAGGTAAGGGAGTATTGTCGTGGAAAAGATTCAAGGCGGTTGTAAGGAAACAGTTTTATCCAGTTGGCTACCTTGAGGATAGATGGTTCAAGTGGTACAACTTGAAGCAGACCTACAACCAAACCGTGTAAGAATATACTTCGGAATTTCAGAATCAAGCTATGATTTTGGATTTAGACTTGGGAGATTATGTTATCTATATGAAATATATTTCCGGGTTCAATGAGTATATACGGAAAGAGTTGAAGATGTTCTCGGTGGATACTATCTCCGAAGAAAGTATAAAAGCTAATGCAATTGAAGGCAGGCTTAAGAAATCTGATTCAAAGGGAAATACTAAGGTGAAATCTGGAGGTACCACTGTGAAAGGAGGTGAAAGGAACAAAGAAGAAGGGAAGTATAGTGACAAGGAAGGTTTGATTTGCACTCATTGCAAGCATATAGGTCACGTTATCGACAAGTGTTGGGTTAAGAACCCTTATCTAAAGCCTAAAGGGTTGAAGAGGAAAGAAGCCAAGAAGGCATCACTAGTCGCTCAAACTCCAAAAGAAGTCCACGGACTAACGGAACCCAATTCAAAGCTCTCTCTTATGACAAGGGCAAAAGGAAGACCTTCAAAAGATGATCTTAGGGAGCGACTCTTCACGGTGAAGATGCAAGTCAAAACATCACTAGTTGATGATGTTATTGACCCGGGAAGTCAGAAGAATTTACTTTCACATTCTTTGGTGCAGAAGTTAGGATTGAAGACTATCAAACATCCAAAACCATACCCTTTAGGATGGCTTCAAAAAGAAGGGGGATTACAAGTTTCACAATAGTGCACGTTCAAATTTGCTCTAGATGAGTCATATATTGACGAAGTTACATGCGACGTAGTTCCTTTGGATGTCTGCCAGATAGTACTAGGTAGTCCTTACCTATGGGATAGAGATGCAACTCTACACAGGAGGGAACAAAAGTACACCTTTACCAAAGATGGAGAAAGTTTTGTGATTCGAGCTATAGATTCTCCTCTTGAGGGAGAAAGCTTGATCACAACCACTCAGGCTAAGCGGTTGGTGAATGCTAGCACAAAGTTCATTCTCCTTGTGATCCGTTCTCTTGAGGAGAAGCCGAGTAGAGTTTGTTTGGAAGCCTTGACTGCACAACAAGAAGATGACCTAGAAAGGTTGAAGTTGAAGTACAAGGATTTATTTTCTGATGTCATGGTATTACTGCCAAAGAGGAGTGTGGAACATGAAATTATGTTGACCGGAGAGAGTTCTCTTCCTAATGTAGGTCTTTATCGCACGAACGTAGAGGAATCTAATGAGATCAAGAAACAAGTCCAGGAACTTCTAGAATTAGGAATGATAGTGCCAAGTGCTTCACCTTGTGGATCAGCGGTGTTGTTGGTTCCAAAGAAAGATGGAGGCTGGCGCATGTGTATTGATTATAGAGCATTGAACAAGATCACAATCAAGAATCGTTACCCTTTATACCTAGGATAGACGACATGATGGATCAGTTGGAAAAAGCTCGAGTCTTTACAAAGTTAGATTTCAAATTCGGATATCACCGGATGAGAGTTCGAGAAGATGATACATGGAAAACTGCTTTCAAAACCAAACAAGGCTTGTTCGAATGGTTGGTGATGCCTTTTGGTTTGTGTAATGCTCCATCGACGTTTATGCGTTTGATGAATGATTTGTTACGACCTTTTATAGAAGATTTTGTGATTGTTTACTTGGATAATATCCTAATATACAGCAGAACTTGGGAAGAGCATCTCATTCATGTTGAGAAGGTGTTTAAAGTGTTACATGAGGGCCAGCTGAAGTTGAACGTAAAAAAGTATGAGTTTGGGAGGCAGGAGTTGGTGTATCTCGGATTCATTGTTGGTGGTGGACAACATAAGATTGATCCAAGGAAGGTTGGGGTGATCATTAAGTGGCCTATACCTAGTACTATAACTGAAATCAGGAGTTTCTTAGGGGCTTGCACCTACTTACGTAAGTTTATCCGGAATTTTTCAAATATTACAGGACCATTACATGGTTTGATGGGAGCTAAGGCAAAGTTTGAATGGCAGCAAACCCATGAAGACGCTTTTCAGCTACTAAAAAGTAAGATTTCAGAAGCATCGGTGTTGGCATTACCTAACTTACAGCGTACTTTTGAAGTTGAGACAGACGCTTCTAACTATGCATTGGGAGGAGTGTTGTTACAAGATGGTAAACCAGTGGAGTACCATTCAGAATTGTTCTCAGGTGCTATTAAGAACTACACACCTTATGACAAAGAATTTTATGCTTTATATCAATGTATCAAGCATTGGCGAGTGTATCTCTTAGGTAAAGAAGTAGTGGTACATTCAGATCACAAACCATTGGAGTATCTACACGCACAGACGAAACTACAACAAGCCCGACACATGAAGTGGATGTCTTACTTGATGAGTTTCAACATTGTGGCCATGAGAATTCAGCCGATTGTTCCTCAAGAGTATGCAGAGTTATACGCATCTAGCAAAGACTTCAAGCAGGTGTTAAAAGGTGTAAAGAGTGGTTTGAAAGGTGAGTTTGAACTTTGGGATGGATTGTTATACAAGGGTCAGTTACTTTGCATACCAGAAGACGGAGATCGTTTACAATGGTTGAGAGAGGCACACACATCCCGAGTTCCTGGACACTTTGGGATGAATAAAACTCTTCTTAACCTTCATCGTTATGTCTTTTGGCCAAAGATGCAAGATGATTTGGCTAAGTTGGTTAGAGGGTGTAAGTTGTGCAGCACATCTAAACCTTCCAACAGAAAACGTGGGTTATATCTACCATTACCAGTACCATCAAGGCCTTGGGAGAGTATTTCTATGGATTTTCTTGGTGGGTTACCGAAGACTAAGTCTGGTCATGATTATTTATTCGTTGTGGTCGACCGATTCAGCAAGATGATTGCATTAATTCCATGTACAAAGACGGTAACGGGAGCCGATGCAGCAAAGCTCTTCTTTGAGCATGTGTGGAAGCATTTTGGTTTACCTACTTCGATTATTTCTGATAGGGATAGTCGAATCCTTAGTTACTTTTGGGATTCTTTATGGAGGATGATGGACACTAGGTTGAAGAAGAGTACAGCTTTTCATCCACAAACAGACGGACAAACATAAGTGGTCAATAGGACTAGGGTTCACATGTTAAGGGGATATAATTCTAAGCATCCTAAAACTTGGGATGAGAGTTTACCATATCTACAGTTTGCTTTCAATAGAGCAGTTCACATTTCTTCAGGAAAATCTCCTTTCGAAACGTGCTATGGTTGCTTACCACCTAGTCCTTTCGATCTAGTATTTTCTAGTGACACCTCAATGGGGGGGGGGGGGGGAAGGAAGCTAACGACAAAAGGCACAAAAGTTCTTGGAGAAGATATCTCAGATTCACGCGACTGTTGAAGCACAGTTAAAGAAGTTACAAGCTAAATACAAAGCAAAACATGACAGGCATCTTGTGCCTTGTAATTTCGGTGTTGGTGACTTGGTATGGTTAAAATTAGGTAAGGAGCGACTTAAGGGGGAAGGTAAGAAGATGAAACCATTGGGATATGGACCGTTTCGTATACTCGATCAGATTGGAGACAATGCCTTTCGTCTGGATTTACCACCTTATCTAGGAATGTACTCGGTTATAAATACCGAATACTTGAAGTTGTTTGAACCACCATTACTAGATGATGACGGCGACGACACTATGATCTTACCACGAGTAGAAGACTTATATGGTTTGATAGAGAATAACCACTCAAGGAAGACTGCATATTGGAGCGAAGAGTGACTAAAACACGACAAGGAGAGAAAGAAGCTTTTCTAATTGGATGTAAAGGTCAATTTCCTAGCAATGCTAAGTGGTTTAACAAGGAAAAAAGGACTCTTGAGTTCCCTAACCTTCATTTTTAACTTTTACAGGAGTTCAAGTTCTTAAAAGGGGGACCCATGATACAGGTGTATCCGTACTCCTTTAGGGAACTTAGTTAACCTCAAGCTAAGTTGAGGGAAGAATCCTAATCTAGGCAGGAATCCTTGTTTAGGCAGAATTCCTAGTTAGGGAAGAGTTTTGTTTTAGGCAATACTCTTAGTTTAGGAAATAGATTTCTAATAGAAGTCCTTGGTCGGCTGAGTACGATGAAGGCTATAAATAGAGGGCTTTGGCTAATAGCTAAGGACAGAATTCTAGGCACAGAAAACCTAGAGAAAGCTTGGAGCAATACTTGTGCAAGCTTAGTAAACAGTTAAAGGTTAATCCACTGTTAGAGAAGATTGTGAGCGTAAGAAAGAGAGAATTTTAATCGTTTTCTTGTTCATAATCTAGAGAAGATATTTTCTTCGAACTACTACTTGTGTTCTATTTTCTAAGTTTCTCGTCTATTATTATTCTGAATTCCGCCTTAATAGTAATAGCTACCAAGGTATAGAGATCAATACGCATCACAAAATACCCAACACAGTCCTTTTGAACGACTTTCCTATAAGCTCGTTACCTTTCGGTCTCGTTCTAATCAATATTTTAAGCTTAGGTTCGTGTTGGGAACATTTTCCTGAGACGGGCAAGAAGAAAACGGTGATGAAATCTGAATCCTTATCTTGTATGGCCACTCCCTGCCCTTTACTAGAAAATTAAAGTTTGTATTTTGTCCACAACATATATGCATACGAAATAGTCTAGTAAACCCACTGACATGGGATTTATGGGTGGTTAGAGTCTTACCTACTGTACCAGACGAGCGACGAATCGGGCCACCGACTCCTATGCCAGTGTACGAATCCAAGGTGCATAGAAAATATCGTAATTGTCCTCTTTCCCTACAACAGTTTATATTTAATATATTACCCTTCCGTATGGTTTAAACCCCATAGTCCAAAATGTCCAAAAAGTCCAAAAAGAAAAGAAAAATTAAAAAAATAATAATAAACCCTAAAATGTTGTAAATTAATTCTTTGGTGGATTTCCACCACTCTTACACCCCTCTTACACCACCACATTATCATCTCCCCTTCCACCTCTTCACATCCTTCACTTCTTAGTAACCCCCAAATTTAGTGTAATAACTTAGGTTTAATACCTCAATTATGAGAATGCATTCTATTACTTCCTAAAGTTAATGCTATCTTTATTATCCTCTCTTATATTAGCCTATAAATTGAGGCTCATTCCTTTGTAATGGACACTAATATCTAGTAATGAGAAATTCTCTCTTCTTCTCTCTATATTTCTTTTGTGCAATAGTTCATCTTTTGATTTAGGTTATAACACGTTATCAGCACGTAGGTTCTACTATAGTGAGCTATGAAGATTAGAAGTTAGATGTGATTTTTGGTTTATAATTTTTATAAACTAGATGCATCTCCTAATATGATCAATTGGAAAGAATGGAAATATTCATGATGATCGATTTTTTTTCTAGTAAGTATTATTACTACCCTAATTTTTGTGAAGTTAATCAATTTTATTTTATGATTCTTTTATGATTTTTTTTTGTATTGTATCATAAAATTCGTTTTGTTTTTATTTGAACAAAATATTTTGAAAACCATTTGGTAATGGTATAACACTCACATAAATTGGGATTTATGTGTATTTTGTGATGTCAATTATGATCATATTGACTTTTAATGGTCACAAACGATAGTCGTTTAGTCGGAAATAAAGGGTATAAGTTATTAGTAACAAAGTCTTGTTACTCCTATTATAATCACATAAAGGTCTGTTTTTCCGATAATTTGGATTTCCCAAAAATTTTCATGACCAACTTTATGAAGTTCTGGAAATAAAAATGCATATTGGTGAAGCGTCCATTTGTTTGTGGATCAATAAAATTCACATAAATTGGGAGTATGTGCTTTTCATTAATTTGGTCATACGATCTTATTAATTAATGACCAAAATTTTATTTTTCCAAATGCAATATTGAGGATGGATTTCTTTCGAATCACTAAATCTCCTCTAATATTCAATCTCTCCACCATTCCTTATGAGGTGTAGAATCAATTTTCCCCTGTCAGTCCTTGAAGTGACTGTAAATAGCGTTAAACGGTCTTTATCAACGGTTCCTGAAGTAACCTGGTGCTGATATTGAGTAAACTCTTATCATAAGAATGTGTCCATGAGCACACATGTATATCAATATTTAGTCAACCATGAGGATGACGAAATTGGAAATTTATTATAATATTTTTTATTACTATATGTGTGTGTAAGTTTCTTTTATTTATTTTTGATTTTTTTTTTAATAACTAGTCTTGTAATTAATGGATTCTAAAAGAAATCCATGAGATGTTATTCACTTCAGAAGTAGTCTAACATGCAAATTATAATTTTTTTATAGCAACCCAAATTATTGTGGGTTCCAGCAGTAATCCATAAATATTGTGGGTTCCAGCAGTAATCCATAAATATAGACTCCAGAAGCGGTTTATGGAAGTTTTCGGATTTTAGGAATATCCATAAATTCTGGGTTCCCGAAGTAGCCTATAGTTACTAAATGCTTTTGTTAATGGTTTTATTATTTTTCTCTCGTCTATCTATACTAAAGGATATGGTTCCAGAAGTAATCTATCTAGTATTGATACAGATGATAGAGATATCCGTCTCAAAAACAACGAATAAACAAACATAACTTTTTTCGAACCATTTTTAACCTTGTAGGGGTTTTGGAAAATGTTAAAATATCATTTCGGGTTCGAATAATATGATAGACCACTCTGGAAGAGCGTGTATCTTTCTGGTTGTGTAAAAGTTACTACTATTGAAGCCTTATATTATTATGGATTCCTGAAGAATCTGTGGAATTTTGAAAAATATTCGGCGTAACTACCACTGAGCATTTAATGGAGTATTTATTACTACATTTATTTTGTGCCAGAAGCACGTTGTAAAGAAGCTTAAGGCTCTATTTTATGTGGTGTGCCATAGAGAATTCAAACAATCGATTCTCATGTTGGGATTGTAGGATCAAAATATCGCATCACCAACACCCTTGCGAAATCCGTAAACAACACATTGCGAAAATGTCGCAGATGGATAATATAAATGACGCAACGGATGACGACAACCTGAACACGAGAAAGATGTGAAGACCTAGCGAGATTTAGCATTTGTACACTTGCGATAATGTCGCAAGTCAGATCCGAAAATAAAGGACAGCTTAGCTGTCAACCACTATGTAATGTCCTATATAAAGAGCCGAATAGGCTTAAGAGAGGAGAAATCTTTTTCGAGTGAGGGGCAAGTTATCAAGAGAGAGAAAGGTTAGAGCGGTTGTAAATTCTTTAGCTTATTTCCTTTCCATCTTGTAACACTTGTGATTTTTAATCAATAAAGAATATAATTGTTCATCTTAAAATGACTTGATTGTGTGAATTCTTGTGAGGGGTGTAGTGTGGGATTTCCTGCTACTACATATGGCGCTAGAAACAGGGACTGATTGAAGATTGACATTGTGATTTGAAGGAATTTGGAATAATAGGGAAGGAATTTCATATAATTTTCAACAATTCATTAAGATTGAAAAATGGCTAGAAGAAGACATGCATCAAAACAACCAACAACTGTTAGAAGGAGTAGGAGACTTGCTGGAGAAAGGAGAGATGAGATGGGGGAATCTTCAAGAATGAATACAAGGAACAATAGAGAAAATCAAATTCAACCACCAATTCAACGTACACCACTAATACAAAATAGAGCTGTGGATTATGACAGAGTGAGTGTACATACTTGGCGGTCAGATTCTGTAGATGAAATGGGAGAAGAGCAGCAATTAGGATGCAATGGACAAGAGGAGAGAGACCAAGAAGTAATTGGAGGAATAATTCATGAAAATGAAGAGATTGCAGCATTAGAGGCATTGAGGCAAACAATACATGAAGAAAGGCGGTTAGAAGCAGAAGAACGTGTGAATTTGACAAGGCAAAACCATGAATTAAGGATGGAAAATATGAGATTAGAAAATAGAAGGTCAAGAAGCACTACAAGATCAAGTTCAAGATTAGTTAGAGAAGAGATAAGACAAAATTTGCCTATAGAAAATGCTAATGAAGAAACTCGAGAGGGAATACAAAATCCAGACGAAGAACGTCGCGAAGGAAGAGAAATATTGGAAGATCGTTATATTCAGCGCGCTGAAATTCTTCAAAACGAGCAAAATGATAGAATTCAAGGAAATAGACACCGTCAGGGGCGAAATAATCAAGATGGCGAAGAAAATCAGGAAGAAGGAAGGAGAATATTACATGGGAGAGAAATACATAGAAATGATCGAGCAATTGAGGATGAAATTGAAAGACACTATACTGAACAAACACATTTAGCTCACGAGAGAGAAAGACTAAGAGCAGAAATGGAAGAACAAGAGCTACAAGAGGCAATTCGACAGAATAACCATGATAATCGAGAAAGGAGGCGTGAGCGAAATCGCAATAATGCTAATATCAATGAAGAGTATGATAGAGTACAAAGGAGAACTGAAAGGCGGCAAAGAGGAGAAAATGAGAGATATGGCGGTGTGCGAATTAATGAAAGAAGTGAAAAAGAAGATCGCAGAGAAATACGAGAGGAAGATGATGAACAAGAAAGTCAAAATAGAGAGGAACGCAGGAGAAGAGAGGCGGAGTTGAAAAGACCAATGGATCCAAATTCGGGTATAAATGAACAAATTTTGAGAGAGTTAGCGAAATGAGAGGAATGATAAATAATACGAGAGGAGGAGGTAAGAGACAATTGGATGAAGCCATAGAGGAAGCTGCGAAAACTCCATTCACACAAGAAGTACAATTAGGAGGAATACCCCCAAAATGCAATTTACCTGCGTTAAACAGCATTTTTGATGGAACAACTTGTGCAGTCCAACACATCAAAGCTTATATGAGATGTATGCTACAATGGGAGAACTATGATGCGATATTATGCAAGTATTTCGCATCAAGTTTAACAGGAGAGGCGTTAAAATGGTTTGAAGGTTTGCCAAAGAATACTATAACATCTTTCAACCACTTGCAAGCTATATTTTTGGGAGCATATATAAGCAACAATTCCTCACGACCTGGCATTGAAGATGTATTTGGGCTGAAGCAAAGGGTTGGAGAAAGTTTGAAGCACCTAACTGTGAGATGGAAGACAATGTGTAGTGATATGGCTGGTCGTGTGGACGAAAGATATCTCATTCTATCATTCATCAATGCTATGTTCGCAACCAACCTGTTATACATTCAAATTTTCAGAATCAAAAATACAATCACAGTGACTGAGTTGCGAGAATTTCAGGAGGAGTATATTGCTCTTGAGGAAAATCAAAATGAGTTGAAATCATACCCCATTGCGAACACAAGTTCAAGAGCAGCGAATGCAAGCTTATTACCCAAGTTAATAAATACAGTGGCGAGCACCTCTCAAGGGCAACAAGAGAGGATAATGGGATATGGTCAGCAAAAGCTAGTAGCTATGGGGAGCCGTGATCAAGAAGAATTTGAGAGAGAGAGAAACTTCTATAGCCGTGGTGGAAATAACAAAATCCAAAGACTTGATTAGCCACAAGAAACGTATGGAGGTCATCAGCCGCAAGAAACTTATGGAGGTCATCAGCCGCAAGGAACTTATGGAGGTCAGAGGCAAAACTTTCACAGAGGACAGCGAAATCCTAAGATAATATGGGAAGAAATTAAAATGCCACCTTTGAACGCTAGTGTGGAGAAGATATGGGAAGCTATAATCCTAATGAAAAACATACCCGCACCATGGAACATGGGGAGTGAACCACCTCCAAGCTACAGAAGTAATGAATTTTGCTCTTATCATCATTTCCATGGACATACAACAAATGACTGTAGAAATATAAAGAGAATCATTCTCAGGATGATAGATCAGGGAAAATTAAATCACTTTCTAGTAGGACAAACGCAAACTCAAGCATTACCACCTCCTCCAGATATTCACAAGCCAAACACAGCAAAAGAAAGAGAAATATTTGTGATTGAAGTTGGCGCAAAGGCAAAGAATCTGTTTTGTAACTCCATCGTACACTCATACAAGACGATTGAAGATTTTCACGATAACACTCTCAGCAGGGTTTTCGCAAGAGATGCCGATGATAGAGAAATAATGAAAATTGCGAAGACATCGCCATTGGAAGAATGACAAAAGTAGACTATCTCTTTTACCGTAGAAGAAGTACCTGAGGGTGGAAAAATGCATGACAACCCATTGGTGGTACGATTGGAGATCAACCCAAAACCTAGCGAGGATGAAGATGATGAAGCTGAGAATTCATGGGCAATCAACAGAATTTTGATTGATAATGGGAGTTCCGTGAATATTCTTTTTTATCATACTTATAAAACTATGGGAGGGAAAGATGAAGATCTAATACCTTCAACGTACAAAATCTATGGATTTAACGGTACTGCAAATAAGCCAAAAGGAGAAGTTCATATGCGAATTCCACTGAAAGGATTATCTTCTGAAATTTTATTCTGTGTAGTTGATGTGGAATTACCGTACAACGCACTGATCGGACGGCCATGGTTACATGAGATCTTAGCTGTGGCATCGACTTTCCATCAATGTATCATGTAGTAGCAGGAAATCCCACACTACACCCCTTATTCAGTTTTGCTTGACTAATCCATTGAAAGATGTGTGATCAAGAATATTTATTAATTGATTCCATGAAATGTTTACACAGTACAATAGAATTACACTTGGAAATTAAAGCGCTCTGAAACTTTTTCTCTCCTAATGACTTGCTTCACCATTCAAAAAGATCTCTCCCTCACAACAGACTTACTCAACCCTTTATATAGGGTATTACATAATGGATGACAGCTAAGTTTGTCCTTTATTTTCGGGGAATAACTCGCGAAGTGTCGCAAGTGCACAAATCTTCATTCTCGCGACACTTCTTAACCTTCGCCGTTTCATGTCCTCTAGTTGTTTTGTTTGTCGTTATTCATCGCGTCGTTTATTTTAGCTCCTCGCGACTCCCTCGCGACGTGTCGTTTATTTATCCCGCGAACCTTGTCCGTTGCGATATTATGATCCTACATCTTGCCTCTTTTTCCTTGAATATTGCTTGAAGAGCGATTTGAAGGAAAAATTCATTGTTGTAATAATCCTTGGTTTTAATTGGTGAAGGAACGAGCGAAAGAATACTTTTCTTGAAAAGTACGTACTTGCCTCTATTCTTTTGGCGAAGTTCCGAAGCTTCTTTGTAGTATATATATGAAGTGTCATTTCTTGCCTCATGAGTTACGGAAAATAATCAATCTCGCAAGCTCTTCTCGTTTGTTAGGAAATATGTTGTGCGATATTTGGATCCTACCGAAATTCCTTTTGCCTGGTTTTCTTGAATTTAGTAGTGACCGTTTACACGTGTCTATATTTACCCTTTTTACCGGTGCATTTAATGTTATCCGGTCGTGATATTTTTTCTCGTCTATTTATAGGAGTGTCCCCTGTGAATAATTTTCCTTTTCTTTTTCATCTTCTTCATCGTCTGCAAGTGTTCTTCTTCTTCATCATTCTGCAAGTGTCGGCCTGCTATTTTCTCTCACCATCTTCTTTACCATTTTTATCGGTTGTCGTTTCTCATGGCGTCTAGGTTTGCTAATCTTACCATATCCGACCTGATTTTGTGGTTGATTAATTTTGAGATTATCTTTCTTTGTTAAAATCCACTGGTATGATTAATTATGTAGTTTTCTTTCTGCCATTGTTATTTAGCAAGAACCAGCCCAGAACTAAATTTACCGTGAAGAACCCTCTTCTTCTTTTGGGCTCGCAGCCGGAACTCCCTTCTCAACAGGAATCCCTTGTACAATCAAAGCCATCCTCGCGAACAAAGTCTATTGCTTCCAAAAGAAAGTCTGCAAGTGACAAGGTATTGAAGGAACATTTGTTTTTTATTAACAATATTATTGCCTCTGTTTCTTATTTAACTTGTTATTCGCAGGATGACGAAACTGTTGACAAAACTCCCAAAAGACCTCGTCAGCCTAAGCCTGTTACTCCTAGTGTTTCTTTTCCCTCCTTTACACCTTCTTCTTCGGTTGCGAAGTCATCGCCTGATAACGTTGTCAATAACGGCATTCCTATGCCTGAAGTTCCTCTTGACGCACCCACCATTCATGCCTCTCCTATCATCAACACTTCTGGTATTTCTCCAGTCGCTACTCTTCTCGAAACTTCCTCTTCTCATGGTGTTCCTTTGACAAAGGATGGCTCATCTTTTCCTTCTTCTGCTATTATTACTTCTTCATCCGAGCAAATCCCTCTTACTAAAGAAAATTTGGAAGGGATAGAGGTAGCTCTCAAAGTCCTCTCTGATCTTGTGAACGATGCTAAGAAGACTTCCGTTGACCCCTGTAAAGTCCGATGTTTGCGAGATTCTAAGTAAACATCTTGGTCCCGATAGGATTTTCGCAGGCATCCTTGGTTCAAGAAATTAGTATGTTGAAGAATGATCTCCAAGCTATGGGTGAGAGATGTAACAATCTCCATCTTGAAAATCAAAAGTTTCATAACATCTCGCTAGATCGTGATAACCTTCGCGGGGAAGAATGAAGAGTTAAAAGGTATACTCTCGCCACCCCATCATTTTTTTTTTTTTTTTTTTTTTTTTTTTTTAAAAATTAAAATTTTGTTGGCCCTTTAAGCTTTAAAACAGAAACGAATAATGGAGATATATCGGTTGGAATCAATCTGTTGAAGAGGTTCGAGTTGAAAGAGATGCTTGGATGGAGCAATATAACTTCTTAAATAATCTTCATACATATGCCGCTGATCAAATAGATAATTTGTCTAAAGAAAACTTTGATTTAGTTCAAGACAAGATTCATTAAGTAAAGACTTGTCTCGCCTTTCTTATTCTTTGACTAAGGCTAATTTGGGGTTGGAAACTTTATCAGATGAGAATGAGACCCTTTCTCAGGAAAAGCGATCTCTGCTGAGCAAGGTCGCGACCTATTCGCAACAATATGATGCTTGTCAAAAACTTCGTGAAGAACAAGAACAAACCACTTATACTTTGAAAAAGCAACTTGAAGAAATTACTGCCGAGAGAGATAAACTTATTCAGGGTAGAATAACCTTAAGTCTAAAAGCAAACCAATTCAAAGATCAATGTTCCAAATTAGAAAAATCCAACTCTACTCTTGCGACCAAGAATTCTATACTTGTTTCGAATGAAAAGAGCTTGCGAGCTCGATTGAAAGGCCTAGTTGGAGATACATTTGATGATGCCATGGACTGTTTGGGGAATAATTTTGCAGCTTTAATTCAGCATCTTACTTCTCAGAAGGAAGGTAGTCATATTATTTGACTATCTTAATCCATTAATTATTCTAAAAATCTTTAATTATGTTTAATCTTGTGCACTTGTCTTGCAGATTCTGAGAAGAAACTTCGCTCTACTATCTCCACCCTCAGATCAGATTACTCTAAGATTCGCAAGGAAAATGGGTTACTCGCTGCTTCTCTTGCTCGTTCTCGCGACCGTGCAGAACGAAGATTTGATTATATGTCTTCATCAGTAAAGACATAGATAGTAAGAATCGTCAAAAGGCGTTGCTTCGTCAATTCCCCTCAAAGCTGAAGTCATTGTGAATGAAATTTTATTGTCTAAATCCCTTGCTCCTATTCATGTTGATCCTTTGGAAGTAAGTGATGATGAAGTCCCTGATTCTCCTGATAGTGATTATGACTATGAAAGCGGCGAAGATATCGCTAATACTGAAGTTATCAACAAAGATCCGATCGAAAAAATTTTCGATGAAAATCCACCAATGGCGAGAATGAAGGTGCTGAAAATATTTCGATGAACATCCATTGACCGGTGAAGGTGAAGCTGAGAAAATTATTGGTGAAGATGATAAAACTGATGTAGAGAATTAACTGCTTTATAACTTTTGCTGCGACTGTCTTTTTGTTTTGAAAGATTAAATCCCTTGTTGAATAATTCTCTTATTTTCTTCTTCTTAACTATGACTATAATCTCGCAAGTTCATTCGCCTTCAATTTTACTCATTCATCATCATTTTGAGATGTATTCTTCACTGATGTCAAATTTTATATTGCGACGAGGTCGCATGTATCTCCATGTCGCAGGTATCTCCATGAATGGAGAAATCTACTTTTCTCGCCTTATCATTTCGATAGTCTTTATTTTATCTCTTCTTGTGGCGACAAGGTCGCAGGCCGCCTTTACATTTTCATGCAATGGCCCATTGACCTTGCCTTATCAATATTGTGTGGTCTTCCAAGTTAGACCTCCCTAATTAGAGGTCTTCCCCTGCCACCTTTCATCGCGACAAAATCGCAGGACGTCTTTACACTTTGCATGTAAAGACCCATTGATCTTGCCTTATCATTTTCCAAGTATTTTTGCCTCTACAGGATGTTTAAGTTGCGACAATATGACAGGTCTAGATATCCTTGCGAACATAAAGCCCCATGACATTGCCGTCGTGCGACGAAATCGCAGGACGTCCGTACATTTTCGTGTAAAGACCCATTGATCTCGCCTTACCCTCGCGTTAGTATTATTGCCTCTGCAGGATCATTGCACAAATATGACAAGCCTAAATTCTCTTGCGAAAACATAGCCTTATGACATTTGCGTCCTGCTTTGACACTCCCCTAATGGAGAGCGTCGCCCTTATCATCTCCCCGGTTGCCCCTTCAAGGAGGCGAAACATCGGCCATACAAGACTAGCTCCTCCCATCCGGTCTTAACAACAACAGTTGTTTTCGCAGCCTCTTATCCCTTATACCTATAGGGTTTATGGTTACAAGACTGCACCCTAAGTGGAGTTTTCTTGAGGCGAGTGCAACATATGCCAAGACTTGCCAAGAATGGCCAGGGTAGGTTCATCCATCCCGGGCACTCGCTCAACCGTGTACCTCGGCGCCTTGAGCATACATCGACTCTAGGAAGAGACCCTCGGTCGCCCAACCAGGGTATAACCTTATATATATAGTTGGGAATCCAAGGTACCTCTTAGGATAGGCTTTCATGGGCCCCAAATTTTCATGACTCGGGCTTCGGGGAGCGGTGTAACCTTCCCCTGAGCCATGTCGAGAGATTCCCCCTTATATGACGCACTTTAGGTCTTACATTTGCCTCTTACGAAATGTTATTCGCGAACTAGGGTGTACGCCATAAAGGTTCGTCCCATTCTTTTGTTCGTTCATTTTTGTTAAGCCATTCATGACTCTTTGTTATTTTTATCGCGAGATCTTCGCGGTTTTTCTCTACATTTTATTGAATTTCGCGAATATTTCGCGTAGAAGTATTTCATCTTAATTCATTTTTCCTCTCCCATTTTTATGGGTAATATTTCTTTAGATATAATCTATTCCATGGCCTATCCAATTTTTGTCCCACATCTTTTCCTTCGGGATCCATCAATCTATATGCCCCTGTACCAACTACTTCTTTGATGATATAAGGTCCATCCCATTTTCTCGCCAACTTGCCTCCGCTTTCACGTTGATATACTGGGGTTTCTCGCAACACCAAGTCTCCTGGTTGGAACTCACGTATTTTGACACGCTTGTTATACTCTCTAGCTAGCCTTCGCTGATAATTCTCCATGTGTCGCAATGCCTTTTCTCGTTTTTCTTCCAATTCATCCAACTTAATTAGAATATTGCCTGCGCTAAGATTTTTCTCCCAAACCTCTTTTTTGGTTGTCGGGATCATAACCTCTGTTGGGAGCACTGCTTCAACTCCATAAGTTAAGCAAAAAGGGGACATCCCTGTGGCTTCTCTTCTGGTTGTGTTATAAGCCCATACTGCATTGTGGACTTGTTCGCACCATCCTCTATTGTGACCTTCCAACTTTTTTTTCAGTATATCTGCGATTGTTTTGTTTGTTGCCTCTGCTTGGCCGTTAGCTTGCGGATATAATGGAGTTGATTTCCCACATTTTATCTGAAATGCATTAAGCAGCAACTCTATATTTTGCCCTTCAAACTGTTTCCCATTATCAGATACCAATTGTGCAGGAATCCCGAATCTGCATATAATATTTTCAAATATGAAGGTAAAGACATCCTTATCGCGAATGTCTTTGGACCGCTTTCACCTCTGCCCATTTTGTGAAATAGTCCGTTGCGACAATTAAGTACCTTCTTTGTCCTGTTCCTGGTAAAAATGGTCCCACAATATCTAAACCCCACTTTCCAAAAGGCCACACACTTTTGGAAGAATTTAACAGTGCCCCTGGCGCGTGTATCTTTTTCCCATGCCTTTGACAGTCCTCGCAACGTCTTGATATTGCTCTTGCGTCCTCATGCATATATGGCCAATAATATCCTTGCGTCTTTGCTTTGTATGCCAAAGATCTCCCGCCGCTATGATTTCCGGCATCCCCACTATGCAGCATCTTCAATATGGTTTCTCCTTCTTTCCTTGTTAGACATCGAAGCGAAGGCCCATCAAAAGATCGCCGATAGAGCACGCCATCTCGTAATTCATAATTTGTTGCCCGACTTTTTAACTTGTGTGCTTCCAATCTATTTTTTGGTACTTCTCCTTTCATTAAGTACGCGTGAAGTTCAACTCTCCAGTCTTCCTCGCGACTTTGCATTTCATCTACTACCATCATTATATCTGCTTCTTGTTCTTCCTCTTTATTAATTGATGGCGCCAGGAGTGTATACGTATTTTGATATTCCTCATGATCGGGTCTGTCATCATACTTGATATAAAGGCAAAAGCGTCTGCGAGTCTATTATCTCTCCTTGATATGTGCCTCCATTTTATTTTCGGTATTCTGTGGCGACAATTCTTCGACATGCTTCTTGTACTTTTTCAAAGATGGATTATTTGTAGTGTATTTCTCTGTTTACTCGGTGAATTGCTAGTTGCGAATCACTGGTAATCCTTATATTCTCCAATTTCATTTCTATTGCAAGTCGCAGAGCATGTATTATAGCTTCATACTCTGTTTCATTATTCGTGGACTCAAACTCCAATCTAAAAGAGAAAGCTAATTTATTTCCTTCTGGTGAAATCATAACAATTCCCACTCCATTTCCTTCTCCATTTGATGATCCATCTACTAATATTTCCCATCTGTCTGGCTCAGTTAGTAGGTCTTTTGGATCTCCATACTCTTCTTCTACATCCATCATCTCATCTATCGCTTCATCTTCTTCCAAGGGAAATTCTGCTAAAAAGTCTGCGACAACCTGTGACTTAGTTGAGGATAATATCTCATACTTGAGCTTACAATGGCTTATTTGAGCATTCCATCTTTCAACTCTTCCCGATCTTTTTGAGTGTTTCATCACTGACTCAATTGGTATCTTCGTGACTACCTTAATAGTATGCGCTTGAAAATATATGCGAAGCTTGAATTTTGCATAAACTAATGCTAGGATTAATTTTTCGATCTTCGAATAATTTCTTTCTGCGGCATTAAAAGTTTTGCTGATATAGTAGATTGGTTTTTCTACACCTGCGTCCGTTCGCAGTAAAACTGCACTTAAGGCATGTGAAGTTGTCGCGAGGTATATTAATAATTCCTCTCCCGGTTCTCGCCTACGCATAATGGATATATCCATTAAATGCTCTTTGATCCCTTGTAAAGCCTTTTCACATTCGTCCGTCCATTTAAATTTCGATCCTTTTTTCAAAACGCTGAAAAAATGTTTACACTTATCAGATGACCGCGAGATGAACCTTCCTAGTGATGCTAATAACCCATTCAGCTTTTGAACATCCTTTACTGTCGCAGGTGTCGGCATATCGCGAATCGCTTTTACTTTCTCGGGTCAACGTGTATTCCTTCCTTTGATACAATGTAACCCAAGAACTTCCCCGACGCAACTCCGAATGTACATTTTTTCTGGATTTACTTTGATGTTGAAACGCCTCATTTGCTCAAAAATTTCTTTCCAGGTCTCGCACGTGATCTTACGCCTTCTTACTTTTTACCCGGCATGTCATCTACGTATACCTCTAGTGTTTTATGTATCCATTCTGCGAATACCTCTTCTACCATCCTTTGATACGTTGCTCCAAAGCATTTCGCAAACCAAACGGCATTTTAGTATAGCAAAGTATAATCCTCTTGGAGCGAAGAAGGCAAAGTATGCTCTTGATCTTCCTCGGCGAGAGGAATCTGGTTGTAACCTTTGTACCCGTCCGAGAGATGATACTCTTTCATTCCCGCCGCCCGATTCGACTAGTTGTGGAATATCAGGCAATGGAAAACTGTCTTTAGGGCAGGCTTTGTTTAAATCAGTGAAATCAATGCAAATCCTTATTCCCTTATTTTTCTTTGGAACTATAACCATATTCGCTATCCATTCAGGATATTTTGCTTGTCTAATAATTCTTGCATCCAACATCTTCTGCAGTTCTTCTTCTATCTGAGGGTGATACGTTGTTGCTATCTTTCTAATTCTTTGTTTAAATGGCTTCACATTTTTATCAATTTCTAACTTGTGACAGGCGATCGACGGGTCTATACCAGGCATTTCATCCATATCCCACGCAAAGATGTCTTTATAATCTCGCAACAGATCGACAGTTCTTTTCTCTTCATCTGCTTCCATGTTAGTTCCAATCTTTAGCATCTTGGGTTCTTCCTTAGTTCCAATATTCACTTCTTTAGTTTGTTCTGCCGCGACGTAACTGGCCTTCGGTTCTCCCATAGGGGTTGGTCCTTTTGGTTCTTTCGCAAGATCATTTTCTTCTCCCGAGGTCTCGCTAGGTATGCCTTTTCCTTCCTTTGCTCTTATCATATAAACTCTAAACTCTTCTTCTTTCTTAGCCACCCTCGCCATCTTTTTGCGATACTTTGATATATTCTTTCGCTTGTTTACTTGTTCCTCGCAACACTTTACTTCATTTTGATAATATATTCTTCCTTTAGTAGCATCCCCTTTGATCTTGCCAATTCCAGTGGGTGTAGGAAACTTGATACATTGATGAAGCGTCGACGCTACAGCTTTTATTGCATGTACCCATGGTCTTCCTAGTAACATGTTGTACGGTGATTCCATATCCACCACACTCAATGTCACCTGTGTTTCGATTCCTCCTAACGGAATACATATTCTTATCTCCCCTTTAACTTTTGTTACGGATTTACCGAAACCTTGAATATTGTATGCCGCGAGAATCATATCTTCGTCTTTATATCCCATCTTTTTGTAAGTGTGATAGAACATGATGTTCACCAGACTCCCTGTATCGATTAAAACTCCGTTCACCACCCATGTTTTCACTGTGTTCTCCGATTCCTTTCCTTCCTTATACGCGTTTATTGTGATCACCAGTGGAGATGTGTGATCCAAATTTTCTTTGGATATTTCCCCCGCCGTGAATGTTATCTCTTGCTTTTCCCAATCCTTCAAAGGTGATGCCATTTCTCTATCCGTAATCTTCTTTCCTTCGAAATCCCGTTTGTGTATTCTTCCTTTGATATTTTCATGAAATTCGCTAATCATTACTCTTGTGTCTGTGCTGCATGCCATATCTTTTTCATCCGATTTAAGATTTTCCTTTCTCATTTTCCTGATTCACACAACTTTAATTGCAATCTTCTCTCTTTTACAAATGATCGTCCCTGTTTCTAGCGCATATGTAGTAGCAGGAAATCCCACACTACACCCCTTACTCAGTTTTGCTTGACTAATCCATTGAAAGATGTGTGATCAAGAATATTTATTAATTGATTCCATGAAATGTTTACACAGTACAATAGAATTACACTTGGAAATTAAAGCGCTCTCGAAACTTTCTCTCTCCTAATGACTTGCTTCACCATTCAAAAAGATCTCTCCTCACAATGAGACTTACTCAACCCTTTATATAGGGTATTACATAATGGATGACAGCTAAGCTGTCCTTTATTTTCGGGAATAACTCGCGAAGTGTCGCAAGTGCACAAATCTTCATTCTCGCGACACTTCTTAACCTTCGCCAGGTTTCATGTCCTCTAGTTGTTTTGTTTGTCGTTATTCATCGCGTCGTTTATTTTAGCTCCCTGCGACTCCCTCACGACGCCGTCGTTTATTTATCCCGCGAACCTTGTCCGTTGCGATATTATGATCCTACATATCAAGTTTCCTCATCCCACTGGTGTTGGCATCATAAAGGGAGATTGGATTGAAGGAAAGAAGTGTTATGAAATTGATATAGAATCCTGCGAAGAAAGAGCTGCGAAGAAGAAGAATTGGAAACACAACATCAAAGAAAAACAAAGAGGTGAAAGATTAATGGTAGATGTAATGGAACGGAGAGAGGAAGAAATGCTGCGAAACCAATATATGATGAAGATAAGAAGTGGTGAAGGTTTCGCAACAGACAAGAAAATGACAGGAAAAATCAAAAATGCAGAGGCATAAAATAGCAGAAATAAGAGACCTAAAGAATGAATGTACTTGTTGACTGCCGAAGATGAAATTGGGAGGTAAAAGAAAAATGTATGATGAGGCTTGATCTAAAAAAAAAAAAAAAAAAATCTGATGAATAGCAGAGACGAGGTTGCGAATAAAGATATGTAGAAGAAGAGAATATATTTTATGAAATATAAAGATATGATTGCGAAATTACAAAAGATTTTAAATGCAGAAGAATCAACAAATTAATCAGACAGAGGCGAACCAACTATGGCGTACACTCTAGTTCACGAAATCAAAATTTCATAAGAGGCAAATGTAAGACCTAAAGTGCGTCATAGAAGGGGGTACCTATTGCATGGCTCAGGTAAAAGGTTACACCGCCCCTGAAAACTGAGTCATGGAGAATTGGGGTCAATAAAGCCCATCCAGGGGAGATACCTTGGATTTTCAATCTAAGCTTATGACTTAGATTGGACGACCGAGGGTCTCTTTATAGGAGTCAGCATTTGACCAAGGCGCCGAGGTACACGTGTAGTTGCAGGAAATCCTACACTACACCCCTCACAATAATCCACACAACTAAGACATTTTAAGATGAATAACAATGATTTTATTGATTATTTCCTTGAATGTTTACAAGATAAAATAGAAAAGAGCTAAAGAAATTATAATCACCACAAACTTTCTCTCTCCTAATGACTTGTCTAACACTCTGAAAAGAATCCCCCCTACAATAGACTTGCTCAACTCTTTATATAGGGTAGTACACAGTGGATGACAGCTAAGTTGTCCTTTATTTTCGGGAATGACTTGCGAAATATCGCAAGTGTACAAGTATATAATCTCGCGACATTCTTAAACTTCGCTAGATCTTCACATCTTTCTCGTGTTTTGGCTGTCGTCATTCATTGCGTCATTTATATTACTCTTCTGCGACGCCTTCGCGGTACTGTCGTTTACTAATCTCGCGAAATACTGATGTTGCGATATTCAGATCCTACATCTTTCCTCTTCTCATGTCTTCTCTGCGAAGAAGAGAATGTCATGAGAACCAATATTTTGAAATGCCGCAACTGTTCATCTTTATCTGTTACAATCCCGTACTTTTACACGGAATTTATTACACATGTTTCTTTTTCCACTCTTTTCTTGACACGTCTCTTTCAACCATTTTTTCTTGACCATTCACGTCCCCTCTCGCATTAAATGCATTTGTTTTCTCGAGAATTCTTCTCTCTATATATAGTTTTCTCACCCTCCTCTTCTTCTCTTTTACTTTCCCTCTGCAACTTTTCTTCAACTCTCTTCCTCCGCAATTTGCGTTTCTGCTACTGTAAATCTTCCTTTTCTTCTTTCTCTTGATCTTCAATTCTCTAATCATTCCCATATTCTAAGAATGGCTCCACCTGGTCGTAAATATGAAACCCTTTTAGATGAAACTCAAAAGAAATTACAAGAGAAGGGTTTCACCTTGTCTACTATTCCCAATCAAGAATCTTCATCTATTCTTTCTGCAAAGTTGTTTACTGATCATCAGTGTGATAATCAGAAAATCATAATCTCGCTAGGTCAAATCCTCGCAGGTCTTCCCATTCCTATGTACGATCCCGAACTGCCCTTGTTCTATGAAATCCTTGCTCATGAGAAATTCTCGCGAGCTATTTATCAATTAAGTGGTGATTGCATCCGTCTAATGCTTGAATTAGGCCATCGCGGCGCTGGTAAGGGATCTCTATACCCCGATAACGTCGAGAGATCCTAAAGAGACTTAGAGATAGTCACTGAAAAGTACTCAGTAGAAAACTTTTTTGAAAGTGATAAATATGAAGAATGACAAATCTTTGGGGTGCCCGATTGAAAAGAAAAGAGAACATTTCCGACGATAAGATACTCATGCTAGATATTGATCGGCATTCGGCAAGAACAATGTTCCTCGCTACTCTAAAGATGAGAGGTGGTCTGTCTTTCCACTATTTTTGACCGGACCTTACATTTCAGGTTCCAATATACTCCCTGCGAATCTCGCAAATTATCACCCTTGGGTATTTAATTGGCCCGAAAAGGAAAAAGAGGTATACTTCCTAACTTTTACTTATTTTACAATCTTCACTCCCTCTTATATCTAATCTTGCGAATTTTTCAGATCACCAAATTGAGAAAGAGCTACAAAAGAAATCCAAAAGCGAGTACTCTGGCGATACTTCGTTCAATCACGGATGAAGTAAGAAATATTTTTCCTTATTATTTTTAACAATATTGTTGCCTCTGTTTCTTATCTTCATTCGTGTGCGAAGGTTGGCGTTGAAGAAACCGACATTCCTGAAGCTGCGAAGGCTAAAGGCAAGAATAAGATCACTCTTCGCAAGGATAAATCTTCTGCTCCATCTTCTAAAAAACGAAAAATCCATCCCTCTTCTCACTCTAATTCCCAAGCCAGCGAGAATTCTGATGAAGATGATAATGAGGTTGATACTTCTTTTGCGAAGGAGAATCATTCAGTCGAATCTGCTATGGCGCAATTGTCTAGTGTTTTCTCTGATTCTATGCAAGGAATGGGAGACGATCGTTTTTCTGCTACATGCGAAGCTCTAGCAAATATCTGCGATGCCCCCCTGCTAGTGGATAATGATTCTTTTCATGGAGTTTCCTGGACAATGACTCCCAGTTTCTTAAATGCACTTAGTGCCTTGGTATGTTCATATTTCTTTATTTCTTTGTGATTTCGATCATAAACCTTATCTTAACAATTCCTTTATTTTCCTTTATTGTAGGATCAGAATATCGCGACATCTATATCTTGCGAGATCAATAAACGGCAGCATTGAGAAGGTGTCGCAGGGAAATAATATAAATGACGCAATGGATGACGACAGACAGAACATGAGAAAAGTGTGAAGACTTGGCGAGATTTAGGAGTGTCGCGAAGATGAACATTTATACACTTGCGATACTTCGCGAGTCATTCCCGAAAATAAAGGACAACTTAGCTGTCATCCACTATGTAATACCCTATATAAAGGGTTGAGTAAATCCGTTGTAGGAGGTCTTTTTTTGAATTGTTAAGCAAGTCATTAGGAGAGAGAAAATCTAGAGTAATTGTATTTTCCTTAATTCTGTTCTATCTTTCTTTGTAAACATTTCAAGAAAATAATCAATCAAATTCATTATTATTCATCTTCAAATGGATTAATTGTGTTGAAGCTAATGAGGGGTGTAGTGTAGGAAATCCTGCAACTACATATGCGCTAGAAACATGGACTGAGTAGAAGATTAATCTTGTGAATTGAAAGAATCAGGAGTAACGAGAAAGAAATTTTGAATAATTTTCAAACAATTTACTAAAATTGAGAAATGGCTAGAAGAAGGAATACATCAGAACAACCAAAGAATTGTGAGGAGAAGTGGGAGATTAGCTGGAGAAAGGAGAAATGAAGTAGGTGAACCATCAAGAATAAACGCAAGAGATAGAGAAGAAGGTCAAATTCAACCACCAATTCAACCACCAATTCAACCAGCACCAAATAGAGTAATAGATTATGATAGGGTGAGCGTGCATACATGGAGATCAGATTCTGTGGAAGAAAGAGAACAAGTGCAACAATTGATAAATAATGAACAAGAGGAGAGAAATCGAGAAGAAATGGGAGAAACTTGACTCATAGAAATGAAGAAATCGTAGCATTAGAAACGTTGAGACAAACAATACATGAAGAAAGACGATTAGAAGCGGAAGAACGCGCAAATTTAACAAGGCAAAACCATGAGTTAAGAATGGAAAATATGAGGTTGCGAGAATAGGAGGTCGAGAAGTAATACCAGTCAAGACCAGGATCGGTTAGAGATGATAGAAGGAGAATGTTACTGTAGAAAATGTTAATGAAGAAAATTTAGAAAGAGAGCTAAATCTCGGTGAAGGATACTGCGAAAGAATGGAAATGGTGTGTATTCCGCGTCCGAGAGAGATTTTACGGGGTGACCAAAATAATGGAAATCAAGGAAATAGGCGCAGAATAATCCAATTGATGAAGAAAATCCGGAAGAAGGAAGAAGAATATGCATGGAAGAGAAACACAGAGGAAACAAAAGGAGATTGAAGATGACATCGAAAGGCATTATATTGAACAAGCGCGTCTAGCTCGCGAAAGGGAAAGATTAAGAGTAGAAATGGAAGAACGAGAATTGGAGGAAGCAATCAGCGAGAATAATCATGACAATCGAGAAAGAAGGCGCGAGCAAAATCGCAACAATGGGAATATTAATGAAGAGTATGAAAGAATACAAAGGAGAGTTGATAGACAACCAAGAAGAGAAAATGATGGATACAATGGTGTGCGAATCCGAGAACGAGATGGAGAAGAAAGTCGCAGAGAAAGAAGAGAAGAAAATGTGAACAAGAAAATCAAGATAGACATGAACGAAGAAGGAGAGAAACGGAACTAAAAAGACCAATAAATTCGAACCCCGATGTAAACGAACAAATCTTAAAAGAGTTGGCGTAAATGAGAGGAATGTTGAACAATAGAAGAGGAGGAGGAAGAAGACAATTGGATGAGGCAATCGAAGAAGCTGCGAAAAATCCCTTTACATTAGAGGTGCAGTTAGGAGGAATACTCCCAAAGTGCAATTTACCCGCATTAACCAGGCATTTTTGATGGAACAACTTGCGCAATACAACACATCAAGGCGTATGTGAGATGTATGTTACAATGGGAAAATCATGATGCAATACTATGCAAATATTTCGCATCAAGTTTAACGAGAGAAGCACCGAAATGGTTTGAGGGTTTACCAAGAAACACCATCACGTCATTCAACCATTTACAAGCTATATTCTTAGGGGCATACATAAGTAACAACTCCTCGCGACAGAATTGAAGATGTATTTGGGTGAAACAAAGAGTTGGCGAAAGTTTAAGACACCTAACTGTGAGATGGAAGACGATGTGTAGCGAGATGGCTGGAAGAGTGGATGAAAGATATCTCATTTTATCATTTATAAACGCTATGTTCGCAACCAATGTGCTATATATTCAAATTTTTAGAGTCAAGAATACAATCACGATGACGGAGTGCGAGAACTTCAAGAGGAGTATATTGCTTTAGAGGAAAGGCAAAATGAGATGGAATCATATCCAATTGCGAATACAAGTTCAAATGTCTGCGAATGCAAGTTTATTACCAAAAGCGATAAACACGGTGGCGAGTACTTCGCAAGGTCAACAAGAAAGGGTAACAGATGATGGACAGCCGAAGATAGTAGCCATGGGAAGCCGTGATCAAGAAGAATTTGAGAGAGAAAGGAACTACTACAACCGTGGTGGCAATAACAAAATTCAAAGACTTGATCATCCGCAGGAGATTTATGGAAGTCAAAGGCAGAATTATCATGGAGGACAACGACGTCACAGAGTAGTATGGGAAGAAATCAAGATGCCACCACTAAATACTAGTGTGGAAAAAATATGGGAAGCTATACTCTTGATGGAAAACATACCTGCACCATGGAACATGGGAAATGAACCGCCACCAGGTGATAGAAGTCACGAATTCTGCTCTTACCACCGTTTTCATGGACATCTGACAAATGATTGCAGAAATATAAAAAGAATCATCCTTAGAATGATTGATCAAGGAAAGCTGAATCACTTTCTAAAAAGTGAAGAGAAAGTTCAACCATTGCCGCCACCACCATCGAAGGGGAAAGAAACGTTCGTAATAGAAGTTGGAGCGAAAGCTAAAAATTTATTTTGCAACTCCATTGTTCACTCATATCGTACACTTGAAGATTTTCATGATAACATACTCGGTAGAGTTTTTTGCGAGGGATGTTGATGATAAAGAAGTGTTGAACATTGGACATTGCAATTAAAAGAGTGGCGCAAATTAATCTGAAGAAATACCCAAAGGTAGAGAAATACATGATAGCCCATTGGTTGTAAAAGAAATTAATCCAAAACCTGTTGATGGCGAAGATGATGAAGCGAGAAAATTCTTGGGCAATCAATAGAATATTAATTGATACTTTGGAAGCTCGGTAAACATCCTCTTTTACCATACTTACAAGACTAGGGGGGAAAGGATGCAGAATTGATACCTTCAACATACAAAATATATGGTTTCAATGGCACAGCAAACAAGCCTAAAGGAGAAGTTCATATGAGAATACCTTTGCAAGGGTTATCTACTGATATTTTGTTCTGTGTGGTCGATGTGGAATCCCCTTATAATGCATTGATCGGAAGACCATGGTTGCATGAACTTCTGGGTGTAGCGTCAACATATCATCAGTATATAAAGTTTCCTCATCCTAGTGGTGTTGGAATTATAAAGGGAGATTGGATGGAAGGGCAAAAATGCTATGAGATCGACGTGGAAAGTTGCGAAGAGAGAGCTGCGAAAAGAAAGGGTTGGAAGCAACATGCAAAAGATGAACAAAGAAAAGAAAGATTGATGGTGGATGCCATTGATATAAGAGGAGAAGATACATTGCAAAACAGGTGCATGAAAACAGTTGAAAATTATGATGGAAAAGAATCATTAGGAGATTTGAATGGTGAAGCAGCAGAGAGCAGCAGGAGCAAAAAGTGTAAGAAGTGAGTAATCATTAAAAGGCAATAACAAAAGCTTGTTAAGGGTAAGAGGAAGAAAAAATAATTGAAGAAGAAATATGCGAGGATCTCGCCATCAAGAATGTATGACAATTTGATTGAAAAATTGAAAAACAAAAATGAATAAACAATGTAAGATTGCGCGATAGTTTCGCAAACAAAATGAATGATTGAATGAATTAACAAAAATGAAAGAGTGAGTGAATGGGACGAACCTTTATGGCATACACCTTAGTTCGCGAATGATATTTCGCAAGAGGCAAATGTAAGACCTAAAGTGCGTCATATAAGGGGGTATCTCTTGACATGGCTCAGTGAAAAGGTTACACCGCTCCTGGAACCTGAGTCATGGAAATTTGGGGCCCATGAAATCCTATCCGGGGGAGATACCTTGGATTTCCAACTATATATATATGGTTATACCCTGGTTGGACGCCTCGAGGGTCTCTTCCAAGGAGTCGATGTATGCTCAAGGCGCCGGGGTACACGGTTGAGCCAAGAGTGCCTGGGGCATTTGAAGTGTCTCGGCCATTCTTGGCAAGTCTTGGTATATGTTGCACTCGACCCGAAGAAAACTCCACTTAGGGTGCAGTCTCGTAACCATAAACCATATAGGTATAAGGGATAAGAGGCTGCGAAAACAATCTGGTTGTTGTTAAGACCGGATGGGAGGAGCTAGTCTTGTATGGCCGATGTACGCCTCCTTGAAGGGGCAACCAGGGAGAAGATAAGGGCGGCACCCTCCATTAGGGAGCTGATAAGTGTCAAAAGACGCAAATGTCATGAGACTTTATTTTCGCAAGAAAATATAGGCTTGTCATATTTGTGCGATGATCCTGTAGAGGCAATAATACTAACGCAAGGATAAGGCGAGATCAATGGGTTTTTACATGAAAATGTAAAGACGTCCTGCGATTTCGTCGCGAAGACGGCAATGTCATGAGATTTTACATTCACAAGAGTGTTTAAACCTATCATATTGTCGCAAATAAAATATCCTGCAGAGGCAAAAATACTTAAGAAATGATAAGACAAGGTCAATGGGTCATTACATGAAAATGTAAAGACGTCCTGCGATTTTTTCGCAACGAGGGGTGGCGAAATAAGACCTTTAATTAGGAAGGCAAAATAAGACCGCACAAGAAATGTTAAGGCAAGATCAATAGATTTCTTCATTTATGAAGATATCCTGCGATCTTGTCACGATGATGAACTTCAAAATAAATCTCTCATTTGAAAATAAATAACAGAGGCAAGTATGGGAATGCATGTGATGAAATTTTGTTATTCATTTTCATATGATAGATTTATGCATAAAGGAAACAAGAAAATAAATGCTAATGTACTACAAAGAAGAATTGCTTGATTAGTATGCGCAAGTAAAGAAAACAAAGGTTGAATTCATATTTAGTAATCCAAGAAAGTTACAATGAAGGTTTATAGAAATAGAAGATTAAAAGGATATATATACAGATATTACAAGAAATGAAAGAAGAAAAGGAAGTTATTTCTTGGAAGATTCTTCTTCTTTATCAGACTCTTCGATTTCATCATTCTTTTCGCCAGATTCTTCTTCTTCACTAGCTTCGCTATCAGAAACGTCAGAGAAAGGTATATCTTCAGGAATATTATCAAGAAGACAAGGGTATGAACTAAGAGGAATCTTGTGATCATTGCAAACTGTCTCAATAGTTTGATTGCGAAAGCGAACAACATCGTTGTTGAAGTTCGCTACTGTAGCTTGCAGTTGTTTCTTCAACTTGGAATACTTGTTGTTGCGAAGAGAAAAGTCTTGTGCGAGTTGTTCTTTTTTAGACTCAAGTTCTTCAATCCTTGTTTGAAATCTCTTCTCGGATTCTGCAAAACATATGACAATGAATTAACGATTCAATAACAATACTACAAAAGTAAGGAGCAGTAAAGTATAATAAACAACCTTCTCTGTCAGATATCATATCTTTAATCAAGGAAGTATGCTCGGCATGAAGACTAACATCAACACCTAAGTTATTCCTGGCATTATCTAGAACCTTCGCAGCCCAAGCAAATTCATCATTTTTGTTTATAACAAGAAGCGAACGAATTTGATCTTCTCGCTCATTAAGTATGGCATTCTGACGAAGAGATTCATCTCGTTCAATTTGTACTTCGAGAAGAGATTTTTGAAATTTTGCTAACGCCTGAGCACCTTTATTGGCAATGCGGTCTTTGTCATCTATGAGACCACTAATTTTCTTCCTTAAGGTTTTGGTTTTCTTATGGGAATCAATATACATTTGTTTAAATCGATTGGCTAAACCTAAACTAGATCTATGCTCAATCTCTAAAAGACGGTATTTGGTTTGAAGTTAATTTAATGGAAGGGAATCAATTTTGTTTGACGAACTACTTAAAGATTCGTTGAGATGGGTAAGAAGAGCATCATTGTCCATAGGCTCGGGAAACGAATGGAGAAGAATGGCTTCTTCAGAGAGGTTATATATGTCTGCGAAAATAGTAAATCAGGCAAAGAAAAGTAGATGACAAAATAAAGACGATTTGAAGAGTAAAAACTTTGTACCATAAAGTTGTTGATTCGCACTTTGAAGAGTAGATATTTTATTCTTCTGAGAAGTAGACTCAGTTTCCAACTGTTGAATTCTTTCATCCTTCCTGCGAGAGGACGCAACTTCAGTTTCTAGTTCTTGGATCTTCTCTTGAAGTCGCAGATTCTTCTTTTCAAGATTGTTGCGTCTTTTCTCGAGGTCCGAGGCAACAACAAAAGAAGCTCTCCCAGACTATAAAAGAAAGTAAAGAAATAGTTAAGATAAAACTTATAATCGAAGTCACAAAGAAACAAAGGAATATGAACATACCAAAGCATTGAGAGCATTTAAAAAGCTAGGAGTCACTGTTCGGGAAACTCCATGAAAAGATTCATTATCCTCTAATAGCGGGGCATCGCAAATTTTAGTGAGAGCTTCGCAAGTAGCAGTTAGATGATCATCTCCTAATCCTTGCATAGAATCAGAGAAGACACCAGACAATTGCGCCATAGCAGAAATAGTCGAGTGATTCTTCCTCGCGGAGGAAGCACCGATCTCATTTTCATCCTCGTCAGAGCTTTTGCTGGTTTGAGAACTAGAACGGGAAGAGGGATGGGTTTTCCGTTTTTTAGAAGATGGACCAGAAGATTTGTCCTTGCCAGAAATGATTTTATCCTTGCTTTTAACCTTCGCAGCTTCAGTTTCTTCCACGTCAACCTTCGCATACGCATGAAGATAAGAAACAGAGGCAACAATATTGTTTAAAATAACAAAAGAAAATGTTTCTTACTTCATCCGTAAGCGATCGGAGTATCGCCAGGGTACTCGCCTTTGGATCTTCTTTATACTTCTTTCTCAGTTTGGCAATCTAAATTTTTTTGAAAGTTTAATAAGCAAAGGAGGAAGAAAATGTCGCAAAGTGAAATTGAAAAAAGGAAATATACCTCTTTTGCCTTCTCAGGCCACTTAAACTCCCAAGGATGATAATTCGCGAGGGTTGCAGGGAGAACATGTGAACCTGCGATGTAAGGTCCATTCAAAAATAAAGGAACAACCCACCATTTCTCATCTTTGGAGTGACGAGGAGTACTATTGTTGCCCGAATGCCAATCAATATCTTGCATAAGCAGCTTGTCTTCGGAAATATTATCTTTTCTTTTCAACCGAGCACCCCAAATGAGATTTATCATTTCTCATATTTATTACTTTATAATTTTCAAAAAAGTTGTCCACGGTATACTTCTCAGCGACTATTTGTAAATTTGTGAATTTAGGATCTCTGACATTATCAGGATATAAAGATCCTTTACCAGCGCCACGATTGGCGAATTCAAGCATTAGACGGATGCAGTCGCCGCTCAATTGATAAACAGCTCGCGAGAATTTCTCGTGAGCAAGAATTTCATAGAATAATGGTATCTCGGGATTGTATAGAGGAATGGGAAGGCCTGCGAGGAGTTGACCTAGCGAGACTATGATTTTCTGATCATCACACTGATGATCAGAAAACAGTTTTGCAGAAAGGATGGATGAAGATTCTTGATCAGGAATGGTTGATAAAATGAAACCCTTCTCCCGCAAATTCTTTTCAGTTACTTCGAAAAGGGGTTTATATGTACGACCAAGTGCATCCATTAATATAGTATGGGAATGAATGGAGAATTGAAGATTGAGAGAATTGAAAGGGAGAATTACAGTAGCAGAAGCGCAAATTGCGGAAAAAGAAAGTTGAAGGAAAGTTGCAGAGGGAAAATAAAAGAGAAAAAGAGAAGGATGAGAAGACTATATATAGACAAGAGAATCCTCGAGAAAACAAATGCATTTAATGCGAGATGGGACGTGAATGGTCAAGAATAAGCGGTTGAAAGAGACGTGTCAAGAAAAGAGTGGAAGAAGAAACACTTGTAATAAATTCCGTACATGAATAAAACGGATAAAAGTGAACAATCGCGAGATAAAGATGAGCAATTGCGGCATTTTAAAATATTGGTTCTCATGACATTTTCTCCTTCGCAGAAAAGACATGAGAAGAGGCAAGATGTAGGATCAGAATATCGCGACATCTATATCTTGCGAGATCAATAAACACACAGCATTGCGAAGGTGTCGCAGGAAATAATATAAATGACGCAATGGATGACGACAAATTAACATGAGAAAAGTGTGAAGACTTGGCGAGATTTAGGAGTGTCGCGAAGATGAACATTTATACACTTGCGATACTTCGCGAGTCATTCCCGAAAATAAAGGACAGCTTAGCTGTCATCCACTATGTAATACCCTATATAAAGGGTTGAGTAAATCCGTTGTAGGAGGTCTTTTTTGAATTGTTAAGCAAGTCATTAGGAGAGAGAAAATCTAGAGTAATTGTATTTTCCTTAATTCTGTTCTATCTTTCTTTGTAAACATTTCAAGAAAATAATCAATCAAATTCATTATTATTCATCTTCAAATGGATTAATTGTGTTGAAGCTAATGAGGGGTGTAGTGTAGGAAATCCTGCAACTACATTTATAGTCTAGGAGAGCTTCCTTTGTTGTTGCCTCAGATCTTGAGAAGAGGCGCAACAATCTTGAAAAGAAAAATCTTCAACTTAAGGAAAAGAACAAAGAAATAGAAGTTGAAGTTGCGACATCTCGCAAGAAGGATGAAAGTGAGACTGCCGCTCTTCGCGAAAGAATTCAACAGTTGGAAGTTGAGTCTTCTACCCAGAAGAACAAAATATCTACTCTTCAAAGTGCTAATCAGCAACTTTATGGTATAATACCCTTCTATTTTCTTCGTTTCTACTTTGTCATTTATTTTTCTTTGCTCGACTTATCATTTTCGCAGACATTTATAATCTTTCTGACGAAGCCATCCTTCTCCATTCATTCCCGAACCTATGGATGATGATGCTCTTCTTGCTCATCTCAATGAATCTTTAAGTAGTTCTTCAAACAAGATTAATTCTCTCTCATTAAATGAACTTCGAACCAAATTTCATCTCTTAGAAATTGAGCATAGATCTAGTTTAGGTTTAGCCAACCGATTTAAACGTTTATATCTTAGCTCCCACGAGAATAATAATATTTTAAGGAAGAAAATTAGCAGCCTTATAGATGATAAGGATCGCATTGCTAATCAAGGTGCACAAGCATTAGCGAAATTCCAAAAAACTCTTCTTGAAGTCCAAATTGAACGAGATGAATCTCTTCGCCAAAATGCCATGCTTAATGAGCGAGAAAATCAAATTCGTTCACTTCTTGTCATAAACAATGATGATGAATTCGCTTGGGCTGCGAAAGTTCTAGATAATGCCAGAAATAACTTAGGTGTTAGCGTCGGTCTTCATCTTGAGCATCTTTGCCTTGGTTAAAGATATGATTTCGACGAGAGAAGGTTGTTTCTTGTTCTTCATTACTTTACCACCTCTTTTTTGTGAAAGCGCTATTAAGTTGCTAACTTATTGTCATTTGTTCACGAGAATCGAGAAGAGATTTCAAACTAGAATCAAGGAACTTGAATCTGAGAAAGCACAACTTGCCAAAGATTTCTCTCTTCGCAACAACAAGTATTCCAGATTGAAGAAGCAATTACAAACTACAGTAGCGAATTTTAATAATGACGCTGTTCGTTTTCGCAATCAAACTATTGAAACAGTTTGTAATGACCATCGCATTCCTCTTTCCTCATATCCTTGTCTTCTTGATGAAATTCCTGAAAATATGCCTTCCTCAGATGTCTCTGATAGTGATGCAAGCGAAGAAGAGGAATCTGATAAAGAATCTGATGAAGAAGAAGAATAAGCTGAGAGATAGTTCCATTTTCCTTTTTCTCTTCTTGTAATGCTTGTATATTTATTCTTCTAGCCTTCCATTTTTGTAATCTCTTACTGTAAATCTGTCATATGAAAATAAATAACAAATTTTTACTCTAATCATTCCCATACTTGCCTCTGTTATTTATTTTCACATGAGAGATTAAGTCGATAATCTTAAAGTAATAATAATTCTTAGTTCGCAAGCTGCTTTGTTGCTAATTCTCCACAAATAAATGAAGAAATATAGCCGTTTTTACTAGCTTGTTTAGTTACTCAATTTCTATGTTGAAATTCATCATTGCGACAAGATCGCAGGACGTCTTTACATTTTCGTGTAATGACCCATTGATCTTGCCTTATCATTGTTCTTGTGTGGTCTTATTTTGCCTTCCTAGTTAAAGGTCTTATTTTGCCACCCCTCATTTTTGCGACAATATGACAGGCCTAAAAATTCTAACGAACTTGAAGCCCCATGACATTGCCGTCTTGCGACAAAATCACAGGACGTCTTTACACTTTCATGTAACGACCCATTGATCTTGTCTTATCATTTATTTAGTATTATTGCCTCTGCAGGATGTTTTTGTTGCGACAATATGACAGGCCTAAATGTTCTTGCGAACGTAAAGCCCCATGACATTGCCGTCTTGCGACGAAATCACAGGACGTCTTTACACTTTCATGTAAAGACCCATTGATCTCGTCTTACCCTCGCGTTAGTATTATTGCCTCTTCAGGATCATCGCACAAATATGACAAGCCTAAATTTTCTTGCGAAAATAGAGCCTCATGACATTTGCGTCTTAAGACACTTATCAGCTCCCTAATGGAGGGTGCCGCCCTTATCATCTCCCTGGTTGCCCCTTCAAGGAGGCGTACATCGGCCATACAAGACTAGCTCCTCCCATCCGGTCTTAACAACAACCAGATTGTTTTCACAGCCTCTTATCCCTTATACCTATATGGTTTATGGTTACGAGACCGCACCCTAAGTGGAGTTTTCTTCGGGCCGAGTGCAAAGCATGTGCCAAGACTTGCCAAGAATGGCCGAGACACTTCAAATGCCCAGGCACTCTTGGCTCAACCGTGTACCTCAGCGCCTTGGTCATACACTGCCCGACTCCTTGGAAGAGACCCTCGGTCGTCCAACCGGTATAACCTTATATATATAGTTGGAAATCCAAGGTATCTCCCCCGGATGGGCTTTATTGACCCCAAATTTTCATGACTCAGGTTCCAGGGGCGGTGTAACCTTTTCCCTAAGCCATGTCAAGAGATACCCCCTTATATGACGCACTTTAGGTCTTACATTTGCCTCTTGCGAAATATCATTCGTGAACTAGGGTGTACGCCATAAAGGTTCGTCCCATTCACTTATTTTTTCATTTCTGTCAATCCTTGTAATCATTCATTGCTTTTTGATTATTTCTTCTCATCTTCTTTGCGAAATTATCACATAGTCTTGCTTCATTTCTCGAGATCTCATTGTAATTATTTAACCAAACTTTCATCATATTCATATATCGCGAGATTTTCGCGCACTCCTTCTTCGATCATCATCACACACATTTTTTTTTTTTTTTACACAACTCTAAAATCAATTATTTATTTCTTACACTTCTTACTCCTGTTGCTCTCTGTTTTTTCATTCATATTTCCAGATATTTCCTTCCCTTTTGCGAGACCATCGCAATTTTCAATTGTCTTCAAGCACTGATTTCGCAATATATCTTCATCTCTCACTTCTATTGTGTCCACCATCAGTCTTTCTGTTCTTTGTTCTTCTTTGATATTCCTTTTCCAATTCTTCTGTTGAACAGCCCTTTCCTCGCAAGACTCCACATCGACTTCATAGCATTTTTGTCCCTCAGCCCAATCTCCTTTTATAACTCCAACACCACTGGGATGTGGAAATTTGATGCACTGGTGGTAAGTTGATGCTACACCCAAGATCTCATGTAACCAGGGTTGCCCAATTAATGCATTATAAGGGGATTCCACATCGACTATACAAAACAAGATTTTAGTTGATAATCCTTTCAGCGGTATTCTCATGCGAGTTTCTACTTTGGGTTTATTGGAAGTACCATTAAAACCATAAATCTTATAAGCTGAAGATATCAAGTCTTCGTATTTCCCACCCATAGTCTTGTAAGTGTGGTAAAAAAGGATGTTTATCAGAGCTCCAAAGTATCAATTAAGATTCTATTTATAGCCCATGAATTTTCTCCCCATCATCTTCATCATCAACAGAGTTTTGGGTTAATTTCCAATCTTACCACTAATGGTGAGTCATGCATCTCGCCACCCTCGGTACCTCTTTAGGTGAAAGAAATAATCTTCGTTTTCCATTCTTTTAGTGGCGATATCTTCGCGATGTTCATTATTTCTCTATTCTATTGTCGCATCTCTTGCGAAAACCCTATTGAGAACGCTATCATGGAAATCTTCAATTGTCGTACGAATGTACAATTGAGTTGAAAAGTTTTTGGCTTTCGCTCCAACTTCCACTACAAATGTTTCTTTCCCTTTTATTGTATTCACTCGTGAGTTTACGGAGGTGTTGGCAATGGTTGAGTCTTCTCTTCACATTTTAAGAATTGATTTAGTTTCTAGCCATTTTCTTTCAATGAAAAGTATCTTCTCAAATCTCTTCTCGTTAATCCAAATTCCTTCCAATTTCTTTTGGCTGTTTTCGCATATGTAGTCCAACTTCCTTAATTAACTTTGAAAGATGTAAGATCAAATGTTTCTTTCTTTCCTTTTATTGTATTCACTCATTTAGTGAGCTACCCTTTATTTTCGGAGGTGTTGGCAATGGTTGAGTCTTGCGACTCTTCGTTTATTAATCCCGCAAGAATTGATTTAGTTTCCCTTGATCTATCATTCTAAGGATGATTCTTTTGATATTCCTGCAATCATTCATTTGGTGTCCATGAAAATGGTGGTAGGAACATAATTCATGACTTCTGTCACCTGGAGGTGGTTCATTCCCCATGTTCCATGGTGCGGGTATGTTTTCCATCAGTATTATAGCTTCCCATATCTTCTCCACACTAGCATTTAGTGGTGGCATCTTGATTTCTTCCCATACGACTCTATGACCTCGCTGCCCTCTATGATAATTCTTCCTCTGGCCTCCATAAGTCTCTTGCGGATTATGCCTCTGACCTCCATAGGTTTCTTGCGGCTGATCAAGTCTTTGAATTTTATTATTTTCGCCACGGTTGTAGAAATTTCTTTCTCTTTCAAATTCTTCCTGATCGCGACTTCCCATGGCTACCAACTTTTGTTGACCATCATCTGGTATCCTCATTCCTTGTTGACATTGAGAGGTACTGCATACGTGTTGTTTATCAATTTAGGTAACAAACTTGCATTCGCAGCTCCTGAACTTGTATTCACAACAGGGTATGATTCCATCTCATTTTGCTTTTCCTCTAAAGCAATATACTCCTCCTGAAGCTCTCGCAACTCAGTCATGGTGATTGTATTCTTGACTCTAAAAATTTGAATATACAACAGATTTGTCGCGAACATAACATTAATGAATGATAAGATGAGATATCTCTCCTCCACACGGCCAGCCATTTCGCTACACATTGTCTTCCACCTCACAGTTAGATGCTTCAAACTTTCACCAACCCTTTGTCTCAACCCAAATACATCTTTAATACCTGGTCGCGAGGAATTATTACTTATATATGCCCCTTAAAATATAGCGTGCAAGTGATTGAAAGATGTTATTGTATTCTTCGACAGCCCTTCAAACCATTTCAAAGCTTCTCCTGTCAGACTTGATGCAAAATATTTGCACAATATAGCATCATGATTCTCCCATTGTAACATACATCTCAAATAAGCTTTGATATGTTGTATCGCACATGTTGTTCCATCGAAAATGTTGTTAATGTTGGTAAGTTGCACTTCGGTGGTATTCCTCCTAATTTTATCTCTTGTGTGAACGGAGTTTTCGCAGCTTCTTCTATGGCTTCATCCAACTGTCTCTTTCCTCCTTCCCTTTTACTGTTCATCATTCATCTCATTTCTGCCAATTCTCTCAAAATTTGTTCATTTACATCAGAACTTGAATCTATTGGTCTTTTTAATTCCGCCTCTCTTCTCATTCGTTCATGTCTGCTTTGACTTTCATCATTCTCTTCTCGTCTTTCTCTGCGATCTTCTCCTTCACTGCTTTCACGAATTCGCACAACGTTATATCTATCAATCTCTCTTCTTTGTTGTCTATCATCTCTCCTTTGTGGTCTTTCATATTCTTCATCAATATTATCATTGTTGCGATTTTGTTCTCGCCTTCTTTCTCGATTATCATGATTATTCTGGTGAATGGCCTCCTCCAACTCCTGTTCTTCCCTTTCTGCTCGCAATCTTTCTCTCTCGCGAGCTAGACGTGCTTGTTCAACATAATGTCTTTCAATTTCATCCTCAATCTCTTTTTGCTTCCTCTGTGCTTCTCTCCCATGCAATATTATTCTTCCTTCTTCTTGATTTTCTTCATCAACTGGATTATTTTGCCTATGATGCTGCCTATTTCCTTGGTTTCCACCATTCTGCCTATTTTGAAAAGACTCGGGACATGGAACATAACGATCTTCCATCATTTCTCTTCTCTCGCAATGTTTTATGCCTTGATTTTGCGCTTCTTCATGGTTTTCTTCTTCAGCATTTTCTGTAGGTAAAATTCTCCTTCTTTCATGTCTAACTGATCTTGAACTTGACCTTGTAGTGCTTCTCGACCTTCTATTTTGTAATCTGATGTTTTCCATCCTCAGCTCATGATTCTGTCTTGTCAAGTTTGCACGCTCCTCTGCCTCTAATCGTCTCTCTTCATGTATTGTTTGCCTCAACGCTTCCAATGCTGCGATCTCTTCATTTCCATGAATTATTTCTCCATTCCCTTCTCGGTCTCTCCCCTCTTGTCCATTGTTTACCAATTGTTGTTCTTCTTCCCCTTCGTCCACAGAGTCTGATCTCCAAGTATGCACGCTTACTCTATCATAATCCACAGTTCTGTCCGCTACTGGTTTAATTGGTGGTTGAATTTGATTTTCTTCATCATTCCTTATGTTCCTTCTTGAGGATTCTCCCATTTCATTTCTCTCTTCTCCGGCAAGTCTCCTACTCCTCCTAACAGTTGTTGGTTGCTCAGATGCATTTCTCCTTCTAGCCATTCCTAATTTTGGTAAACTGTTGAAAATTATATCAAATTCCTTATCTACTACTCCAAATTCTTTCAAATCACGATGGCAATCCTTACTCAAATAGCCTGTTTCTAGCGCCAATATGTAGTTGCAGGAAATCCTACACTACACCCCTCACAATAATCCACACAACTAAGACATTTTAAGATAAATAACAATGATTTTATTGATTATTTCCTTGAATGTTTACAAGATAAAATAGAAAAGAGCTAAAGAAATTACAATCACCACAAACTTTCTCTCTCCTAATGACTTGTCTAACACTCTGAAAAGAATCCCCCTACAATAGACTTGCTCAACTCTTTATATAGGGTAGTACACAGTGGATGACAGCTAAGCTGTCCTTTATTTTCGGGAATGACTTGCGAAATATCGCAAGTGTACAAGTATATAATCTCGCGACATTCTTAAACTTCGCTAGATCTTCACATCATTCTCGTGTTTTGGCTGTCGTCATTCATTGCATCATTTATATTACTCTTCTGCGACGCCTTCGCGGTGCTGTCGTTTACTAATCTCGCGAAATACTGATGTTACGATATTCAGATCCTACAACACGGTTAAGCCAAGAGTGCCTGAGGCATTTGAAGTGTCTCAGCCATTCTTGGAAAGTCTCGGCATATGCTGCACTCGGACCGAAGAAAACTCTACTTAGGGTGCAGTCTCGTAACCATAAGCCCTATAGGCAAAAGGGATAAGAGGCTGCGAAAACAACTGGTTGTTGTTAAGACTGGGTGGGGGGGAGCTAGCCTTGTATGGCAGAAGTACGCCTCCTTGAAGGGGCAACCAGGGGGAAGATAAGGGTGGCACCCTCCATTAGGGAGCTAATAAGTGTCTTAAGACGCAAATGTCATGAGGCTTTATTTTCGCAAGGAAATTTAGGCTTGTCATATTTGTGCGACAATCCTGAAGAGGCAATAATACAAAAAAAAAAAAAGTAAGACGAGATCAATGGGTCAGTACATGAAAATGTAAGGACATCCTGCGATTTCGTCGCAAGACGGCAATGTCATGGGGCTTTATTTTCGCAAGGATTTTTAGGCCTATCATATTGTCGCAACAAAATTATCCTGCAGAGGCAACAATACTAAAGAAATGATAAGGCAAGATCAATGGGTCATTACATGAAAGTGTAAAGACGTCCTGCGATTTTGTCGCAATGACAAGAGGTGGCACAGTAAGACCTTTAATTAGGAAGGCAAAATAAGACCACATAAGAGAAAAAGAAAAAAGGAAATCTTGGAAGAAACCAAGATCTCCTTACTTGCGAAAATTCAGCAGCAACAGCTGCGAGATTGAGGCATGAACACATATCACTATTCGAAAATAACTTGCTTAATCTCTCATTTGAATGCAAATAACAGAGGAAAGTATGGGAATGTATAGAATAAAAACACGTTATTTGTCATCATATGATGGATTTACGCGCTCATAAAATGAAAGGTTGATAATATATTGACTAACTATATTGCAAAAAAAAAAAAGAATTGTTCTTTTAACATGTGCAGAAAGGAACAACAAAGGTAGAGCTAATATATGAAGATCCAAGAAATTCGCAACAAAAGATTACAAAAATAGAAGATTAAAAGAATGAATGTACAGATATTACAAAAAGAGAAAGAAGAAAACAAAACTATTTCTTGTTTGATTCTTCTTCTTCATTTTCTTCATCTTCATCAGATGCTTCTACTTCTTCACCTTCATCTGATTCCTCTTCTTCGCTAGCATCGCTGTCAGAGATATCCAAAGAATGCACATTCTCAGGGATTTCGTCAAGGAGACAAGGGTATGAAGAATAAGGAATGATGTTGTCGTCGCAAACTGTCTTAATAGTCTGGTTGCGAAAAAGAACAACATCATTTTTGAAATTCGCTACAGTAATTTGTAGTTGCTTCTTCAATTTGGAATATTTGTCATTTCGAAGAGAGAAGTCCTTTGCGAGTTGTTCTTTCTCAGATTCAAGTTCTTCAATTCTTTTGCGAAATATCTCCTCAGCCTCTGCGAACATATGACAATGAATTAGCAACTTAATGACAGCTTCATAAAAAATAAACAATTAAATAAAGAAGAATAATTAACAACCTTCTTTATCAGAAATCATATCCCTAATCAAGGCCGTATGCTCAGCTTAAAGGCTAACGTTAACACCTAAATTATTTCTGGCGTCATCTAGAACCTTCGCAGCCCAAGCAAATTCATCGTCATTTTTTATGAGAAGAAGGGAGCGAATTTGGTTATCTCTTTCGCTAAGTATAGCATTTTTACGGATGGATTCATCCTGTTCAACTTGAACCTTAAGAAGAGTTTTTTGGAATTTCGCTAATGCTCGAGCACCTTGACTAGCGATGCGGTCTTTGTCATCTATGAGATCACTAATCTTCTTCCTTAAAGTATTAATTTTCTCTTTATAACTAAGATACAGACATTTAAATTGGTTGGATAAGCCTAAACTAGATCTATGATCAATTTCTAAAAGGCGAAATTTGGATTGAAGTTCGTTTAGAGGAAGAGATTTAATCTTGTTACTTGAAAAAATATCCAAAGAATCGTTGAGGTGAGCAAGAAGAGCATCATTATCCATAGTTTCAGGAAATGAGTGAAGAAGAATGGCTTCATCAGAAAGGTTATAAACGTCTGCGAAAATGGTAAGTCAGATAGGGGAAGATAATGAGAGAACAAAACAAAGGAAAATGGAAGAGTCTCATACCATAAAGTTGTTGATTGGCGCTTTGAAGACTAGATATATTATTCTTCTGAGAAGAAGAATCAACTTCCAGTTGTTTGGTCTTCTCACGAAGAGTAGCAGTTTCACTTTCAAATTCTTCATTTCTCTTACGAAGAGCAACAGCTTCAGTTTCCAATTCTTCATTCTTCTTGCGAAGTTGAAGATTCTTTTTTTCAAGAATGCTGCGCCTTTTCTCAAGATCTGAAGCAACTGCGAAGAAAGTTCTCCCGGACTATAAAAGAAAGTAAATAAATTATCAAGATATAACTTAAAATCGAAATTATGAAAAAATAAGGGAACAAAGACATACCAAGACACCAAGTGCATTTAGGAAGCTGGGAGTCACCGATCTGGAGACCTCATGAAGAGAATCATCACCCTCTAGTAAAGGAGCATCACAGATACTCGCGAGAGCTTCGCACGTACTAGAAAGACGATCATCTCCAATTCCTTGCATGGAGTCAGAGAAGATGCTAGACAGTTGCGCCATAGAAGATTCAGTTGGAGGATTCTCCTTTGCGAGAGAAATATCAACATCATCATTATCTTCATCAGAGCTTTCGCTGGATTGAGGATTTGAAGGAGAAGAGGAATGGATCTTTCGTTTCTTAGAAGGTGGGGCAGTAGACTTCTCCTTGCGAAGAGAACCTTTACCTTTACCTTTGGTTTTCGCAACCTTAGGATTTTGTTCTTATCCAACAACTTCAGCACCAACCTTCGCACACGATTGAAGATAAGAAACAGAGGCAACAATATTGTTAAAAATAATAAAGAAAAGTATTTCTTAGTTCATCCGTGATCGAACGGAGTGCTGCTAGGGTACTCGCCTTAGCATTTCTTTTATAACTCTTCCTCAACTTGATAATCTGAAAATTTCGCAAGATTAGTAGGTATAAAAAGGAGTGACGATTACAAATTGAGCGAAATTTAGGAAGCATACCTCTTTTGCCTTCTCGGGCCAATTAAATACCCAAGGCTGATAATTGGCGAGATTCGCAGGGAGCACATTTGAACCTGAAATATAAGGTCCATTCAAAAGTTGTGGAAAGACGCACCATTTGTCGTCTTTGGAATGACGAGGAATGTTATTCTTTCCAGAATGCCAATCGATATCCTGCATAAGTATTTTGTCGCTGGGAATATTTTCTCTTCTCTTCAAACGTGCACCCCAGCGAGTTCTATCGTTCTTCATATTTATTATTTCATAGTTTTCGAAGAAACTCTCTACTGAATACTTTTCAGCGAATATCTCTAAGTCCTTAAATTTAGGATCTCTGACTTCTTTGGGGTAAAGAGATCCCTTACCAGCACCACGGTTGGCGAACTCAAGCATTAAGCGGATACAATCCCCGCTTAATTGGTAGATGGCTCGCGAGAATTTTGCATGAGCAAGAATTTCATAAAAAAAGGGAAGATAAGGGTTGTAGAGAGGAATGGGAAGACCAGCGAGAATATGACCTAGCGAAATTATGATTTTTTGATCATCACAATGATGATCAGCAAATAGTTTGGCAGAGAGAATGGATTTAGATTCTTGATTGGGAATAGTGGATAATGTGAAACCTTTATCTTGCAAATCTTTTTGAACCTCTTCCAAAAGATTTTCATATCTACGACCAACTGGAGGCATCTTTCATAGTATGGGAATGAAGAGAAGATTGAAGATCAAAAGAAGTAAAAAGAAGAAGATTTACAGTAGCAGAAGCAGAAATTACGGAGAGATGAAGAAGAGAAATTGCAGAAAAAACAAGAAGGAGAGTAAAAAAGAAGAAGAGATGAGTAAGAAAAATATATAGAGAGAGAAGGATTCTCTAAAAGTCAAACACATTTAATGCGAAGAGTAGACATGAACGGTTGAGAGAGGACGGTTGAAAAAGACGTGTCAAGAAATGGATGGAAGAAGAGATACGTGTAATAAATTTTGTGTAAAAGTACAGAGTCATGTCAAAACAGATAAGTATGAAAGAATGAACAGTTGCGGCATTTTAAAAAAGATTAGTTCTCATGAAATTCTCTCCTTCGCAGAGAAGACATGAGAAGAGGCAAGATGTAGGATCAGAATATCGCATCACCAACACCCTTGCGAAATCCGTAAACAACACATTGCGAAAATGTCGCAGATGGATAATATAAATGACGCAACGGATGACGACAACCTGAACACGAGAAAGATGTGAAGACCTAGCGAGATTTAGGAGTGTTTCGAGATTTAACATTTGTAAACTTGCGATAATGTCGCAAGTCAGATCCGAAAATAAAGGACAACTTAGCTGTCAACCACTATGTAATGTCCTATATAAAGAGCCGAATAGGCTTAAGAGAGGAGAGATCTTTTTCGAGTGAGGGGCAAGTTATCAAGAGAGAGAAAGTTTAGAGCGGTTGTAAATTCTTTAGCTTATTTCCTTTCCATCTTGTAACACTTGTGAGTTTTAATCAATAAAGAATATAATTGTTCATCTTAAAATGACTTGATTGTGTGAATTCTTGTGAGGGGTTTAGTGTGGGATTTCCTGCTACTACAGGGATTAACCAGAAGTTTAATGGCCTTGGACTATTCATGCTTAGACATGGTCGGTTTGGACACCAATGTTCTACCAAAATGAGTAGATGGTACAAAATGCTCATGGATATCATATACAGAACCTGAAGTTTCTGTCGTAGAATGATGTAAATTTTTGTTGTTTGTTCCTTTAAAATTTTTGGTTATAAAACCATCATTAACAAATGCATCGTGATGACACATGATGTTGAATTACCAATATTATTGCAAAAGGTTCATGGTGCCATTTATAAGGCTTATTTGTCCTCAAAGGTTCATGACATTTCCAGGAATGAGATGATAATGCCACCAACCATTGGCACAATAACCTGTCACCAGAAGTTGGCACTAGTAAGGTTGATTACATTTGAGGTCCTCTTACTCTAACCATGGGGAGAAAATTTCATCATATATTAACATGATTTTTTTTCTTTGGAAAAATATATGTTTACTTATGAAGTATACAATTTCAATTTAATGGATCAATATGGAAAATAAAATTATCATTTCAAAATGATATTAAGTCCATATAATTGATTGAGTTGATGCACTTTTGTGCTTGCAAGATTTGAATAAATTCATTTCTTCAATTGTCTCCCATTTCAAAGAATATGGAGACGCAAGTTGACTATGGTGTAAAAGACATAATCATAGTACTTGTAAAAGTATCAAAATACTTTTAGAACACAACATAATTGGATTGAGTTGTGTCAATGGTAGTTTTCAAGTACCCACCAAATTGTTTCTCGCTAAAGAGAACTTAGAGTTCAAACTCAAAATATATGTCATATTCTTTACTACAAGAGCATAATTTTTACAGCATTAAACGTTTCCGGCATATTGATTGATTAGTACCAATCAAGCGGACTTTCCCGTTCAAATTTTGGTAGACGTACCAATACAAGAGCATATGACTATCTTTTATAATAAATGTTAATCAGAGTGCACACTGATAAAGTATACGCTCTCAAATTTTAGTGACATATATGAGCATGGGTGATTTAAAATTAGTAATTGTATTATGATGAACAATCCGAAGAAAAAGTTTTTCGGATGACCTACTTGGATCCAAGGTCATTCACCCATAAAATATTTTGCATGAATACAACTAGATGTAATGAGACTTCCCGCCATTACGGGGAGGAAAGCAGTCGTTATAAGAACGTCGTGAATTAGACTCATCATAATTATTGCACCAATTCGGTATAAGGTGGAGAAGTTATTCACGTCATTATGATATGCTTGAAGCATTTTATTCTTATAAGAAGAATAAGTAAATCTAATATGTTGTTATATGTATTTTGGCATTAATTTATGTCCCTGTAGGGCATGCCATGAGTTAACAATAATTGAGTCGTCTACAACTCATCTGAATTGTTGATGAAAAAAATAAATATATTCCTTGATAGAGGAAGCCAATCACGCTTAATAAAAAAAAGTGCTCATGGGGAGGCTATTGATAATGATCTTAATGAGACTATCTAACTACGATCTTTAATTAGCGATCCATATATATTTCCTAAAGAGGAATTCATCCCTAAGTGGAAAAGTGGTGTCAATATTAAAGAATGATTTTTATACGCGTACAAAATTGTAGTTATTGTCGAACATGTATTCAGAGTAGCTACTGAAATCATCAAATAGTGATTATAGACAAAATCCTATTTCGCAGAGAAACTGCCGTGAAGTATCGACAATATGTATGGTTGGCTAATATGGGTGAAAGGCATCCATATTTGGTTGTCCTCTCACTAATAAAAATTTTTGGACATAAATACAAATTGTGAACCCGAAAGGTTACAAGTTTGATGTTTAATTACATGAAAGTGTAACGAGAGGAACAAGGACGCTAATTGCACAGCGCCACTCGTGGCATCTAGTTTCTACAGACACTTGAGATCTGTGAAATTACATCATGTACCCCGTTGATAGATGAATTTTAAGGGAAACTATTATTTTCCAGTTTTACATGTCATAGTCTGACATAATTGTTTGTTATCGAAGAAAACGTTCGTGTAAACTTCTAAAAGATTATCACAGGTTATACTTCCTTATTGAAAAAATTCAAGATAAAAGATCTTGGAATCATGTATCAAACTTATTAAGCATTATAATGGTCCATGATTTTGTCAACTTTAGAAAGTTTTGACATTTTTACATGGATAAGTACGTAACCTCCTAATAAAACTTGTGGTAGAAATTTTGACATTTTTACATGGATAAGTACGTAACCTCCTAATAAAACTTGTGGAATAGAAATCTACTTTCATCTCGGTAATGGGTATGTATGTTAAGTGCATATTTTGCATATATTTTGTGTCTAACCCATGCTAGTAATTGCTTAGATTCTTGCGAATTATTGTATATTACTCTTGTTTTCTCTTATTTATGTTTTGCTAGGTGAATCGTCCAAAAGAAGTGAATTTGCACGTAATTGTGCAATAAAAGAAGTTAGATACAAGTGGAAAAGGGCCAAAGACCAAGTAGAGATCGTTCATATCTAGGATTCCTTGATATCTTCTCGAAGAGGACGAAAAGACGAAGCCAATGACGAAAGAATGGAGTCAATCCGACGTCGTATGAAGAATCAGGAAGCATTTGAAGCAAGCCGAAGTTATCGAAAACTAGAGAACCTACAGAACTGTTATAGGCACCCGATTTTCTACTCTAGCAGCCACGGAATATTAATTAAACTATCAGTCAATGACAGTTGAATGGCAGCTGCTAATATCATCGATGGTGATCGAGGGAACTCAGGGAATGATCAATGGTGATCGAGATGCCAGAGATGAGATAATATGTTGTTGGCATTATCATCATGGTGAATGAAGACTGATCGAGCAGAGATAGAGGTGATGAAGTAGAGACGAGCTCGAGTATATACAGGGAGCTACGATGACTGTTGGTGGTCATCATTATAATGAAGATTGGCTGATATCGCCGACTGCTGGCGATGGATGGAGAAGTTTTGTAAGGCGATGTTGCTTTTGATAGAATCTTGGAGCAGGGAAGAACTAGCCAGTGACGATGAAGATTTTTAATGAAGCATAGCAGTTCAAGTTCAGCTGAGGAGTGTTGGCAGAGATGAAACTCGAAAATGGGAGTTGGGAGATGATGATGATCACGATTTATGCCGGTGATTGATGGAAGGGAGTTTACGAGCAAGGAGGAGATGATTAATGGGTGTGTGCTGTGATGAAGAACAACTCGGGTTTGAATGGATCGATGGAGAGGATTCGAGTGTCTGGGTTCGAACAAGGAATGATAATGGAAGTGATGTATGAAGAGCTAGAGCTGGCGATGGTCATTCTGTGATGATGGTGATGCTCGGTGGTTATAAGTAAAGTTAATGGTGATGGAGGGGTCTTGGAGCTGTGGTTAGATGGGAGCGACGGTGGAGTTGAGCATTGGTTTGCTGAGAAACATGAAGGTGGTTTTAGTCCAAGGAAGTTGAGAGTGGAATGGAGGAAAGAAAGAAATCCAGAAGAAATAATAACTCACGGTCAGAGGAGTGTCCGTGAATGGCTAGGGTCAAGAATGAAATCCCGTAAGTTTAAAAACTCACGGAGACTTTCATGTCTGTGATTCCGACGAGTGAAAATAAAAATCCAGGGGAAAATATTTTTCTCGATTACCAGACTATCCGCGGGTTTGAACTTTGAAGAGAAGTAGATTGTACTGTCAGTAGTCTATGACCGAGTGCTAATGACATTGGTGGGCTGGATTTCAACAACAGTCATGCGCAAGCCCAGTATGTTTGGGTTAGTTTACACGGCCAGACTTGGCCATGAGTGTTACTTAGGATAGTTTTGGTGCGGATTTTGGCAAGTTGCCATATGATTTTGACCGAGATTTGGAGTACGGGCACTTCCACAACTTGGAGACTATTTAAGAGACACTTCTTAACCTAAATATAATATCTCTACACATCTCATAATACACTTTTGTTCTTCATAAAATATTTTAGGGTTTACCCCTTTAGGGGGAAACCGAGAAACGGTGTAAACATGAGAGGCTAAACTTTTTTGATTAATGATGAATTCAATGTTCTAGCGTGAATCTTTATTATTATACAAATTTGTTATGAGTTTTAATCATCTTATCGTTTGTTTTTACTACATCTATGTTTATGAGTGATTCTTAGATTGATTTGGGATTCATACTAGATTAGTCTATTGATTGTTCTATTGCTAGTATTGAGTTAGGAGATAAGTAATCGTCGAATAATTCATACACAAGTAGAAATCGCAAGACCTTGCAGAGGGATTCTGTGGAGCAATTGCGAGTGAAGATAACACCAACAAGTGAACCTTGAGCTAAGAGTTTAACTACTGGTATCAACCTAATTCACAAAGCCTAAGCGTTCGATCGGATTACACCTTGAGTGAGCTACTACTTGGTGGCTCGTTTGGATAGAATCTGATATTGGAGAGCTTCCGTATCCGTGGTATAAGGAGTTTTGGGGATATCAATGAGCTAGTTGTTGTTCTACGGTTGGTGATGAATGGTTCTAACGAAGATAGATAAGTATACTAATCTAGTTATCGCTTGGTAACGGCGAAGGATTCCTTAATCATCTCTTTCTTTTATTTGTTATTACTTTTATTTTACTTGATCAAACAATCCCCCTTGTATTTTATTATTTTGCTGAACTAAATAACATATCAATTACACAGCTCTCTGTGGGAACGAACCTTACTACCGCTATATTATTTATTTAATTAGTGGGAAATATATCGAATAATTTTTTGTGGTTACGACACGCATCAATGTAACACTCTCTATGGTTTGTATTACATACTAATTACAAGTTGTTTTTTGTGCTTGATTTTACGTATAACTTTATATGTTATACTTGAAATTGTTTGGTAGTGAATTTGTTCTAATATGGAGGCATTGTGTATATTGTTTTTTGTATTACCTCTAACATTTGATCTTTGCTTTGATGGTTTATCCAAGGTCTCGTAAGTAATGAACTACAAATAATCAGTTTTCATTTGCCAAATTGTTAGACAATACAACATTCTTTTTGCAGCAACAACGATGATCATCTATTATTGTTTGAAAGGAATTTACGAAGAATAAAAGATATATCAGATCCTACAAATCAACCGTTGGGAATTTGACAAATACAATTCAACTTGAGATTTGAAATTAAGTTATGGCAACATAAAGGTATCCATTACCAACAAAAAAATTCTTGAGATGAAGATGGTTGCTAATTAGCTACTTGTGGTACTGTATCGTCAAACCAATCAACAGAGATATATTCTTTCTACTGGAGGATATATTGGACTTTACGAGTTGTACTCTTTTTCCTTAGTCAAGGTTTTTGTCCCACTGGATTTTCCTTCTCAAGGTTTTAACGAGGCAACATATATATGTCCAACTCATTTTCTTAATCTATCTACAGTTAAACTCTTTTTCCTTAGTCGAGGTTTTTTTCTTCTAGGTTTTCCTGACAAGGTTTTGATGAGGCAACGAACTTGAAGAAATTTGCTTAAAGAGATATTCAAAGACATTATTGAAGACAGACTTATATCTTGTTTTGAACAAAGACGGACAATAATTCTACTTGAATATCAACATTATGTAACTAGTCTTTATATACTTCTATGGGTGCACATCATCAGGGGGAGAACATAAGTATTGTGCGATGGATATTTATGTGTGTTGTACTCTTTTTCCTTCGCTTAGTTTTGTCCCAATGGGTTTTCCTAGCAGGGTTTAAATGAGGCAATATTTGACGCGTCCAACATTATGATATGATTTGTACTATTTTCCCTTCGTCTAGGTTTTGTCCCTTTTGGGTTTTCTTGGCAAGGTTTTAACGAGGCAATATCATAATAGAGTGGTGTCATCCAAGGGGGAGTGTTGTAAATTAATTCTTTGGTGGATTTCCACCACCTTATCATCTCCCCTTCCACCTCTTCACATCCTTCACTTCTTGGTAACCCCCACATTTAGTGTAATAACTTAGGTTTAATACCTTAGTTATGAGAATGCATTCCATTACTTCCTAATGTTAATGCTATCTTTATTATCCTCTCTTCTATTAACCTATAAATTGAGGCTCATTCCTTTGTAATGGACACTAATATCTAGTAATGAGAAATTCTCTCTTCTTCTCTCTATATTTATTTTGTGCAATAGTTCATCTTTTGGTTTAGTTTACAACATAAAAAAAAATTTTCTAAAAAGGAAAAATAAACAAAACCCTACAAATCAAAATAAAATCAAAATAAGTAAAATCTTCGTCTTCTTTTCCGTTCTTTTTGCTTCAACTTTGACTCCAAGTCTCTAATCAATCACCAAACTTCTTGGCTCACTTTCTTTTTGATCCAAAACCTGTAGACAAAAGATAAATACCCAAAAATGTAAAATTGAACAAAAAAAATAAAATTCTAAAAAAATAAATTAAAATTACTACTAAAATAAAAACTAAACCTAAAAAGAAAAATAAATCTAAAACCCTAACAACAAGTCCGCGTCGGCGGCGCCAAAAATTGATGTAGTTTTGCAAGTGGTAAATAAAACTTTGTTTCTCAGACTTGAGAAGGATGATTTTTACAAGTATATGAAAAAGAATAATACAGACGATTCGCAACGGTATAACTGTGTTGGAGAATCTCTGTTACAAAGGACTGTCGCTCAGAACTGTAGAAATTGTTACAAATTGAGACGCTTAAATGTGGTAAATAAAAGACAGTTTAAAACAAGTGTTCTTGTTGGTGCTTTGTTCTTGACTTTTTTATTCTTCTGCTGGTGTATCTCTCTCTGCAACTAATTATTTTTTCTCACAAACTTCCCCATAGTGTACGTGATAACTTCTGAGACTCCCAAACCTTTTTATATACCACCAGACCGATTATAACTCGATGAAATCTCTTTTGCTTTCACCAAAAGCTAAGGGAAACTTTTTATCTTCTTTTTATTTTTCCGCGTCTTCTCACGTTATTTTGATTCATCCAAACTCTCCTAAACCTCTCTTAATGGATAGAATATTCCTACAGAGAGTATATTTTCTCCCAAATCTTCCACATATTCTCCAGTCAATAACAAAAATACCCTAGACTTTCTCATTCTCTGTTTTATCCCAACTCGATGAAAACTTTTTCTTTTTCGAATCTAAAGCATATATGATCCCTGTTTTATCGAAACAAGTCAACCCTAATAATCCAAATAGTAAAGACAGTCCGATTAAAACTCCTCCAAATCAAATCTAGAAACTTCCACAGTTCAAACTCGTTTTCCCACCAAAATTCAATGTTTGAACGATAAATAAGGAGGTGCCATGGGTTCCCTTAGCAGCTGTCCTGGGGATGCCCTTATCCAAATTTTGGGTGCCAATAACACTTCCTCTGGCTGCCTTGAACACTTTTTCGAGCCGATTTTTCCAAAAATGTTTATTTCCCAAAATAAATACATACACATAAAACACCATCTATAATGCAAAACAAAAGGGGTTTTTGAGCCTTAAACGGTCGGATAACATATTGAGAGACGTACGTTGCATCCGACCATCCCAGTCTCATCCCAGACAAAGACATCCGAAGGATGTAAGATTATGACTTTGCATTGATTGAGTTCTCTAATAATTAGATCATAAATAAAACTTAATATGGAAAAAAATATAGAGATTAATATCACTAGCTTTAATTATCTCATTATTTGATTTTTCCATTGCATTCTCCATCTACAAAAAAAGTAAATAAAAACAAAGATTATTAGCTTTAATTATCTCATTATTTGATTTTTCCATTGTGTTCTCCATCTACGAATAAAATAATTATTAGGGCATTTATATACTTTGACCTCACCTCAAATGGCTTAAAACTAATTATTAGGCCTTCAACATATACGAGTCCCAAATTAATAACAATATTGATATTTATTTGAGTATTCCATTTATGTTTAGTTTTTAAATGTGGGTTTTTTGTTTGTTTTTTTTTTTTTTTTTAAAAACTCTATATCTTTAGGGAGAATCCTTTATGTAAATTAAAATCTTTTAGAAAATCTTGAGTAACTACGCATGGAACATCAAAATATGACATGAGTATTCAATACATACTATTAGAGCATTGCTCGGTCGAACTCGCAAGTGTTGCTATATCAAACTTGTTTGTCAAGTTTAGTTGATCAAAACTATATCTTGATTTCTAGTCTACTTATAGCTATGTCTCAGATTAGGATAGAAGTGTGTAATTGAGCATTAGACTTCACCGCGTTCACCAATTAAAGAAGGAGATCTACTAAAGAGCTTGGAGGAACTTCGATGACAAAAGATATGTGGAAACTAAAACTTACCTATCACTCAAAAGTCTATTCAATTCTATATACTAATGAGACTAAGTCGTATAGATATATAGACTTTATGTTATACACATTTGAAATTTCGAGTCGAGTTTATCTCATATATTTAAATCTCGAAATATGAGAAGCATCATATACTTGAAAACTTTAGTTGTAAAGAATTCATTTGTTGAAAACTAAATATTAAGTCAAGTTGATCATGTGAAAATTACCTTGAAACATCTTACATGATCCATGTGAGACAATCATTTGATGTTAACTTGGGATGTTTCGTATTGTTCAAATAATCATTTGAAAATTACTTGAATGTAGTGGTATGTGTAAGATTACCATTGTCGTCTTCTAAGGATGTTTCAAATCGATTAACGAGAGTTTTAGAACTACTACCAATGTCTGGATACAACACAGTATGCGAACTGTGAAGTGCTAGTTTGGGTCCGGAACTCTTGTTTGCAAACTTTGTTTGCGAACGAGTTTATCTGTAATGGGTCCGGAACTGTGGTTTGCGAATAGTGTTGGCGAACGGAAAAACTAGGCAAGGTCCGGAATGGTAGTTCGCGAACTCAGTGGTTAATTAGGTTCTAAAATCGGTAAGTATGACAACTTGTTCACATACTCTGTATGCAAACTAAATTGTCTATACTCATGAACTCAGGATCGTTTGCGAACTCTATTTGCGAACTGAAGTCCCCTGATTTTTAATGCGTTAAGGTATGCGAACTCGGTTTGCAAACATTATGATCATGTATTGGTTCTTGTATACGTACCTTGTACACTTACAAACCAAGCCGAATATGTTTCAAATGCTTCACATATATTTCTATGAGATAGTGAACACTTGAACAACTCTCTTAAAACACATTTAGATACATTTGATCATCTATCATAATTGGTTGATTATCATATTGAGTCTAGAAGTGTTAGATGAATATATCTAAGCTAAAAGTGTTCATATGGCTAGCTTTGGTTAACTGTTATTGAGTCAAATTGTTATACACGGTTTGGTATGGTTCATCCATATCTAAATATAAGTATATTTCATTTGTGTGTATCAAGATAAACCATCTAACGGTGGATATTGATTGCTTATTTTCTAAGCAAACTTAGCTTGAATCTTAAGTCAGGTTTTCATCTAACGGTGAATATTAATTGCTTTGTTAATAAGCTATCTTAGCATTGATTGTAAGAAAACCTAATTTGAAAGACTATATAAGGAGAATCTCTAGCATCTGGGAAACCTAATCCCGACACTTTCGTGTGTCCTAGTTGCAAACTAGAGTCGATTCTCTTTTGAACTAAGTTTCCAGTTCTTCTGAAAACCATTACTAGGTTTAATGACTTAAAGACTTTGCTTAGGATTCGTGTATCCAGGTCCAACTATTTTCTTTGTAGTTGCGTATCCTGATCTTACTTTTTTTTTATCATGTTGAGTTTAATCTTCTCTAAGATTTTCTCGAGATTTATCTCCGATAGGTAGGATATAAAAAGTAATCACAACAGTTTCTTCATCTCAGATTCTTGTGATTCTGCAATAACTTCTTTTGTTAATCAGTTAGGTTATTGTGAGGTGACTAAGATTCTAGGCTTCTTTTAACGACCCTCAAGCTCATCAACGCTATTAGACCAGTCAAGAGATGACTAAGCCGCTAATGACTCGATTAGCTAACGTAGATTTGAATTAATAGAAATTAATCTAACAATAATTTAGATTTAAAATTAGTATCACTAGATAGATCTCGAAAATTTGTGCGAAATGGACCACTCGAACGCGTTAATCGGACGCCAGACGATGAAGTTACGAGACTCGGAAGATGGAGTTGATGAGTGCCAAATAGTGCATATTTATACACCTTTTTATTGGCATTTTACTCATCTTTTGCGCTTAGAAATCAGATATTATCCCAGATTCTGTATTTTATTTGTTTTCAAGAATAAATATTTGTATTAATTAATTTTGTGTTTTTAGGTAATAAATAAAGTCCGGAGAAACTGAGGAGCTAAAGAGCGAAGAATTGGAGTAAAACATCTATGGAGCAGATAGCCAAAGCCCGCGCGCAAATCAGTTGCAACCCAACAAGGAAGACTTGGGCTAGAGCTACCCATGACCCGGATCCGAGCCCGCTCACTCTGAGCCATTGAGATCTCCCTCAGCTACATCCAACGGTCGCTCCGCCTTGCACATCAACGTTTGATGCTCTCGCTCAACAGCAGAATCACCCGCTTACATCCTGAGCCGTTCAGATCTCTCCCACGCATCCGACGCTCGCTCCACCATTTCCATCTAACTTCGCTGCACCTGCTCAATAGCGAAGTGGCCTAACCCTATACCCCTCGAGCAACTCCCCCACTCTTTCTTCCTTCTTCTCTTTCTTCTCTGACAAAATCAGAGAAAACTCTGCAACCCCATCTTCTTCCCCGACCTTACCTCCACCTCAACCACCATCTCCTTCCCTGACAGAGCCATCATCACCACCTCCATCATCACCGCACCACCTCCTACCTGCTCTACCTCTCTAGGTCTAGGTTTTCTCTCACTTAGCTTCTCCAACCCTAGAAGCTAATTTAGAGAAAAACTAGAACTAGGGTATTCAACCAACAACCCCCGCATGGAGCTCTGAGGCGATTAGACAGAAGGGAGAAGCGATTCAGGGTATGGGTTTGTTGATTTTTCGAATTAAAATAGAAATTAGGGTTTGGTATTTTGGAATTTCTCTGCATGTATAAATAGAGGATGTAGAAGTTATTTTTGCTCATGCCTGGACTAGCCAGTGCTTCAATTAGGGTTAATTTGTAGTTTGTTTATTTTCTTGATGCTTTAATTTAAATTACTAGGGTTTGAGATGAAACCCTAGCTTATCCTTGTGTGTTTCTTCATGAACTGTTCTTGAATGTTTAACTATTTTCTAGATAGAATTAATCTCGGTGTGATAACACTTTGCTCTCACAAAGTGCATGCCAATGCCATGGATGCACTTGTAGTTTGATTCCCTCCGTGTTGTTTATGCTCCAACCCAAGTTTAATGAATTTATTATGATCCTCGGATTATTTGTACTCTAATCAGAGACAGGTAATGCTTTGGAAATATACTTTAGTTGTGATTAACCTTGTCAAGCGGAGAAACACTTTAGGTTTAAGGCAGACTTGACACCTCGCCTTTATCTAGCATAAGAACAAGAGTAATATCATGAGATGAAGACACGGTGTAGGTTAGTGGTGGATTTGCAGCCCTAGTATCACCTTTCTATCACTTTGTTTATACCTTAGTTTAGGTTCATTTCACATTATCCAGCCGTATCGGCAACAAAACCATTGTGTTACATTACCATCACCGAATTCGGTTTAGTAAGCCCTTTGATCAACATAAGAGCACCACAAGTCCTTGTGGGATCGACCCGCACTCTGCCGCGTCTCCGATAGACGCCGTGCACTTGCGGTTATCACCGTAGGCCATAAAAATATACACATTCCGAGGCCTACCAAGTTTTTGGCGCCGATTGCCGGGACTTGGCGCGTGCCCTGTGTTCATTGGCTCGCTTCACTTTGTTATTCTTTACTACCCCCGTATATATGCATTTGCATCATAGTGTAACTTAGCTTTTCGTAGTGTAACTTAGTTCCATTGTTCTTTATTTTACTTCAGTTTTTAGTGCATATTTCATTACCTTGTGTAGCCTAGCATAATCCATGTATTTGTGCATTTGATCCATCTCATTTGCATCTTATTTTCTTTTTATCGAGCTAGAGCTTTATAAGCCTCAAGTACCTGCAGCTCGAGTGTTTAATGTAACTTTTGTACCCATTCGGTCCAAAGAACTTATCCTATTGCCCCGCATATTAATCCCGATCAGTCCAAGTTATTCTCGGGTGCATGTGGTAAGGCTGAGCCAACCAATTGTGCTACCCATATTACTTCTTTGTGCTTCTGTCTGGCACTTGAGCAAAGCCTAGAAGGCCAAGAAAAGCGCGGGGCTCGAGTCACAAAGCTCGAGCAACCGCAAACTCGGGTAAGTGACTCCATGACTCCACTGAGAATATGTTAAACTAGCATACACCCATGTGTGAGCCTGTGTGAAACCACCTTGCTAGCCCCTGAAAGCCGCAAGTGTTGGGTCATAACTTGGAAGCCAAGTTAGTGAGCATAACCCTTGCATACCCCGAGCTCGCCCGAGTGCCTTGTGTGTCTTTGTTAAACCCCTTAGAATAACCAACCTTGAACATAGCATGTGCCTTTAAGCCTCGCAATTTGTGAGCCTTCGCCACCTTGCTAGCCCTGCAGACTACAAGTTTGAAGCTCCACCCCCATGATCTTTGTTGAGCCAATTTATTGTCAATATTTGCATGCTTGTGTGAGATCTGTGTATTGCTATCCCGTGCCTTGTGTGAAACCCCTGTTGTGCTCAACCTCAGCCCCTGAAGGTGTGGGTTTCAACCACAACCGAGGTTTCAAGTTTGCATGCTTGAGACCTTGTGTGAGACATCTCGCACCTCTTTGTGACTGTTGAGCCAGTGAAAGACTCGTGAATCTGTGTGGTCTGTGAGCCAACCTGTTGAACCCCTTATGCATGATTGATCTAGCTCTAAACCTTGTGTGACTGTGAGCCATCAAGCACTTTTGGTGCCCAAACCACGTTGACAACTCGTGTCCTTGAACTTTTTGTGCTATCGCTTCCAATTTGTAATTCTTGAGAAAGCCTGCTAATTGAATGTCTTGTTAAATCTGTGAGCTATCGCTTTGTCTTGAACCTAGGTTTGTCTTTGTGTACAAGCTTTGCTTGAGCTGCCAACCTAGGCTGTCTTGCTGACTACGTGTTGTCTCGAGCACATGAACATAGCCGAAGCCCCACCTACAAAATGTCTTTGGGCTGTTTCGCCTAAGCTAAATCATTGGCTGGACACGGGTCAGTAAACCAAGCCTGCAACCAAACTAAGCCCACGAAACAAAAACAACTGTTTGTGTGTAAGATAGAACCCATTTCAACGTAGTTTGTGCATCCGGGGTGTGCGATTCATTTGTCTTTGGGATGCTCCTGCCTAACCTGGGCTCTGCTGCTGGGCTGCTCACAATCAAACCTAATCTGGGCTATACATTTTTTTAACCTAACCTGGGCTGAACCCTAAACAGCTAAGCCCACATATAGCTGGGCTGTGCAGCAAAAACTAGGCCCACACCACATCATCTGGGCTGAAATACACTTATTCAGCTGGGCTTAGCAAATTCAAAAAGCAACCTTTTGGGCTTACACTTAGAACAAAGTGTCATTTTCTTTTGTGGGTTGTATCTATCTGGGTTTTGCTCACATAGCTGGGTTGCACATAACCCAACTAATCCCAATAAACCAAAGAATCCCACAAAACCAAATTGAGCCCACGGCAACTTGGGCTTCCCACAAAAACCAAATCAATCCCAACAAAACCAAATCAGCCCAACAAACCAAAGCCCAATAAACCAAATTCCCACATAAACCAAAGCCCATTTTTTTGTTATATTTGTAAGAATGTTAATGTTTCTGTACATTATCTTCATTGTATATAATCCAGTAGGACTTGTTAATTTTTTCTTTCTTGAATCGGTTGAGTCTTCTTGTGCATTTTTTGTGCTAATCCGATATGATCACCACTGAGAATGTTGGATTTTGCCTTGATTAATGAAGCTCAACCTTGCTCCTGCCGACATCCGGTAATTTCTTCCCTTTTCTCTTATCAGCATAGTTCTCTCGGTATGTGACTGTTTAAAATTTTTCTATATGTCGACACATTGAGGACAATGTTTGATTTAGGTTTGGGGGTGCATTTGCATTTATAGTTTTTAGTCTTTTATTTTATCTTATAATTTTACAAAAAAAAAAATAAAATAAAATAAAATAAAATAAATCCAAAACTCTTTTTGTAAAAACCTCCAACTTTTAGATATTTTAGAGTCACTAGCATGCTTCTAGCTATGTTTACATAGAGATTCTGACCGAAATAACAGAACTTGGAAGTACCAGAGAACGCAATCGGGTTCCTTAGTTGATTAGAGCGCTAAAGTTGGATTTAACCATACCGGAGGGCGAATTAGGTGCTGTTTAGATATTCGGTAGTAGAATTGTGATCACCCATAGTGGAGACTACCCATTTTACATCAAGTGAGGCACCAACCTTCAATTTTTTGCAACTTTCTAGAAAAGCTGTTAGAGTGTGTGTCACCGTACGTCAATTCCGGGTAGGAATGGTGAGCTACCCAACTTCGCACCAATTTCAGCACTACTTTTGATCTCTTGAGTGCTAGTTTTTGTCAATCATGAGGGTGACGTCTAAAGATGAAAACTTCTTCTAAATACCGATTTGCCGTTAGCATCACTCTCTCTCTCAATCAGCAAGACCCATAGAAATACATCATCGTCAACAAACGGAGCATCATCAGAATATTGAAAGAAAAATTGATATAGTCCAAGGTTTATGTGCAACAAAGAAAAGAAAATAGGATGAGAATTAATAAAATTTATAAAATCAAGACAATACAAGTTGTGGAAAAATTGAGTGATAAAGTCCTTTGTCCATGGAGTTAGTTGTTTCATTATTTGTATTTTTATTTTCACTTTTTGTAAGTCAAAAAAAAAAAAAAAAAAAAAAATCAAAAAAAAAATATTGTAGTTTATTTTTGCTACCACCATGGTAAAGAAGAATTTAAAAAGAAAAATCCAAACAACAAGGAATTTGAGTAGAAAAGTCAAAAATTGTCAAGTTTTGTGAAGTTTAGAAGTTCGTCATCAACAATTGAAGACCGAAGACCGAAGATTGAAGACGTTTCTATGGTTTCTTATGAGAGAGTGATATTAATTGCCGATCGGGTGAGAAGTGAGTGAGTACTCCCACCCCTTGCTAATGGTTGATTTCCTTTCTTAGAGATCATCGAAAAAGATTCTTTTTGTCCACACTTCGTGGAGTCTCCAGATTTTATTTCGGAAGGTTATCCTTCTTACCTACAACGTGTGCAGGATTTCCCTCTTTACTCCTGCCTGCACACATGAGAGACTAAAAAAGCGATCTTTTTGAGTGCAATTATCATAAAACCCTAATGGTGAGGCAGAAGTTGAGACTTATGATCACAATCGAATCCGAATTCTTTCATATGGTATGGTTACTTCTCGCTCAAAGCACTTAAGGATGAGAATGCGTTCTTTGATAGTTCTAACTTTCTGTTACTAGCATGCGAAACTCTATGTCCTCATAGCTTCTTGGAGGCTTGAGACTCTTTTACACTCTGAAGTTGGAGAAGGTTTTGTGGGTACACCTGCGGTAAACCCTCACGAGACTACAACTCGTCCACTAGGGACACCTAGGGGTTTAAAGGCTTAGTGCATACGCTAAATGCATTCGAGAGACCTGCGACGGGGTATAGTTAGGATTTCTTATTTTTGTTTCACTTGAGGACAAGTAAAATTCAGGTTTGGGGGTATTTGATGAGTGCCAAATAGTGCATATTTATACACCTTTTTATTGGCATTTTACTCATCTTTTGCGCTTAGAAATCGAGATATTATCCCAGTTCTGTATTTTATTTGTTTTCAAGAATAAATATTTGTATTAATTAATTTTGTGTTTTTAGGTAATAAATAAAGTCCTGAGAAACCGAGGAGCTAAAGAGCGAAGAATTGGAGTCAAACATCTATGGAGCGAGATAGCCAAAGCGCGCGCAAATCAGTTGCAACCCAACAAGGAAGACTTGGGCTAGAGCTACCCATGACCCGAATCCGAGCCCGCTCACTCTGAGCCATTGAGATCTCCCTCAGCTACATCCAACGGTCGCTCCGCCTTGCACATCAACGTTTGATGCTCTCGCTCAACAGCAGAATCACCCGCTTACATCCTGAGCCGTTCAGATCTCTCCCACGCATCCGACGCTCGCTCCACCATTTCCATCTAACTTCGCTGCACCTGCTCAATAGCGAAGTGGCCTAACCCTATACCCCTCGAGCAACTCCCCCACTCTTTCTTCCTTCTTCTCTTTCTTCTCCGACAAAATCAGAGAAAACTCTGCAACCCCATCTTCTTCCCCGACCTTACCTCCACCTCAACCACCATCTCCTTCCCTGACAGAGCCATCATCACCACCTCCATCATCACCGCACCACCTCCTACCTGCTCTACCTCTCTAGGTCTAGGTTTTCTCTCACTTAGCTTCTCCAACCCTAGAAGCTAATTTAGAGAAAAACTAGAACTAGGGTATTCAACCAACAACCCCCGCATGGAGCTCTGAGGCGATTAGACAGAAGGGAGAAGCGATTCAGGGTATGGGTTTGTTGATTTTTCGAATTAAAATAGAAATTAGGGTTTGGTATTTTGGAATTTCTCTGCATGTATAAATAGAGGATGTAGAAGTTATTTTTGCTCATGCCTGGACTAGCCAGTGCTTCAATTAGGGTTAATTTGTAGTTTGTTTATTTTCTTGATGCTTTAATTTAAATTACTAGGGTTTGAGATGAAACCCTAGCTTATCACTGTGTGTTTCTTCATGAACTGTTCTTGAATGTTTAACTATTTTCTAGATAGAATTAATCTCAGTGTGATAACACTTTGCTCTCACAGTGCATGCCAATGCCAGGATGAATATACTAAGTTAAAAGAATCTCATTCCTCCCTTGCGAAGGAGAATAATTTACTGATTTCTAATGAAAAAAGCTTGCGTTCTCGATTAAAAGGTCTTGTTGGTGATGATTTTGATATCGCCATGGATCATTTGGAGAATAGTTGCTTTGCCACGACCCAACATCTTATCTCGCTTAAAGGAAGGTAGTCATAAAATTTGACTGCCTCAACCACCGTTTTTTCCTTTCTAATTTCTTTCATTTATTTTTTAATCTTAACCCTACTGTTCTTATATATTTTCGCAGAATCTGAGAAAGATCTTCGCACTTCTCTGTCTACTTTGGAATCCTCCCATGCCAAGATTCGCAAGGAAAATACAATTCTGGTTGCTACTCTTGCCCATTCTCGTGATCGTTCCGCGAAAAGACTTAATTATCTCAGCCATCTTAAAGATGTCCAAAGTAGGAATCAACGAAGGCACTTCTTCGTCAATTTCATCCCAAAGTCGAAGTTGTCGTGAATGAGATCTTACTCTCTAAATCCCTTGAACTCCGTCCTTTGTTGCACCTTTGGAAGTTGGAGATGATGAAGTACCTAATTCTCCTGATAGTGATTATGATTATGAAAGCTGCGAAGATATCGCAAACAATGAACTTGCCGAGAAGGATCTTTATGAAGCTGAGAATCCCAATGAAGAAACTTCTGATGGAAATCCTCTCACTAGTGAAGGTGATCTTGATAAAATTGTTGAAGGGCTTTTATCATCTCCGTTGCCGAGAATATCAATGTAGAAAATTAAGTTACTCTTATAATTTTATATCTTTAGGTCTTTCTTTCGCATGACTTTTTGTATGAGATACTTTTCAATTTTTGCTGAAGTACGCTTTTTGATTGGAAAGACCAAATCCTTTGATGAATAATCTTTTATCTTCTCTTTTTATCTCATTTTAGATTTGCGATTTTAATCTCGCAAGCTTACTCGCTTACCTTTAGTTATGTTAAAGTTCACCATTGCGACAAGATCGCAAGATATCCTCATAAATGAAGAAATCTATTGATCTTGTCTTATCATTCTTGTGTGGTCTTATTTTGCCTTCCTAATTGAAGGTCTTATTTCGCCACCCCTCGTTGCGACAAAATCGCAGGACGTCTTTACATTTTCATGTAATGACCCATTGACCTTGTCTTATCATTTGTTAAGTATTTTTGCCTCTGCAGGATATTTTATTTGCGACAATGTGACAGGCTTAAATATTCTTGCGAATGTAAAATCCCATGACATTGCCATCTTCGCGACGAAATCGCAGGACGTCTTTGTATTTTCATACAAAAACCCATTGATCTCGCCTTATCCTTGCATCAGTATTATTGCCTCTACAGGATCATCGCACAATTATGACAAGCCTAAATTTCCTTGCGAAAATAAAGTCTTATGACATTTGCGACTTTTGACACTTATCAGCTCCCTAATGGAGGGTGCCGCCCTTATCTTCTCCCTGGTTGCCCCTTCAAGGAGGCGTACATCGGCCATACAAGACTAGCTCCTCCCATCCGGTCTTAACAACAACCGCTTGTTTTCGCAGCCTCTTATCCCTTATACCTATATGGTTTATGGTTACGAGACCGCACCCTAAGTGGAGTTTTCTTCGGGCCGAAAGATATACCAAGACTTGCCAAGAATGGCCGAGACACTTCAAATGCCCCAGGCACTCTTGGCTCAACCGTGTACCCCGGAGCCTTGAGCATACACTGACTCCTAAGAAGAGATCCTCGGGCATCCAACCAGGGTATAACCTTATATATATAGTTGGAAATCCAAGGTATCTCCCCCGGATAGGCTTTCATGGGCCCCAATTCTCCATGACTCGGAGTTCGGGAGCGGTGTAACCTTTCCCCTAAGCCATGTCAAGAGATACCCCTTATATGACGCACTTTAGGTCTTACATTTGCCTCTTGCGAAATATCATTCGCGAACTAAGGTGTACGCCATAAAGGTTCGTCCCATTCACTCACTCATTCATTTTTGTTAATTCATTCAATCATTCATTTTCTGCAATGTATTGCTTGCGAGATATTCGCATAATCTTTCTTTGTTTTATTTAATCTCGCCATCATTCTATCACAAAAACATTTCATCCAGATTCATATCATTTCATCCATCTATTATGGATAATACTTCTTAAGATACAATCTATTCCATGGTCTATCCAATCTTTGTCCTACATCTCTCCCTTCAGGATCCATTAATCTATATGCCCCTGTGCCAACTATTTCCTTAATGATATTAGGTCCATCCCATTTTCTTGCCAATTTACCACCACTTTCACGCTGATATATTGGTGTCTCTCGCAGCACCAGATCTCCTGGTTGAAATTCACGTATCTTGACACGTTTATTATATTCTCTGGCTAATCTTCGTTGATAATTCTCCATATGTTGTAGTGCTCTTTCTCTTTTTTTCTTCTAATTCATCTAATTTGATCAAAATATTACCCTTGTTTGAGATTTTTCTCCCAAGCTTCTTTCTTTGTTGTTGGAATCATAACTTCGCTTCTGGGAGTCTGACTTCTACCCCATATGTTAAACAAAAAGGTGACATGCCCGTAGCTTCTCTTCTAGTTGTATTATAAGCCCATTTGCATTGGGTACTTGTTCGCACCATCCTTTATTGTATCCTTCTAACTTCTTCTTCAATATGTCTGCGATTGTTTTATTCGTAAACTTCGCTTTCGCCATTAGCTCTGGTACAGAGGAGTTGATTTTCCACATCGTATCCGAAATGCATTAGCGGTAATTTTATATTTTGTCCTTCAAACTGCTTCCCGTTGTCGGATACCAACTCAGGCTTTGGAATCCCAAATCTGCATATAATGTTCTCAAATATGAAAGTAAAAACATCCTTGTCGCGAATGTGTTGTCTTGCTTTCACCTCCGCCCATTTTGTGAAATAATCGGTGGCGACAATTAGATATCTTCTCTGTCCTGTTCTGGTAGAAATGGTCCCACAATATCTAAGCCCCATTTTCCAAAAGGCCACACACTTGTTGAAGAATTTAATGGCGCTCCGGTGCATGTATCTTGTTCCCATGTCTTTGGCAATCTTCGCAACGCCTTGATATTTGTTTCGCGTCCTCATGCATATATGGCTAGTAATAGCCCTGCATTTTTGCTTTATATGCTAAAGATCTTCCACCACTATGATTACCAGCGTCCCGCTATGTAACATCTTCAATATGGTTTCTCCTTCCTTCCTTGTTACACATCTCGAATGGAGGTCCATTAAAAGATCGTCGGTATAGTACCCCATCTCTTAATTCATAATTTGTTGCCCGGCTTTTTAATTTGTGTGTTTATAATCTATTTCTTGGTGTTTCCCCTTTGTCAAGTATGCATGAAGTTCTCGTTCTCCAATCCTCTTCGCAAAGCGCTTGTATTCCATCTTCTACTAACATTACATACATTTCTGTTCTTCTTCTTTATTAATTGACGGTGCTAAAAGTGTTTGTATCTTTATATTTCTGATTGGATCGTCATCATACTTGATATAAAGGCAAAAGCATCTGCGAGTCTATTATTTCTCCTTGATATATGTCTCCATTTTATTTTTAGATTCTGCACTTGAAATGACTCATCGACAAGTTTCTTGTACCTTTGCAAAGATGGTTCATTTATAGTATATTCTTCCTTTATTTGGCGAATAGCCAATTGTGAATCACTTGGTAATCCTCACGTTTTCCAATTTCATCTCTATTGCGAATCGCATAAAGCATGTATTATAGCTTCATATTCTGTTTCATTATTTGTTGACGCGAATTCTAATCTGAAGGAAAAAGCCATTTTGTTACCTTCTGGCGATATCACAACAATTCCAATCCCGTTACCTTCTCCATTAGATGACCCATCTACTAATATTTCCCATCTATTAAGCTCGGTTAACAAATCTTTTGGATCTCCATGTTCTTCATCTACGTCCATTATTTCTTCTCTTTGGTTCATCCTCTTCCAAAGGAAATTCTCGCTAAAAAATCCGCGACCACTTGTGACTTTGGTGAAGACAATATTTCATATTTGAGTTTGCAATTACTTATTTGGGCATTCCATCTCTCAACTCTCCCTGATATTTTTGAATTTTTCATTACTGATTCGATTGGCACTTTCGTTACTACCTTAACAATGTGCGCTTGAAAGTATATATGCGAAGTTTAAATGTTGCGTAGACCAATGCCAAGATTAGTTTTTCAATTTTTGAATAATTCCTTTCTGCGACGTTGAAGGTTTCTTGATGTAGTATATTGGCTTTTCTACCCTCGCGTCCACTCGTAGCAATATCGCACTTAATGCATGCGAAGTAGTCGCAAGATAGATTAATAATTCTTCTCCCGGGTTCTCGCTTTTTGTAAAATTGATATATCCATTAAATGTTCCTTTATTCCTTGGAAGGCTTTCTCACACTCGTTTGTCCATCTAAACTTTGATCCCTTTTTGAGAATCTTTGAAAAAGTGTTTACATTTATCGATGATCGCGAGATAAACCTCCCTAGCGAAGCTAGTAACCCATTTAACTTCGAACATCTTTTTGTCATTTGGCGTTGGCATATCGCGAATCGCTTGTACTTTCTCCGGTCGATTTGGATTCCCTCTTTTGATACAATGTAACCTAAAATTTTTCCGATGTAACCCCAAAGGTACACTTTTCTGGATTTACTTTGATGTTGAAATGTCTCATTTGTTCAAAAATTTCTTTCAGATCCTGTATGTGGTCTTTTGCTTTCTTACTTTTGATTAACATATCATCTACATACACCTCTAGCGTTTTGTGTATCCATCTCGCAAACACCTTTTCTACCATTCTTTGATATGTTGCTCCAGCATTTCGCAAACCAAACGGCATTTTTGTATAACAGTATAATCCTCTTGGAGCGAAGAAAGCAGTATGTTCTTGATCTTCTTCCGCGAGAGGAATTTGATTGTACCCTTTATATCCATCGAGAGATGATATCCGTTCGTTTCTTTCTTCGCTTTAACCAATTGAGTGCGGGATATGCGGTAACAGGAAGCTATCTTTGGGACAAGCTTTGTTTAGATCAGTAAAATCTATGCAAATTCTTATCCCTTTCTTCTTCTTTGGGACTATAACCATATTTGCTATCCATTCGGGATATTTTGCTTGTCTAATAATTCCTGCATCTAGCATTTTCTGCAACTTTTCTTCTATTTGAGGATGATATGCTGTTGCGATCTTTCTAATTCTTTGTTTGAATGGCCTTATATTTTTGTCAATTTCCAATTTATGACAAGCTACGAGATGGGTCTATACTGCATTTCATCCATATCCCACGCGAAGATATCTTTATAATCTCGCAGCAAATCAATAGTTCTTTTTTCTTCATCTTCTTCCATTTTAGTCCCAATTTTTAACATCTTGGGTTCTTCTTCAGTTCCAACATTCACCTCTTTTGTTTGTTCTGCTGCAATGTAGCTAGCTTTCGGTTCTCCCATAGGGGTTGGTCCTTTCATTTCTTTACTCTGCGAGATTTCGCTAGGTATTCCTTTTCCTTCTTTTGCCCTTATCATGTAAATTTTAAATTCTTCTTCTTTTCTCGTTGCCTTTACCATTTTCTTACGATCTCTTCGCTTCTTCACTCGTTCTTCATAATGCTTTACTTCGTCTTGATGATATATTCTCCCTTTATCAATATCTCCTCTAATTTCACCAATTCCAGTTGGCGTGGGAAATTTGATACACTGATGAAGTGTTGACGCTCTGACCTTGATTGCATGTACCCATGGCCTCCCTAATAACATGTTGTACGGCGATTCCATATCCACTACACTCATTGTTACTTGCGTTTCAATTTCTCCCCAATGAATTCGTATCTTTACTTCTCCTTTAGGTTTTGTTATAGATTTTCCAAAGCCATGGATATAATACGTTGGGAAATCATTTCTTCATCTTTATATCCTAATTTTTTGTAAGTATGGTAAAACATGATGCTCACCAAACTACCTGTGTCTACCAAAATCCTATTTATTGCCCATTCTTCCGCTGCTTTCACCGATTCTTCTTCATTTTTGCATACATTTATTGTGATCACTAATGGAGATGTATGATTGATCCTTCTTTAGGTACTTGATTCTTGTAAATGTTATTTTTCGCTTTTCCCACTCTTTCAAAGACGATATCTTCTCCTCATCTATAATCTTTTTTCCTTCAAAATCTCGTTTATGTATTCTTCCTCCGATATTTTCGTGAAATTCATTAATTAAATCTGTACTCCATATCTTCATTATATTCCTTGTTTCTTCCTTCCTCCACCTCATCCGATTTAACATCTTTCTCTCTCATTTCCTTGATTCGGATAATTTTGGCTACAATCTTTTAGAATCGTCCATTTCTAGCGCATATGTAGTTGCGGGAAATCCCACACTACACCCTCACTCGAATTTGCTTAATTAAACCATTTGAAGATGAGTAACAATATATTTTATTGATTGTTTTCTTGAAAGATTTACAAAGAAATGTAGAACAGAGCTAAAGAAATTACAATCACTCTTAATTTTCTCTCTCCTAATGACTTGCTTAACAATTCAGAAAGAATCCTCCTCACAACAGACTAACTCAACCCTTTATATAGGGTAATACACAGTGGATGATAGCTAAGCTGTCCTTTATTTTCGGGAATAACTCGCGAAGTGTCGCGAGTGTTATAAACGTTTTTCCTTGCGACACTCCTAAATCTCGCCAAGTCTTCATACTTTTCTCATGTTTTGACTGTCGTCATCCATTGCGTCATTTATATTACTTCCCTGCGATGCCTTCGCAGTGTAGTCGTTTATTATTCTCGCAAAGTATTGATGTCGCGATATTCTGCTCCTACAGAGACTACCCATGTTACATAATGTGAGGCACCAACCTTCAATTCTTTGTACCTGTCTAAATTTGTGTTTTTAGAGTGTGTGTCACCGTACGTGAATTCCGGGCAGAATGGTGAGCTGCCCAACCTCCCACCATAGAAGCACTATTTTGATCTCTTGAGTGCTATTTTTATCAATCATGATGGTGACATTGAATTGCTAACTTACATACCACTTGTAATCTTGTTCGCAGTTAGCACCATCCACTTTATCTCTCTCTACACCAACAGGTCCATAGAAACACCATCATCATCAACAAAAGGAGCATCACAAATTTGAAGGAAAGTTGAACACGTTCGAGGTTTACAAGCAAAGATGCTGCATTGAGCGATTTTGATTCAAGTAAAGCAAAAAAAAACAAGGAGCAGAATTTTTATAAGTTGAAGACTATTGTACAAGAGTGAAGATTATTAAAGATGAGAGTTCGAGAAGTTTATGATATCAAGACATACAAGTTGTGAAGAATCAAGCGGTTAAGTACTTACACCATGGGCCTTGTAGTTACATTTTTTATTTTATTTGTATTTTACTTTCTCTTGTCTCAAAAAAAAAATGAAAAAAAAAAAAAATTTATTAAAAAAAAATAGAGACAAGAGAAAATTTCTTTAGGTTCATTACTAGTTTTATTGTTTTATTTCGTTTTTATTTTGTATTTGTTTTATTTTTTATTTCAAAAAAAAAAAAAAAAAAAAAAAAAATTAAATTTTGGGTTTGTATGTTCGTTTTTAGTTTTGTTCTTTTAATAAAGCCAATGGAAAGAAGGAATATCTATAATGAAGTTTCAAGCAACAAGAAATTAGAGGAAAGAATTACATTGTCAAGATTCTACGAAGTTCAAGAGTTATCATCAAGAGTTGAAGACCGAAGACGAAGGCATGTTCTCAGGAACTTCGTCAAGAAGACAAGGTTATGAAGAATGAGGGATACTGTTGTCATCGCAGACTGTCTTAATAGTTTCATTGCGAAAGAGAACAACATCATTTTTGAAGTTCGCCACAGTAATTTGTATTTGCTTCTTCAACTTGGAATACTTGTCATTGCGAAGAGAAAAGTCCTTTGCAAGTTGTTCTTTTTCGGAAGTTCTTCAATTCTTTTCTCGAAATCTCTTCTCACCTCTGCGAATGTAGAGCAAGGAATCAGCAACTTGATGACAGCTTCATATATAATAAATAATTAAGTAAAGAAGAATAATCAACAACCTTCTCTATCAGAAATCATATCCCTAATCAAGGCTCTGTGCTCAACTTGAAGGCTAACATTAACACCTAAATTAATTCTGGCGTCATCTAGAATTTTCGCAGCCCAAGCGAACTCATCGTCACTGTTTGATAGGTGTCGTAAAACACCTAATTTACTATCTAGTATTTATGCTTTCTTCGCTAGTTTTCTTGTAAATTATGTATCTTATGTTTGGTTTTGAGTTTTGTAGCTACTTTGGAGTCGCACGTAGGAAAAGAAGAAGAAATCACCCACTTTGAGTAAAAGGGCAAAATAGTCATTCTTGGGCGAACACTAAAAGGAGCTGAGCCGAGGTTAAGGGGCTGTAAATTGGTTAACCCTTATCAAGGTGACCTGGCATCGAATATAACCCACTTCTACACAACCCTAAATCGAGAAATCAATTCTCAAACGTTTGTTTTCAATCATTGTTCACCTGAATGAAATGAAAGAAGAAAAGCAGCACAGCTGCTGATTAGAAACTGAAATCGAGAGATTGAGAGGTGAAGATCTATGGCTTCTGGGTAAATGGAGATGTTGTTGGTGGATATCTGAGAAGAGATGGTGATGATTCTGATGGTGAAGTTCAGGGAAGAAATGGGTTTCTATAGGGTTTTGTGTTGGTGTTTGAAATGAATGAGAAGATGATTTGAATTGAAGAAGAGACAAAGAAAAATGAATTCGCAGATGGGTTAGCTTTGAATTCGAGTATGGTGGAGATTTGGGTTTGTTCTTTGGTGAATCTAGAAAACAGTAAGCGCTTTCCAAGCATCAGAAGATAAGATTAAGGATTCAAAGAACGATGGGCTGGAACGGATTTGTAATTGATTCGAGTATGGAGTCAAAGCAGGTTGATATGCGTTTGATGGTTGAGTATCGTGCTACGGTGGATCTGTGAAAGGAATTTGAGCATGAATCGTAATGGGTTGAGGTTGTTGATGTTCAATATGAGCTTGAAGTTAGGGTTCTAGTGAAGAAAAACTTTAAGATGAAATTGGGTCCGCTCTTGAATTCATGTGAGATGAAATTGCTCGGTGGTTACAACTGGGTAGCTGGTGATGCTATGAAGAGGAGGTTTTGAGAATGAAATTTGTGATGAATTGGGATGACATGAGGATGTTGTTATGGGCATTGTCTTGGCTAAAGTTTGTCACGAGAGGATTTAGACATGGTGCTAACCTGGGAATGTAAAGGATAGTGCATTCGAGTAATTGATGCGGTGAACTGAACTACAAATGAAGCTGGTGTATGGAGTTAGTACGTGCGGTGTAGTATTTCGGGTCAATAGTGGCGATGCTTGATGTGATGTTGGTGGTTATGAATCTGGTAGTTAAACGCAAGACACTGGTGACTTCAAGGAAGTGGTGATGAAGAATGTAGGTGGTGCACAAGAAGTGGAGGGAGAAAGTCCAGGTTATGAGGTTGGATTTCAGTTAGGATGTGTTGAGTAGGCTTATTACGGGGGTTGATGGTTATGGCATGGATGGAGACTCATAGATGTTGTTGAGTTGTGTTGGTTTACGATCTTTGGATGAATAGAAGGCTATGGTGGTTAGTTGAGTGCAGCAGGTGGTACCGATTTGGCTTGAAATAGAGCTACGAGAGAAAAGGGAATGGTTGGCGGACTTTGGCTGTGTTGCAAAATTACGAGGTTGTCTTTGAGAAGTGCAATGAATTTAGTGGCGAGGTGGTTGAAGTTGGCGGAAGCAGCAGGAAGTATGAAGAATGGTGGGTTTTGCACTAGTGTTGATGTCTTGTCAAAGATAGTCTTTGCTTAAAGACATAAAATGGGTTTAATGAGTAAACTAATGTGATGCAGCTGCAATGGATGAAACTAGATGTATGTGTAGGTCTGAGATGATTGCAGGTGATAAGGCAATGGCTAGGCAATGCTGCTGAGCTGCAGGAAGTGATGATATTGATGTTGTTGTACAGGGTTGCAAATGTAGCATCGAGTCTGGGAGTGAACTAAGTTGCAATGGTGACCTGAGATAATGAAGCTGCAGACTATTGCGGGTGAACTGAAGGTGGTCTTGCTTTGTTTGTGGTTATACGCAAGGATTGAGAGGCCGGTCGATCTTTGAGGGGAAGGAATGGCTCAAGCGTTGAGCTGCTAAAGAAATGGTTTAGATGCTGTTATTTACTGTGGTGCTATGTGATATGGTCTGGTGGTGCTGGTAATGAAGGGATAGCGGTAGTGGTACTGGTGGATGTGCTTGAAGGGTTTTGAGAATTGCAGGCAGGGCTAGACTCGGATGCGCTAGTTGTATGCCTAGGACTGAAGCAATTGGGAGTTGAGAAGGTGCAGTGCTGTATGAGTTGGTGTTAGTGATAATGGCCAAGGCTTGGAATATTAAGATTGCAAGAGATGCAGGGCCATCTTGGCTGTGACATAGCTTTGGCCTATGCAAGACTGTGGCCTGACAAGTCAGTCTAGTTAGCTCACCAGCACAGCTGACTCGGCTGACTAAACCCTGACTCAGGTCTGACTTCTAACCTGACTCTCCCTGACTCGGTGCTTGACCGAGTTGACTCGCCGAGTTGGATCATTGACCGAGTTGACTCGTTGACTGGTGACCGGGTGGACTTTGCCGGTCATTTGAGATACTTTCCAGCGACCCTTCCGGCCATAATACCAGATTTCCGGCGACCTCTTTTGGGGTATATTTTCTATATGGGTATTTGCACACAATGGGCTTGGTGGACCACATGGGCTTTGGACTATGAAGACCTAATTTTAGAAGTTGGAGAAAAGCTATAAAAAGAAAAAGTCTTCTACAACATAACATATATTTTTCTTGGAACTTTGGAGAGCCGGTTTTGTTTTACGCTTCTAGGGTTTGCTTTTGTTCATCTTCTTCTTTTCAATTAATATTTTTATGATGAACTCCATAGCTATGAGTAGCTAAACAAATATTATTGGTTATGGGATAAAGTTGATTTCTCAATATGTTATATGATTCAATGAATTAGTTTTGTCTCAATATTTTATTGTTTGTGATTCACAATTAATAGTGTTATATGATTTGATAGTTTGTTTGGTTGAGTCCGGAATCAATCCGATTTACTTTCATCTCTAGAGCTATATTAGGGTTTTCAATACGAAAAAGTTGTTTATCCCCGATTCTAAGTAGCATAATTGTGGGTAGTGCTTGTAGTGATATATCCTACTAGTCACAAGTGAATCATAACTTTTGTTATAACGACTAGTGCTTTTACACATTCGTTTGCATTGATTAGTCTTATTCCATAGAACTTATTGCTTTTAGGGAGTTAAATCTAATTGTGCTTTTAAACTTTAGGTTGCTTTCTAGGAAGAAGTCACATATGCATCTTTTAATGTGGTTGTGATGAAAACAGGGAATTAGCGGGATATACTTGCGATCAAGGTATCCTAGGACTATTAGTAGATGAGAGATTAAATTACCAATTCTAATCATTGATGAAAATACATGTTTGTGAATGATACTATCCCGTGACCAATATCTTCTCCTTATTGATTATTCCCATTATTTGCATTTCTTTATTTTATTTTTACTTTAGTATTTCGTTAAAACAACAAACATCCCCCCTTGGTTACATTAGAAACTGAAAATTGCATAACAACAATTGCCTCTCTGTGGAAACGAACTCTTCCTTACCTTGTACTTCATTTAAATTTAGTGAGTAAGAAAGTGAAATTATTTTTGACGGATTGACAAGCGATCACTGTTTATGAGAAGAAGGGAACGAAGTTGATTATCTCTTTCGCTAAGAATAGTATTTTGCCGAATGGATTCATCCCGCTCAACTTGAACTTCAAGAAGAGTTTTTTGAAATTTTGCTAATGCTTGGGCACCTTGGTTAGCAATGCGATCTTTGTCATCTATAAGATCACTAACCTTCTTCCTTAAAATACTAATTTTCTCTTGGGAACTAAGGTGTAGGTGTTTAAGTTGGTTGGCTAAACTTAAACTAGATCTATGATCAGCTTCTAAGAGACGGAATTTGGATTGAAGTTCATTTAGAGAAAGATGTTTGATTTTGTCATTTGAAAAGCTATTTAAAGAATCATTGATATGGGCAAGAAGAGCATCGTTATCCATAGACTCAGGAAATGTGTGAAGAAGAATGGCTTCATCAGAAAGGTTATAAACATCTGCGAAAATGATAAGTCAGATAAAGAAAAATAAATGACAGAATAAAAGCAAGAAAAAGAGAAGAATTTTATACCATAAAGTTGTTAATTAGCATTTTGAAGGCTAGATATCTTGTCCTTCTGAGAAGAAGACTCAACTTCCAATTGTTTGGTCTTTTCACGAAGAATAGCAGTTTCATTTTCAAATTCTTTATCTCTCTTGCGAAGAGAAACAGCTTCAGCTTCCAATTCTTCATTCTTCTTCTTAAGTTGAAGATTTTTCTTCTCGAGACTGTTGCGCATTTTCTCGAGATCTGAGGCAACAACAAAGGAAGCTCTCCCATACTATAAAGGAAAATAAAGAAATCGTTAAGACAAGGTTTATAACTGAAATCATGCAGAAATAAGGAAATATAGACATACCAAGGCACTAAGTGCGTTTAGGAAACTGGGAGTTACTGCTCTGGAAACTCCACGAAAAGAATCATCATCCTCTAGTAAGGGAGCATCGCAGATATTTGCGAGAGCTTCGCATGTGGCGAAAAATGATCATCTCCAATTCCTTGCATAGAATCGAGAAAACACTTTGGATAGTTGCGCCATAGCAGTGATTCATTTGGATGATTCTCCTTCGCAAGAGAGGTGTCAACATCATCATCATCTTCATCAGAGCTCTCACTGGATTGAGGACTGGAACAAGAAGAAGAATGGAGTTTCCGTTTTTAGAAGGTGGAGCAGCAGATTTCTTCTTGCGAAAAGGAATTTTACTCTTGCCTTTAGCTTTGTGACTTCGAAATATCCTCTTCTTCAACAACTTCAACGCCCACCTTCGCACACGAATGAAGATAAGAAACAGAGGCAACAATATTGTTAAAAATAATGAAGAAAAAGTATTTCTTACTTCATCCGTGATTGACTGGAGAATTGCCAGAGTACTCGCCTTAGGATTTCTCTCGTAACTTTTTCTCAATTTGACAATCTGAAAATTTCGCAAGATTAGTAGATGTAAAAAGAAGTTTTAATTACAAACTGAGCGAAATTCGGGAAGCACACCTCTTTAGCTTTCTCGGTCCAGTTCAATACCCAAGGTTGATAGTTGGCGAGGTTCGCAGGGAGTACATTCGAACCTGAAATATAAGGTCCATTCAAGAATAGCGGAAAGACGCACCATTTTTCGTCTTTAGAGTGGCGAGGAACATTGTTCTTGCCAGAATGCCAATCAATGTCCTGCATAAGTACTTTGTCACTGGGGATATTTTCTCTTCTTTTCAAACGTGCACCCCAGCGAGTTCTATCGTTCTTCATGTTTATTACTTCATAATTCTCAAAGAAACTCTCTCTTGAATATTTCTCGGGAATATCTCTAAATCTACAAATTTAGGATCTCTCGACTGCATTAGAATAGAGACCCCTTACCAGCGCCACGGTTGGCGAACTCAAGCATTAAGCGGATACAATCTCCACTTAATTGGTAAACAGCTCGCGAGAATTTCTCATGAGCAATAATTTCATAAAACAAAGGAAGTTCAGGGTTGTAGAGAGGAATGGGAAGGCCGGCGAGAATCTGACCTAGCGATATTATGATCTTTTGATTATCACAACAGTGATCAGTAAATAATTTAGCGGAGAGAATAGATGAAGATTCTTGATGGGGAATAGTGGATAATGTGAAACCTTTCCCTTGTAAATCCTTTTGAATCTCTCCCAAGAGAACTTCATATCTACGACCAGGTGGAGTCATTTTTAGAGTATGGGAATGATTAAGGATTTGAAGATCAAAGGAAAAAATAAAATTTACAGTAGCAGAAGCGGAAGTTACGGAGGAGAATTGAAGAAGAATTGCAGAGAGAAAGTAAAAAAGAAGAAGAGGAGGATGAGAAAACTATATATAGAGAAGAATTTTCGAGAAGATAAACGCATTTAATGCGAGAAGAGACGTGAATGGTTGAGAAGTAACGGTTGAAAGGGACGTGTCAAAAAATGGGTGGAAGAAGAGACACGTATTATAGATTTTGTGTAAAAGTATGAAGTCAAATCGCCAAAACAGATAAGGATGAACGGTTGCGGCAGTTTGAAAATAATAATTCTCATGACATTCTCTCCTTCGCAGAGAAGACATGAGAAGAGGCAAGATGTAGGATCAGAATATCGCAACACCAATACCTCTGCGAAATCCATAAACGTTACATAGCGAAGGCGTCGCAGACGAATAAAATAAGTGACGCAATGGATGACGACAGCCAGAACACGAGAAAGGTGTGAAGACTTAGCGAGAATTAGGAGTATCGCGAGATTATGCATCTGTACACTTGCTACACTTCGCAAGTCATTCCCGAAAATAAAGGACAACTTAGCTGTCATCCATTATGTAACACCCTATATAAAGAGCCGAATAGGCCTATTGAGAGGGGGATCTTTTTTCGAGTGTTGAGCAAGTCATTAAGAGAGAGAAAGTTTATAGTAATTGTAATTTCTTTAGCTCTTTTCCATTTTTGTCTTGTAAACATTCAAGAAATTAATCAATAAAAACTATAATTGTTCATCTTCAACGGCTTAGTTGTGTGGATTCTTGTGAGTGGTGTAGTGTAGTATTTTCTGCAACTACAGGTCTTGCTTTACAGTCCCAATGAAGTCTTCGAGTCGTTAACCTACAGGGTCTCGATAAGAAACCTAAGGTTAATGGAGAATCGACTCTAGCTTATACAACTAGTATCACACATGAGGTGTGGGGATTAGGTTTCCCAGTTGCCAGAGTTCTCCCTTATATTGTCTTTAGAATCAGGGTTTGCAATCAATGTTAGCTTAGTAACAAAGCATTCAATATTCACCGTTAGATGAAAACCTGATTAGATTCAAGCTAATATCTTTCAACCGTTGGATCGAAAACTTAGCTTGTTACATACAAATGAAATGCACCATTTTAGGTTTGTGTAACCGTACCCAAACATGTACATTTGTTGGTTCAACAATAGTTAACCAAATGGTTAGCCATATGAGCACTTTCATATCAACCATATTCTTCTTCACCATAACTAGTTCAAATGACTCAAATGAACTAGTTAGAGAGTTGTTCAATTGTATAAATCTTATAGAAGTATACAATTGTTTATGGGTGAAAACTATTTCTGCCGGTTTTGGTAATTTGGGATGTGTGGATGAGAAATGAGTCTAAACCTTAAACAAATGCACTGCACGGGAGTGCTTGTAGATTCGAGAAATCAATCTGTGCAAGTCCGGCCTAAACCAAGAAATGGCCGTTCCAGACTTGTTTCGGTCACAAAGTGAAGAAGATGGGGTTGATCTTAGGGAGGGAAGCGAAGAAGGTGTTGAGAATGTGAAGGTGTTGGCTATGTATGACTTGTATCAGAAAGCTGAACTGGATTGCAGGATGTAAGCTATCAGTTACGGTGTTTGAATACGATTGTATCAACACTTGCCTCTGTTGTCTTATCTTGTTCTTGTTTGAAAAATAGGATGGAGAACCTATTTATACAAGTCTTTTAGCCTAACCCTCGTATCTCGTGGGAAGTGGAGAAAGTGGAGTGATGGAGTAGTGGAGGAATGTGTTAGTATCACACGACCAGGCTTGCCCGCTTCTCCCATCACCACTTAACCGTCTATGACTTCCTGACACGTTCTTGTGATGGCACGTTGTGCGCTGCATCTTCAGAACTGCCAGACCAATACCCCAGTATGTATCCCCAGTTTGTGACATGATTGATGTCCGGAATGTGTGGATCGTGGGACCCACAAAAAGTACCATGTAATGCTAAATTGAATAAATGCGTTATTCGGAAGTCGATACTTGTGAAGTATCGTGTGTATTCTATGCAGTCTCGCATCGAGTATACTCAGCATGTATGAAGCATCGCTGTTTGAGCGTCTCAAAATAGCCTCATGTCCAGCCTACTTCATGTTATGGTTTGGAAGTTGCGCAAGCAAATCCTCCCTTGACCGACCACATGGTGTGGTAGAGTGACGGATGGTGATCACCATGACGCCGCACTGACCAATTAACTCCTGACCAGGGCTGTATAACCAAGCCGGTGAAGTTGGACGGACGAGATGATCTTTGAGACACTCATCTGCGACCGTTAATGAAATTTGGGTTTTAGAAGAGGTGCGCAAGCATCCCTCTTCAGCCTGGTCGAATCCAAGCTTGGGATACGAATTTGGACAGGCCAATCGTACATGCGTGTAGACGGCATGACGGTGTAGGCGCCCATACCCCATTATCTCATGAGAGTGTGATCTGGGCCACTCAATTCGTCCGGCGAAGTTGAGTGGTCGAGATCATTTTGCGACAGAAAACTAGTGCCACAAAAGCCGCGCATCGTGCCAAATTCGGGCGCGCGTTCCAAGTTGACCAATCTTGGTCGGTCTTGGCCGATCGGTCTGGCGTGTAGGTGGTAGGCTGGTGTTCACGCCTATACCTGACTGTCACATGAAAACGTGATCTAAGCCACTCAAATCGTCCGGCGAAGTTGAGTGGTCGAGATTAGTTTGCAATCGGGAAGTGCGACCACGCTAGTTTGGGCGGACAATTTGGGATAACCAGGCATGGTATGCCTTGGACGATCAGGTGAGGGGATAGATGGGTCCACGGTGGTCATGTTGGTATGACCAGACCTGCTTAATCTAATCTTGGTCCCTCCATTCGTGTCGGAGAAGATGGACCCTCGTGATGCTCAAAAACCCTAATTTTGGGTTTCACGGCTGTGCATCATGCTCTATTCGGGCGTACGAATCGGGACGACCAACCATGGTTGGTCCTGACCGATCGATCAGGTATGTAGGCGGGCCCACGGTGATTGTGATGACATGCTCTGGGCCCTTTGAATCTACACCTACACCCTCCATCTATACCTGCGAAGATGGATGGTTGAGACTGTTTTGCGACACATGTAATGTGCCGCAAACCCTAATTTAGGGTTTTCCGTCCATACTGCTCTGTTTGTACGTTTTGGCAAGCTATGCCAATCTTTTGGGGAGGCCGACCATTCGGGGCCCGCGTTGGTTCGGCAGCGAATATTCCATACCTGCTTGGGGGTTATGGAATTGAACTGGGCCATCCAATCATGCTGGTGAAGTTGGATGATCGTGATCATTTCCAGACTGATACGGACAGTCCGTATGCTCAATCGGGCTAGTATAACACACCGAGAGTTGCTCAATCGGGCTAGTATAACACACCGAGAGTTGCAGCCTATACGGGTATTTCGTACATGCTTTCATTTCAATGCTTGGAGATTCGTGTTGCTCTGCTGAGAGCAACACTCAGTCGTCATGCCGCACTGATAATGAGTACAGGAAATACAAGGCTGGTTACGCATTAATTAATAATGCTGTAAATTCACAGGGTATATGGGATTGTTGCTACATGCTCCAACCTGGATGAATTTCGTGTATTTAATTCACAGAATGGGATTGTTGTCACATGCTGATGCATGTCGTAAGTGCAATCAAATTAATATCTTATTTCCACTCAATTAAAAATAATATAATGGAAGTCAAGTTCGTTCCCACGAGGAGCAAGAGATTCTAGTTGTAAAAATTGTCACAAAAAGGGGGGATGTATAAAGCAAAAGAAAATAAACAAAGCAATTAAAAGATAAAGTTGAAATCAATAAGAGAGACAAGATCAAGGAATCCTTCTTCGTTGCAAAACAATGAATCAAGTTATGTTCTTTTCTACTTGTTATTAGTCACAAATTACCACCAACCGTAGGTAAAGCAGCTAGATCAGTGCTAAACCCCTAAATCCCTTGTATCACCGGATACGGAAGTTCTCGACTACCGGATTCTATTTACCAAACCACCTAGTAGTAGATCACTCTAGATGTAATTTAAATAAACGCATTAAGATTTATGAACTTATTAGGTCAATATTAGTAGTTAGACTCTTAGATCAAGGTCTACTTGCTAACGTTGTTTTCACACACAATTGCTCCACGGAATCCCTCCGCAAGGTCTCGTGTTTGCTACTTATGTAAAGAGTCAAGAAACGATTACTTATCCCCTAACTTTCACTAGCTTTAGATCAAATTAACAAATCAATTTAGCGTGCACTCTAAACAATCTATCAATCATGAATGAATGAATAAACATTCCTATTAGTAAAAACAAACGATAATCATGTGAAAAACTTCAAGATAGAATTGAAACAAAACTCAAAACATGTATTAAGAACTAGGAATTCATCCTCAATCAATAATAAAATTAGCTACTCATGTTAAGGAGTTCACACAAAGAATAAAGAAAAGAGAAGTGTTGTGTGTGTAGAGAGGTGTGTAAGATATCTCAAAGTGTGTAGAGAACTTCTCTACTTATAGGCTTCAATGTTCTCCATATCTTCCAAGGAATAGAATCCTTTTCCCTTAATAATTCAATTTCCAAATTCAAGTCTTCCTCATCTTCCATCTTCTCTTTCCAAATTTGACCCAAATTCTCCATCCAATTCCAAGTCCAAGTCTTCACACCCATGAGAAGAATCCATACAAAAATCTGTAATTTTGGTCGCCGGAAAGCTGGTATTATGGCCGGAATCCGGCCGTAAAAGTCGCCGGCAAACATCTCAGGTGACCGGCAAAGTCCACCCGGTCACTGGTCCACGGGTCAACTCGGTCGGGTCAACGAGTCAGCTCAGTCAAAGCTCAACCGAGTCAGATGGAATCAGGGTCAACCTAGTCAGCACCGAGTCAGAGTGTGAGTCAGTCACTGACTAGCCTGACTGAGCTGAGTCATCTTGGCTCAGGCCATTGCACAGGCCTGATCTGTGCTGCACCAGGATGGTGCATCACCACTTCAATTCCAGCCATTATGGCTATACACCCTGCAACCATCATGGCATTCATTCTCATCTTTTTCCAGTCCTCAGTCATACAAAATTCAATTCATTCAGCTGCTCTTCCTCATTGAAACCACATCCAAGGCAAAAGATAATGAGTCACCACCAAAACCATTCTCAGTAACTCCAATTTACCTAGCTTGTGATAACACCAATTCCCTGTAATACATGGCATCATTCTTATTAAAACTGCACCTGCCATTTCATAACTGCAACTCCCTCTCACATTCCCCCATGTTCACTGGCTACTTCTCGACTGCAGTTCAGTTCATCAACATGGCCTGCTCCCTGCATAAACCACAACTACAATCTATCCTCCATCTGCACTGCAACCCAGTTGCCATCTCAGACCAGCCATTCTCCAACACCTGCTTTCTGCTGCAAATCACTCTCTGCACTTGAACCGAGCATGCTGCTAAAGCTAACATTTCTTTCATTAGTTCACTGCATCATGTTCATGACCACCAACTGACAACCAAGTACACCCATGGCTTAACCAAACTACACCGCAATTTCAACTCATAACCACCTGCCATCAATGCAATTCAATTTCCCATTAGCACACAAAGACACTCATCTCTAGCTATGCCATTATATCCCGCCAACACTCCATTACTGTAACTCCAACTATTGCAATGACCAGCAGCTTCTCTTCTAGGCCTCAATGCCACCAGACCCTCATTAGCTGCAACACTGCATTGCGAATCCAACTTAATTTACTCCAGCTTAGGCTATACCAGTGCACAACACCAACTAAACCATTAGTTCCCTGTAGCTCAATTCAAACACATTAGCTCTTGATGCAAATCCTTTCTCGGCTCAAGACTGCTACATCTTTTTGTGGCTTCATTTATCTACCTATTCCATGGCATCACAGCAACTAACAGCTTCACTGAACTGCAGCTTCATTGTCACATGACCATCATTACTCCATCTCAGATCAAGATCACAGCTCACTAGTCTTCCTCGCTGCTCGATAACAACTCGAACTTCCCCATTATCTACTGACCAAGCAACCATTCCGCACTTGCAAACTCCACCAGGCCATACTCATCTTCCATGCTATTGTCAATCCTAACATACATCTATCATTTCAGCTCAACCCATTCACTCAATTATGCCAACAGCAATATCAAGAACCAACTTCTTTGACTCATTATGACCAGCACAACCACCTAATTCACCTGAACCAGTTTCAATCTCAGGCCATCAGCAACTGCATCTGATCTCCACCAGCTCCTCCAATTCAGTAATACAAATCACCATCTGCAATACCTCAGAACCCTTGCTATCAAATTAACAGCCGCGACAAACCCTAACTTCAATTTCAACTCAAATTCAAACCCTTCAAACAATTTCACTTGATTCATCCACCAAAATCACTCCAAACTCGAATCCGAGTTGAACCCATCTATTATCCAATCAATCTGAACTTCATTATCTTCAAATCAGCAAGAAATATCATCTCATAACCCTCTTCTGCAAATCCAATTGAAGCTCAGAAACCCTTCGATTTCCATTTTCTCCCCGAGTTCTTCATCTGCATCTGTGCTCGAGTTCATCTTTACAAATTGAACAGACTTGCTGCCAAATCCTGATTTCTCGATCCGTTTTCCTTTCTCTGAATTTTTGAAATCTCTCGGACAACAGCCATTTTTCCTCACTCAGAGTTGTAATGAGAAGAGAAAAGAACTCTCGATATAGGGTTAAGTTGAAATTTGGATAATGACACCCCATTAGATAAGATAAGGGTCACCCCAATGGATACCCTATAACAAGTGGATACCCCTTAACATCAGTTGGTTGTTACTAATACTCCTTTAATAGATTTTCCCCTTAACCTTGACTCGACTCTCAATAGTATTCGCCTGTGAAATGACCTTTTAGCCCTTTTTGACTCAATTTGAATGATTTCCGCTTCTTTTCCTCCGTGTGACTCCAAAATAGCTACAAAACTCAAAACAAACGTAAAATACATAATTTACAAGAAAAATAGCAAAGAAAGCATAAACAATAGATAGTAAATAGGATGTATTCTACACCCTATCAAATTCCGCCACACTTAGACTTTGCTAGTCCTCGAGCAAATCAAACTAAAAACTCACAACTTCAAAGCGTTCAAGCGTCCCAAGCATCCAAAGAGCTATGAGGACATAGAGTTTCTGCATGCTAGTAATTAGAAGTTAGAAATACTAAAGAACATATTCTCATTCTTAAATGTTGAGTGAGAAATAACCACACCATAATGAGAGAACGCGTGTTTGAGAAACGATCAATAAGCATTTCGCCTCGACTTCTGCCTCACCAAAAAGGATTTTATGATAATTGCACTCAAAAAGACGGCTCTTTTATGGTTCTCACATGTGTGCAGGTAGGAATGAAGAGAGAAATCCTGCAACACGTTGAATGGTGGGAAGGACAACTTCCGAAATATTTTTAAAAACCCACATCTTTTAACATTTTGAAAAACCATTTTTCTGCCGATCTCTAAGAAAGAAAATCAACCACTATTATCGAGGATGAGATTACTTACTCACCTTCACATCCGATCGCCAATTATGATAACACCACTCTCACGGCATCCAATAGAAACGTCTTCCGCTCCTCGTCTTTATCTTCTTGGTCTTGGTCTTCGGCTTCAACTATTGGTGATAAACTCTCGAATTTCATAAATCCTTAACACTTTGTAACTCTATTTACCTTAAATCCTTATCGCTTGAAACTTCCTTATAGATTTTCCTTCCCCACGGCTTATTAACAAAACAAATATTTCTCTTTTTTTTTTTTTTTTTTTTTTTTTTTTTTTTAAATCAAGAGAAATAAAATACAAAAACAAACCATGGCCGTGGGAGAAGTATTTTACCACTTGATTCTTCACAACTTATATCGTCTCGAAATCATAAACTTCAACAATTCTCACCTTTTGATTTTCTTCGCTCTTGTGAATAAGTCTTTATACTTGGATATAGAATTACCTCATTATATTGTAAGTCCTCAACATATATGTAAAAATCTGCCCTTTGTATGTTGCTTTACTTGAATATGAAATTTGCTCCTTTTTTCTCATTCCGTTGCTTGTAAACCGTGAACTTTTTCCAACTTTCCTTGTAAATTTTGATGTCGCTCCTTGTTATTCACAAACTATTTTTCGTCAAAGAAATTTTCAAAGTGATTGAAACATAACATGACTTTCGTCACTAGGTAAAGATGAACTTGGCCAAAGCGAAAGCTTACCAACATGTATTTCGAGAAATAGATAGGCGAGATAAACTCGGCTCGAAATAGCAAATGTGTATAATCAAAGTCTATATAGCAAAACAACTTTTGTCTCAAAATAGGAGATAGAGTAGATAGACTTTTGAGTGATAGATAAATTAAAGTCTCCACATACCTTTTAGTCGATGAAGTTCCACCAGTTCCTTGAGTAGTTCTTCGTCTTGTATGACGATTTCCATGGTGTTCTTGAGCTCAACTACACTTACTATCCTAGTCCGAGACTTAGCTATAGTAGACTAGAAATCAAGACTTATAGTTTTGATCACTAACATTGACAAACATGCTTGAGATAGCAACGCATGCGAGTTCGACCGAGCAATGCTCTAACAATCTCCCCCTTTGTAAATTTTAGTGACAAAACTATCAATACATATGGAATACAAAAATAAATGAATTAACTTTTGTAGCTCATATTCCACATGCCTAATCTTCAACATTACTCGAAATCTTCGTCACTTCCAAGTACTCCAATGATCCCAAAGGTTGTAAGTTCAGCATCATCGTTGTTGAAAATCTGTAGCTATAACAATGAGAAAACAAGAATTCTCAATCATTGTTATACAGTGTCATAGTATTATTATACAGCATCAAAGTTCAATTGTATCACAACTTCGACAACAATACTATGGTGATATGTATCACTCCCCCTTAGTCAATACTCCATCTCACATGGAAACCACTCCCCCTTACATAATGATCCGAAAACCATATGTATTTGTAGTGTGAACTACATATTAATTCTCCCCCTTTTTGTCAATAAAATTGGCAAAGGTACGAAAACGGGATCCTAATGACATTTCCAAAAGAGACATTTCATGAACAAGAGAAAGCACATATCAACTTATTTAGATGCAATCATATAGCCGAAGCTGTAGGATCAGAATATCGCGACATCAATACCTCGCGAGATTAATAAATGACGACATTGCGAGGGAGTCGCAGGGAAGTAAAATAAATGACGCAATGAATGACGACAGCCAGAACACGAGGAAGATATGAAGACTCAGCGAAATTTAGGAGTGTCGCGAAATTGTATACTTGTACACTTGCGATATCTCGCAAGCCATTCCCGAAAATAAAGGACAGCTTAGCTGTCATCCACTGTGTACTACCCTATATAAAGGGTTGAGTCAGTCTGTTGTGGGGGAGTTCTTTTTGAATTTTTAAGCAAGTCTTTAGGAGAGAGAAATTTTAAGAGTGATTGTAATTCTACTACTCATTTCTATTTCATATTGTAAGGATTCAAGTATTCAATCAATAGAAATCATAATCATTCATCTTAAAATGACTTAATTGTGTACATTCTAGTGAGGGGTGTAGTGTAGGATTTCCTGCAACTACATAATGGCGCTAGAAACGGGATTGAGTAGAGATCAACCTTGTGAATTGAAAGAATCAGGAGTAACAAGAAAGAAATTTCGTATAATTTTCAACAACTTACTAAAATTGAGAAATGGCTAGAAGAAGGAATGCATCAGAACAACCAACAATTGTAAGAAGAAGCGGGAGATTAGCTGGAGAAAGGAGAAATAAAGTAGGTGAACCATCAAGAATAAACGCAAGAGATAGAGAAGAAGGTCAAATTCAACCACCAATTCAACCAAAGACCGAATAGAGTAATAGATTATGATAGGGTGAGTGTGCATACATGGAGATCAGATTCTATGGAAGAAAGAGAAGAAGTGCAACAATTGATAAATAATGGACAAGAGGAGAGAAATCGAGAAGAGATGGGAGAAACAACTCATACCAATGAAGAAGTCGCAGCATTAGAAGCATTGAGGCAAACAATACATGAAGAAAGGCGATTAGAAGCGGAAGAACATGCAAATTCAACAAGGCAAAACCATGAGTTAAGAATGGAAAATATGAGGTTGCAGAATAGGAGGTTGAGAAGTAATACCAGGTCAAGATCAGGATCGGTTAGAGATGATGTGAGGAGAATATTACCTGTAGAAAATGTTAATGAAGAAAATCTAGAAAGAGAGCCAAATCTCGGTGAAGGATGCTGCGAAAGAAGGGAAATGGTGTGTATTCCACGTCCTGAGGTTTTACAGAATGTCCAAAATGACGGAAATCAAGGAAATAGGCAGCAGAATGGTCCAATTGATGAAGAAAATCAGGAAGAAGGAAGAAGAATACTGCATGGGAGAGAAACACAGAGGAAACAAAAGGAGATTGAAGATGACATCGAAAAGCATTATATTGAACAAGCGCGTCTAGCTTGCGAAATGGAAAGATTAAGAGTAGAAATGGAAGAACGGGAATTGGAGGAAGCAATTCGGCAGAACAATCATGGCAATCGAGAAAGAAGGCACGAGCAAAATCGCAACAATGGAAATATCAATGAAGAATATGAAAGAATACAAAGGAGGCGATAGACAACCAAGAAGAGAAAATGATAGATACAATGGTGTGCGAATTCGTGAACGAGATGAAGGAGAAAGTCGCAGAGAAAGAAGAGAAGAAAATGCTTGAACAAGAAAATCAAGGTAGACATGAACGAGAAGAGAGAGAGGCGAGCTAAAAAGACCAATAAATTCGAATCCCGATGTAAACGAACAAATCTTAAGAGAGTTGGCGAGAAATGAGGGGAATCTTTGAACAATAGAAGGGGAGGAGGAAGAAGACGATTGGATGAGGCCATCGAAGAAGCTGCGAAAACCCCCTTTACACTAGAGGTGCGATTAGGAGGAATACCCCCAAAGTGCAATTTACCCGCATTAACCAAAGCATTTTTGATGGAACAACTTACGCAATACAACACATCAAAGCGTATGTGAGATGTATGCTGCAATGGGAAAATCATGATGCCATATTATGCAAATATTTTGCATCAAGTTTAACAGGAGAAGCGCTGAAATGGTTTGAGGGTTTACTAAGAAACACAATCACGTCATTCAATCATTTACGAGCTATATTCTTAGGGGCATATATAAGTAATAACTCCTCGCGACCGGGAATTGAAGATGTATTTGGGCTGAAACAAAGAGTTGGCGAAAGTTTGAGACACTTAAGCGTGAGGTGGAAGACAATGTGTAGCGAAATGGCTGGACGAGTGGATGAAAGATATCTTATTCTATCATTCATAAACGCTATGTTCGCAACCAATTTGTTATATATTCAAATTTTTAGAGTCAAGAATACAATTACAATGACTGAGTTGCGAGAACTTCAGGAGGAATATATTGCTCTAGAGGAAAGACAAAATGAGGTGGAATCATACCCAGTTGCGAATACAAATCCAAATGCTGCGAATGCAAGCTTATTACCCAAATTGATAAATACAGTAGCGAGCACTTCGCAAGGGCAACAAGAAAGGATAATAGATGATGGACAGCCAAAGATAGTAGCTATGGGAAGTCGTGATCAGGAAGAATATGAAAGAGAAAGGAACTATTACAACCGTGGCGGCAATAACAAAATTCAAAGGCTTGATCATCCGCAAGAAACTTATGGAGGTCGAAGACAGAATTATCATGGAGGGCAGCGAAGTCACAGAGTAGTATGGGAAGAAATCAAAATGCCACTATTAAATACTAGCGTGGAAAAAATATGGGAAGCTATACTCTTGATGGAAAACATACCTGCACCATGGAATATGGGGAATGAGCCACCACCAAGTGATAGAAGTCACGAGTTCTGTTCTTACCACCGCTTTCATGGACACCTAACAAATGACTGCAGAAATATAAAAAGAATCATCCTCAGAATGATTGACCAAGGAAAGATGAATCATTTCCTAAAAAGTGAAGAGAAGGTTCAACCGTTACCACCACCGCCAGAAATGCACAGGACAAATTCAGCAAAGGGGAAAGAAACATTCGTAATAGAAGTTGGAACAAAAGCCAAAAATTTGTTTTGCAACTCCATTATACATTCATACCGAGCAATTGAAGATTTTCATGATAATGTTCTCAGTAGGGTTTTTGCGAGGGATGCTGATGATAGAGAAGTGATGAACATCGCGAAGGGGTCGTGATTAAAAGAATGGCAAATGCAAATTATTTCTTTCACGTGAAGAGATTTCCCGAAGGCGAGAGAGGCGCATGATAACCCATTGGTCGTAAAATTGGAAATTAATCCAAAACCTGTAGATGGCGAAGATGATGAAGCAGAAAATTCCTGGGCGATCAATAGAATATTAATTGATACGGGGAGCTCAGTAAACATTCTTTTTTACCATACTTAGAAGATTATGGGTGGGAAGGATGAAGAGTTGATACCTTCGACATACAAAATATACGGTTTCAATGGCACAACGAATAAGCCTAAAGGAGAAGTTCATATGAGAATACCCTTGCAAGGATTATCAAATGAAATTTTGTTCTGTGTAGTCGATGTGGAGTCCCCTTATAATGCATTGATCGGAAGGCCATGGTTGCACGAAATTCTGGGCATAGCGTCGACTTATCATCAGTGTATAAAGTTTCCTCATCCTAGCGGTGTTGGAGTTATAAAGGGAGACTGGATGGAAGGACAAAGATGCTATGAGATTGATGTGGAGAGTTGCGAGGAAAGAGCTGCAAAAAGAAAGGGCTGGAAGCAAAATATAAAAGATGAACAAAGAAGAGAAAGGTTGATGGTGGATACCATAGATACAAGAGGTGAAGATACATCGCGAAGCAAGTGCATGAAAACAGTGGAAGATCATGATGGAAAGGAATCATTAAGAGGTTTGAATGGTGCAGAGGCAGAGAGCAGCAGGAGCAAAAAGTGTAAGAAATGAATAATCATTATTATCAAAAGCAATGATAAAGGCATATAAAGAGTAAGAGGAAGAAATAGTAATTGAAGAAGACATACGCGAGAATCTCGCCATCAAGAATGTATGAAAGTTTGATTGAAGAATTAAAAAACCAAAAATGAATAAACAATGCAAGATTGTGCGATAGCTTCGCAAACAAAATAGCAAGAGAAAACCAAAAATGAATGATTGAATGAATTAACAAAAATGAAAGAGTGAGTGAATGGGACGAACCTTTATGGCGTACACCCTAGTTCGCGAATGATATTTCGCAAGAGGCAAATGTAAGACCTAAAGTGCGTCATATAAGGGGGTATCTCTTGACATGGCTCAGGGAAAAGGTTACACCGCTCCTGGAACTTGAGTCATGGAGATTTGGGGCCCATAAAAGCCTATCCGGGAGAGATACCTTGGATTTCCAACTATATATATAAGGTTATACCCTGGTTGGACGCCCGAGGGTCTCTTCCAAGGAGTTAGTGTATGCTCAAGGCGCCGAGGTACACGGTTGAGCCAAGAGTGCCTGGGGCATTTGAAGTGTCTCGGCCATTCTTGGCAAGTCTTGGCACATGCTTCACTCGGACCGAAGAAAACTCCACTTAGGGTGCAGTCTCGTAACCATAAACCCTATAGGTATAAGGGATAAGAGGCTGCGAAAACAACTGGTTGTTGTTAAGACCGGATGGGAGGATCTAGTCTTGTATGGCCGATGTACGCCTCCTTGAAGGGGCAACCGGGGAGATGATAAGGGCGGCACCCTCCATTAGGGAGCTGATAAGTGTCACAAGACGGCAATGTCATGGGGATTTATATTCGCAAGAACATTTAGGCCTGTCATATTGTCGCAAATGAAATATCCTGCAGAGGCAAAAATACTAAAGAAATGATAAGACAAGATCAATGGGTCATTACATGAAAGTGTAAGGACATCCTGCGATCTTGTCGCAAGACGTCAATGTCATGGGATTTTATGTTCGCAAGAATATTTAAACCTGTCATATTGATGCAAAATGAGGGATGGCAAAATAAGACCTATAACTAGGAAGGCAAAATAAGACCACACAAAAACAATGATAAGACAAGATCAATGGGTCATTACATGAAAATGTAAAGACGTCCTGCGATTTTGTCGCAATGATGAATTTCAACATAAATGATGATAAAATAACACAAGAAATCGAGTAAGCAAACAAGCTTGCGAGTACGATTGTATTTCTTCATTTATCTGTGAAGAATCAGCAACAACAGTTGCGAAATTAAGAAGTATCATTACTTAAAGATTATCGACTTGATTTATCTCATGTGAAAATAAATAACAGAGGCAAGTATGGGAATGATTAGAATAAAAATTTGTTATTTATTTTCATATGATAAATTTACAATAAGAGATTACAAATGGATTAAAAGGATAAATATACAAATATCACAAGAAGAGAAAGGAAAATGGAACAATCTAGCAACTTATTCTTCTTTATCAGATTCTTCTTCTTCGCTTACATCACTATCAGAGACATCTGAGCAAGGCATATTATCAGGAATTTCATCGAGAAGACAAGGATATGAAGAAAGAGGAATGTTGTGATCATTGCAAATCTGTTCAATAGTTTGGTTGCGAAAACGAACAACATCATTATTGAAATTCGCCACAGTAGTTTGTAGTTGCTTCTTCATCTTAATATTTGTCATTGCGAAGAGAGAAGTCTTTTGCAAGTTGCGCTTTCTCAGATTCAAGTTCCTTGATTCTAGTTTGAAACCTCTTCTCGATTCTCGTGAACAAATGACAATGAGTTAGCAGTTTAATAATGATTTAGTAAAAAGAAGTGGAAAAATAATGAAGAATAGTAAAACAACCTTCTCTCGTCGAAATCATATCTTTAACCAAGGCATTATGCTCAAAGCATAAAGACCGACGTTAACACCTAAGTTATTTCCGGCATTATCTAGAACCATCGCAGCCAGTGCAAATTCATCACATTATTTATGACAAGAAGTGAACGAATTTGATTTTCTCGCTCATTAAGTATGGCATTTTGGCAAAGAGATTCATCTCGTTCAATTTGGACTTCAAGAAGGGTTTTTTGGAATTTTGCTAATGCTTGTGCACCTTGATTAGAAATGCGATCTTTATCATCTATGAGGCTGCTAATTTTCTTCCTTAGAATATTATTACTCTCCGGGAGTCAAGATATAACCGTTTAAATCGATTGGCTAAACCTAAACTAGATCTATGTTCAATTTCTAGAAGATGAAATTTGGTTCAAAGTTCACTTAACGAGAGAGAATTAGTCTTGTTTGAAGAACTACTTAAAGATTCATTGAGATGAGCGAGAAGAGCATCATCATCCATAGGTTCAGGGAATGAATGGAGAAGGATGGCTTCGTCAGAAAGATTATAAATGTCTGCGAAAATGATAAGTCAGGCAAAGAAAAGTAAATGGCAAAGTAGAAATGGAGAAAAAAGGAGGGTGTTATACCGTAAAGTTGCTGATTAGCACTTTGAAGTGTAGATATTTTATCTTTCTGGGAAGAAGATTCAACTCCCAATTGTTGAATTATTTCATCCTTCTTGCGAGATGTCGCAACTTCAATTTCTAGTTCTTTGATCTTCTCTTTAAGTTGAAGATTTTTCTTTTCAAGATTGTTGCGTCTTTTCTCAAGGTGTGACGCAACAACAAAGGAAGCTCTCCCAGACTATAAAGAAAGATAAAAAAATTGTTAAGATAAGGTTTATAATCGAAATTACAGAAAAATAAAGAAATATGAACATACCAAAGCACTGAGTGCATTTAAGAGACTGGGAGACATTGTTCGAGAAACTCCGCGAAATGAATCATTATCCTCTAGCAGGGGAGCATCGCAAATATTAGCGAGAGCTTCGCAAGTAGCAGATAAATGATCATCTCCCAATCCTTGCATAGAATCGGAGAAGACACTAGACAATTGCGCCATAGCAGAAGCAACCGAATGATTCTCCTTTGCAGAAGAAGTATCAATTTCATTTTCATCTTCGTCGAACTCTCATTTGGTTTGGGAACTAGAACGAGAAGAGGGATGGATTTTCCGTTTTTAGAAGATGGAGCAGAGAAGATTTATCCTTGGGAAGAGTGATTTTATTCTTGCCTTTAACCTTCGCAGCATCGGGAATGTTAATTTCTTCAACGACCTTCGCACACGAATGAAGATAAGAAACAGAGGCAACAATATTGTTAAAAATAACAAAAGAAAGTATTTCTTACTTCATCCATGATTGATCGGAGTATCGCCAGAGTACTCGCCTTTGGACGTCTTTCATAACTCTTTTTCAATTTGGCAATCTGAAAATTTTACAAGTCTAATCTAATAAATATAAGAGGAAGGAAATATCGTAAAAGCAAATCTGAAATAGGAAATATACCTCTTTTGCCTTCTCGGGCCACTTAAATTCCCAAGGATGATAGTTTGCGAGATTCGCAGGGAGTGTATGAGAGCCTGCAATATAAGGTCCGCTCAAAAATAGAGGAACAACCCACCATTTCTCATCTTTGGAGTACCGAGGAACATTATTTTTGCCCGAGTGCCAGTCAATATCTTGCATAAGCAACTTATCACTGGAAATATTATCTTTTCTCTTCAATCGAGCACCCCAGCGAGATTTATCATTTCTCATATTTATTACTTCATAATTTGCAAAAACGTTTTCTACAATATATTTCTCAGCGTCTATTTCTAAACCCGCGAATCTAGGATCTTTGACATCATCAGGATATAAAGATCCCTTACCGGCACCACGATTGGCGAATTCAAGCATTAGACGGATGCAATCACCACTTAGTTGATAAATAGCTCGCGAGAATTTCTCATGAGCAAGAATTTCATAGAATAAAGGTATCTCGGGATTGTAGAGAGGAATGGGAAGGCCTGCGAGGATTTTACCTAGCGAGATTATGATCTTCTGATCATTACATTGATGATCAGAAAACAACTTTGCAGAAAGTATAGATGAAGATTCTTGATCAGGAATGGTTGATAGGATGAAGCCCTTCTCTTGCAAATTCTTTTGAGTTTCATTAAAAAGGGGTTTATATGTACGACCAAGTGAAGCCATTTTTAGGGTATGGGAATGATTAGAAAGTTGAAGATCAAAAGAAAGAAAGAAGGGAAGATTTACAGCAGCAGAAACGCAGATTGCGGAGGAAAAGAAGTTGCAGAGGGAAAATAAAAGAGAAGAAGAGAAGGGTGAGAAAACTATATATAGAGGGAAGAATCCTCGAGAAAACAAATGCACTTAATGCGAGATGGGACGTGAATGGTCAAGAATAAACGGTTGAAAGAGACGTGTCAAGAAAAGAGTGGAAGAAGAAACACCTGTAATAAATTCCGTACGCGAGTGAAACAGATAAAGATGAACAATTGCGAGATAAAGATGAGCAATTGCGGCATTTTAAAATATTGGTTCTCATGACATTCTCTCCTTCGCAGAAAAGACATGAGAAGAGGCAAGATGTAGGATCATAATATCGCGACATCAATACCTCGCGAGATTAATAAATGACGACATTGCGAGGGAGTCGCAGGGAAGTAAAATAAATGACGCAATGAATGACGACAGCCAGAACACGAGGAAGATATGAAGACTCAGCGAAATTTAGGAGTGTCGCGAAATCGTATACTTGTACACTTGCGATATCTCGCAAGCCATTCCCGAAAATAAAGGACAGCTTAGCTGTCATCCACTGTGTACTACCCTATATAAAGGGTTGAGTCAGTCTGTTGTGGGGGAGTTCTTTTTGAATTGTTAAGCAAGTCTTTAGAAGAGAGAAAGTTTAAGAGTGATTGTAATTCTACTACTCATTTCTATTTCATATTGTAAGGATTCAAGTATTCAATCAATAGAAATCATAATCATTCATCTTAAAATGACTTAATTGTGTACATTCTAGTGAGGGGTGTAGTGTAGGATTTCATGCAACTACAGAAGCTAAATGCATTCATCAAGGAGTTTATAAAGATACAAGATAACCCCTATAATATTCCACATCCGCACTCCCCACAAAGATTTGGCAATTAAGCACAAGTTCAATTAAGAACTCTCCCCCATAATATGTCATTCCCGAAAGAACAACAAGAGCGACCTTAATTTCAAAAGAAAAGAAGGATTTCTTTGGACATAACAAATCACATACGAATATGAATTTGAATCCAAAATACTCAATTAAATTAACCACAAGAGAACCCATGATTAATTTAATCGGAAATATACAATCAAATTTACCACAAAAAAGTGATTAATTTAATTGGCCATGCTCGACATAAGAGAACTTACGGAGCTACGGCTAAGTTATTCATAAGAAAATGATCAACTTAGTTGATTAAGCTCAAACATAAGAAACCTTACGGAACAACACAGTATATACATAAAATATGGATCAGGGAAGATCAATACTGCGGAATACACAAGGATTCATTTTATTTTCCATCACTATTCGCACAATGACATACAATAGACATAATCCTCGTAAACAAAAGATTTTAACCTATCTTCCATCAATAAATGACATAATAGGCTTAACTTTTGTATTGTCAAAAGTTCATTCCTTCTTTTACCAATACATGCATATCGACATATGAAAGACTTAACTTTTGACAAGGTATGGGACAATCATAGTTCACGGACGCAAACACACATATCCCATAAAAAATTGCAATATATAAAACCATAAAGATTAATACTGCAAAAATCATCTTCCAAACAGTTTTAGAATTTAAACCACTAAACCTAAAAACACGAAGATGAAAACGTTGGACATAGCTATGTGTAATCATAATAATGTCTATTCCAAACTCTAGTTATTCTTCTAAATAAAACAAGAAAATAGAAGATTTACTAGGCGTTAAGACCTTTGAAGAATTCTTTATCGTCCCCGAACTCCTTGTCGTCAATAGCCATTGGGACATAAGGTTCATGAAGATATGAGTTAATATCAATAAACCTTCTTGGTCGATGTCGAACTGGGGCCTTCGAATCTCATGAGTCTTAAACACAAAAGCCTTTATTTGTTGAATCTCCTTTTGCATCTCCTTCAACACTTCAAGAACATCAGAAAACTTCTGAGAATTTGAAGGAACATCTCTAGGCTTCCTCACATTCCTTCTTTTTCTTCTCAATGTCGGAGCTAACAGAGATTTCTCTTTTCCCTTCATGATTAATATCTTAACAATCATATTAACATCCTTCCCATCAGAAGACATGGTACTTGGAGCATCCATAAGCGTATGGGTTTGTGCGAGGAAATCACAATCTCAACAAGTGGTCTTAAGATAAAAAGAAGTTTCAAGGAAGGAAAAAGAATGTAGGGTTAACCTTTAACAGGTTCGTGCACGCACAATTCTGACCCCTAAAGAGAGTAGAATTATCGAGAATAACCCTCCTTTATTGATAGACAAGGATTCCAAAAAATCAAACTAAGAAAAGAAGAGAACAACCTTTTCCTAAAGCCTGAGAGGTACATAATCTTGTCTCTTTTGATCAGGCACATGAGACAAGATTTCCAGATCAACACAATCAAGTTGTGTTGCGGTGAACAATAATTTGTCCACCATTTTCCTCTTGAGAGGAATCCACAGACCTCTGTCTAACAAAACGACTTGACCATACTTTCTTCTCTAATGGTATTATTTTATCCTTGGAAACTAACTTCTTAGACGAAGATAAAATCCTACATACCTCAGCGGTCTTCTGAGCAAGTTTAAGCTTATTTGTTAATTGGTCTGCTCTTCGTTGAAGTTTGTTGACGTTCCTCAATTGGTGTTTGTACTTGTAACACTTTGAAAGTTCATGACCCTTTAGAGAACAATATGAGCACGTCAAACTTGGATAAAAATCAGGCCTCTGGTATGTGCAAGCAGCTAGACACATGGTGGAACCTGAAACATTACATATAGAGTTTCCAAGGAATGGGTCAATTTTTTCTTCCAGATTGGTTGGGTTTTCTTCTGAAAGAATATCAAGATTGATGTATGTATTGCTACAATTATCAAAATCAATATTTTCACCAAGAAGTGCAACACTCGATTTCTCGTCTTCATTAGAATCGTAGCTATCGGACATTTCATCAAGAGTTGCAGCAAGACCTTTGTTCCCAGTGTATTTTCTACGATTTGGGCACTCGTTTTCAAAATGACCAAATCCCTTACACTTAAAGCACTGAGGCATATCCTCGTCATCAGTTTCATCTGTGTCCCTGTTTTTAGAAGGAATACGATTATGAGGTTTGACTGATGTTTTAGGCTTATCTCTGGAGAACCATTTACTTCTCTTCAACAAAAGGTCCCTAAACTGTCTTGTGATCATCGAGACCGATTTGTCAAGATCTTCATCTGATGAATCAGTCTCAGAGTGATCATCTTCAGAGATATACACTTTTTTACTTTTATCAAGTAATTTTGTGTCTTTTAGTGCTTTGAACACAACATCCTTAGATTTGGATGAATGCTCGTGATCAAAGATCTTAAGCTTCCCAGCCAGCGTATTTCTGGAGAGTTTATCAAGGTTATTTCCCTCTACGATGGCATGCTTCTTAGAGTCGTATCTACATGGCAGCGATCTGAGAATTTTCATCACAATATCCTTTTCAGGAATAGTCTTACCCAATGCAAAAGATGCATTAACAATTTCAGACACTTTGTGATTAAACTCATCAAATGTATCTTCATCTTCCATACGAAGGTTTTCCTAATCAGAATTAAGGTTTTGAACAGTGTATTCAAAATTTCTCTCCAAGGCCGATTACTAGTCGAGTAATCGCTACAGGCTGTATGACCGAGGCGATTTCTGATTCCAAGCCATTCCTAATTTTTAGCGATTAAGGCGGACGATTTTTCTGATTTAGACCGACTTTTGAGCAAAACGAGTGAACGATTTTTCCGAGTTGGCCTTGCATACACTAAAATTAGAAAAGAAAATTTTTGTAACCCCTCAGATGAGAGTTATAAAATTGAAAAACCTCTAAATACATGATAAATATGTTCAATATAACAGTATTACACACTTAATTACACAATGGTATAAATTTTTTCATTTTAATTAGGTAAAAATCATGACTAATGAGCAGCAATATATAAGTTATTAATAATAGATTCCAAGTATTAGACCGAGTTTTGGTGATTTCCAAGTCCGAACTTTGTAGTTGCAGGAAATCCTACACTACACCCCTCACAAGAATCTATATAATCAAATCATTTTTAGGATGAGTAATTGTAATTTTTATTGATTAAACTCTTAAAATGCTTACAAGATGAAATGGAAATCAATTAAAGAATTACAATCACTCTAAACTTTCTCTCTCTTAATGACTTGCCCAACACTCGAAAAAGATCCCCCTTTCAACAGACTTGTTCAACTCTTTATATAGGGTAGTACATAGTGGATGACAGCTAAGCTGTCCTTTATTTTCGGGAATGACTTGCGAAATATCGCAAGTTTACAAATATATAATCTCGCAGCTCTTCTAGATCTCGCTAGGTCTTCACATCTTTCTCGTGTTTTGGCTGTCGTCATTTATATTACTTATCTGCGATACCTTCGCAATGCTGTCGTTTATTGATCTCGCGAGGTATTGTAGTCGCGATATTCTGATCCTACATCTTGCCTCTTCTCATGTCTTTTCTGCGAAGAAGAGAATGTCATGAGAATTAGTATTTTTGAAATGCCGCAACTGTTCATCTTTATCTGTTTATTGATATGACCTCGTACTTTTATACAAAATTTATTACACGTGTTTCTCCTTCCACTCTTTTCTTGACACGTCTCTTTCAACCGTTTATTCTTGACCATTCACGTCTCTTCTCGCATTAAATGCATTTATCTTCTCGAGAACTCTTCTCTATATATAGTTTTCTCACCCTCCTCTTCTTCTTTTTTACTTTCTCTCTGCAATTTTTCTTCAATTCTCCTCCTCCGCAATTTACGTTTACACTCCTGTAAATCTTCTTTTTCTTCTTTCTCTTGATCTTCAATTCTCTATTCATTCCCATATCCTGAGAATGGCTCTACCTGGTCGTAGATACGAAACCCTTTTGGGTGAGACTCAAAAGAATTTACAAGAGAAGGGTTTCACCTTATCCACCATTCCCAATCAAGAATCTTCATCTATTAAATGCAAAATTGTTTACTGATCATCATTGTGATGATCAGAAAATCATAATTTCACTAGGTCAGCTCCTCGCAGGTCTTCCCATTCCTCTCTATAATCCCGACTTGCCCTTGTTCTATGAAATTCTTTCTCATGAGAATTTCTCGCGAGCTATCTTTCAATTAAGTGGGGATTGCATCCGTTTAATGCTTGAATTCGCCAATCGCGGCGCTGGTAAGGGATCTCTATATCCTGATGAAGTCAGAGATCCTAAATTCGCAAACTTGGAGATAGTTGTTGAAAAGTATTCAGTAGAAAACTTTTTGAAAATTATGAAGTGATAAATATGAAGAATGATAGGTCTCATCTGGGGTGCACGGTTGAAAAGAAAAGAGAACATTCCCAGCGACAAGATACTTATGCAAGATATCGATTGGCACTCCGGCAAGAACAATGTTCCTCGCCATTCCAAAGACGACAAATGGTGTGTCTTTCCGTTATTTTTGAACGGACCTTACATTTCGAGTTCCAATGTACTCCTGCGAACCTCGCAAACTATCATCCACGGGTATTTAATTGGCCAGGGAAAGCAAAAGAGGTATATTTCCTAACCTTCACTTGCTTTGCAATCTTCACTTCCTCTTATATCTAATCTTGCGAACTTTTTAGATCACCAAGGCGAGAAAAAGTTACGAAAGGAATCCAAAGGCGAGTACTCTGGCGATACTCCGTTCAATCACAGATGAAGTAAGAAACATTTTCTTTTGCTATTTTTAACAATATTGTTGCCTCTGTTTCTTATCTTCATTCGTGTGTGAAGATTGGCGTTGAAGTTAGGAGAAGAAACTTCAGGCTGCGAAGGCCAAAGGAAAGGGTAAAGGTTCTCTTCGCAAGGGGAAATCCACTGCCCCATCTTCTAAAAAACGGAAGATTCACTCTTCTTCTCGCTCAAAGTCCTCTATCCAGCGATAGTTCTGATGAGGATGATGACGAAGTTGATGTTCCTTTTGCGAAGGAGGATCATCTAACTAAATCCCCTATGGCACTACTGTCTAATATCTTCTCAGATTCCATGCAAGTAATTGGAGATGATCACCTTTCTAGTACATGCGAAGCTCTCGCAAATATCTGTGATGCTTCCTTGCTAGAGGGTAACGATTCTCTCCATGGGGTTTCCAAATCAGTGACTCCCAGCTTCTTAAATGCACTTGGTACCTTGGTACCTTGGTACGTCTGTATTTCTTTATTTCTTCATAATTTTGATTTTAAATCATATCTTGATAATTTCTTTATCTTTCTTTGTAGTCTGGGAGAGCTTCCTTTGTTGTTGCCTCAGATCTTGAGAAAAGACGCAACACTCTTGAAAAGAAATATCTTCAACTTCGCAAGAAGTGTAGTTGCAGGAAAACCTACACTACACCCCTCACTCGAATTTGCTTAATCAATCCATTTGAAGATGAATAATAATGTGTTTTATTAATTGTTTTCTTGAAAGGTTTACAAAGAAATGTAGAACAGAGCTAAATAAATTACAATCACTCTTGATTTTCTCTCTCCTAATGACTTGCTTAACAATTCAAAAAAGACCTCTTCACAACAGACTTACTCGACCCTTTATATAGGGTATTACATAGTGGATGACAGCTAAGCTGTCCTTTATTTTCGGAATCGACTCGCGAATCCTCGCGAATGTGTAACTGCTTGTCCTCGCGACACTCCTAAATCTTGCCAAGTCTTCACACTTTCCTCATGTTCTGACTGTCGTCATCTATTACGTCATTTATTTACCTCCATGCGATTCCTTCGCGACGCAGTCGTTTATTAATCTCGCGAAGTATTGGAGTTGCGATATTCTGATCCTACATCTTGCCTCTTCTCATGTATTCTCTGCGAAGAAGAGAATGTCATGAGAACAATATTTTAGAATGCCGCAACCGCTCATCTTTACCTCGCCATTGTTCATTTTTGCTCGTTTTATTCATGTACGGAATTTATTACAGGTGTTTCTTCTTCCACTCTTTTCTTGACACGTCTCTTTCAACTACTTATTCTTAACCATTCACGTCCCATCTCGCATTAAATGCGTTTATATTCCCGAAGATTCTTTCTCTCTATAAATAGTTTTCCCACTCCTTTCTCCTTCTTTTTTACTTTCCTTCTGCAAATTTTCTTTAATTCTCTCTCTCCTTCCGCAATTTGCGCTTCTGCTACCATAATTCTTCTACTTCTTTCTCATTCTTTTGATCTGCAATCATCCATTCCCATACTAATGGCTTCACTTGGTCGTTCATACACTCCTCTTTTTATTGATGTTCAAAAGAAGTTACAGGAAAAGGGTTTCACTTTATCAACTATTCCCGATCATGGATCTTCATCTATTCTTTCTGCAAAACTGTTTTCTGATCATCAATGTGATGATCATAAAATCATAATCTCACTGGGTCAACTCCTCGCAGGACTCCCCATTCCTTTGTACAACCCCGAGTTGCCATTATTCTATGAAATTCTTGCTCATGAGAAATTCTCGCGAGTTGTCTATCAATTGAGTGGCGACTGCATCCGTTTAATGCTTGAATTCGCCCATCGTGGCGCTGGTAAAGGATCTTTATATCCTGATAATATTAGGGATCCTAGGTTTGTAGATTTACAAATAGTTACTGAGAAGTATACCGTGGATAATTTCTTTGCAAATTACTCTGTTATAAATATGAGAAATGATAAGTCTCGCTGGGGTGCTCGTCTGAAAAAGAATGATAACGTTGATGCTGACAAAATGCTTATGCAAGATATTGATTGGCATTCGGGCAACAATAATACTCCCCGTCATTCCAAAGATGAGAAATGGTGGGTTGTTCCTTTACTTTTGAGTGGACCTTACATCGCAGGTTCATATATTCTCCCTGCACACCTCGCGAACTATCATCCTTGGGAGTTTAAGTGGCCTGAGGAATCAAATGAGGTATATTTCCTTTTTTCAATTTTGCTTTGCGATATCTTCTTCCTCTTTTATCTATTAACCTTCAAAAATTTTAGATCGCCAGAATGAGGAAGAAATATATAGAAAATCCAAAGCCAAGTATCCTGGCGATACTTCGATCGCTTACAAATGAAGTAAGAAACATTTTCTTTTGTTATTTTAAACAATATTGTTGCCTCTGTTTCTTATCTTCATGCGTATGCGAAGGTTGAAGTTGAAGAGGTCAAGCTGCGAAGGCTAAAGGCAAGGATAAAGCTACTTTGCACAAGGACAAGTCTTCGCTCCGTTTTCTAAAAACGGAAAACCCATCTCTCTTCTCATTGTAGTTCTCAAACAGGCAAGAATTTGACGAGAATGAAAATGAGGTTGGTACTTCTTCCGCGAGGGAGAATCACTCAACCACCTCTCGCTATGGCGCAATTGTCTAGCATCTTCTCCGATTCCATGCAAGGATTGGGAGACGAGCATTTAATCGCTACTTGCGAAGCTCTCGCTAAGATTTGCGATGCCCCACTGCTTGGAGGATAATGAGTCATTTCGCGGGGTTTCCCGAACAGTGACTTCTAGCTTCTTAAACGCTCTTAATGCTTTGGTATGTTTGTATCCTTTTATTTCTTTGTGACTTCAATTATAAACTCTATCTTAATCATTTCCATATTTTTCTTTGTAGTCTGGGAGAGCTTCTTTTGTTGTCGCCTCTGACCTTGAGAAAAGACACAGAAATCTTGAAAAGAGAAATTTGTAACTTAAAGATAAGATCCGAGAACTAGAGAGTGAAACTGCGACATCTCGCAAGAAGGATGAACGAATTAAACAACTGGAAGCTGAGCTTACTTCTCAACAGAATAGAGTATCTACTCTTGAAAGTGCAAATCAGAAACTTTATGGTATAGCAATCTTTACTCCTCAAATCCTTTTTATTTTATCATTTACTTTTCTTTGCCTGACTTACTATTTTCAGACATATATAATCTCTCGAAGAATCCATTCTTCTCCATTCATTTCGAGCCCATGGATGATGATGTCCTTCTTACTCATCTCAATGAATCTCTAAGTAGTTCTTCAAATAAGACTAACCTTCTTTCATTAAAGGATCTTCAATCCAAATATCATCTCTTAGAGATTGAGCATAGGGCTAGTTTAAGTTTAGCTAATCAATTTAAACGAATGTACCTTGATTCCAAGAAGAAAGCCAAAACCTTAAGGAAGAAAGTTAGTGATCTCATAGATGAGAAAGACCGCATTACTAACAGAGGTGCGCAGGCATTAGCAAAATTTCAAAAATCTCTCCTTGATGTGCAAGTTGAGCGAGATGAACTCCTTCGTCAAAATACCATACTTAGCGAGCGAGAAGACCAAATTCGTTCACTTTTTGTCATAAATAATGATGATGAGTTTGCCTGGGCTGCGAAGGTTCTAGATAATGCTAGAAATAACTTAGGTGTCGATGTTAGTCTTCGCGTCGAGCAAACTACCTTAATCAAGGATATGATCTTTGAAAGAGAAGGTTGTTTATTATACTTCTTTACTTTTCTGTTTCTTTTTCTTTTTGTACTATTATCATTAATTCATTTTCTCATGTTTTTAATCGAAAAGAGATTTGAGACAAGGATTGGAGAGCTTGAAATCGAAAAAGAACGACTCGCAATGGATCTTTCTCTTCGTGAGAATAGATATTCTAAATTGAAGCAGCAATTCCAAACTACAGTGGCGAATTTTAATAATGATGTTGTTCGTTTTCGCAATCAAGCTATGGAAATAGTTTGTAACGACCACAACATTCCTCTTCATTCATATCCTTTTCTTCTTTGAAGAAGTTCCCGAGAACTTGCCTGTCTCAGATGTTTCTGATAGTGAAGCTAATGAAGAACAAGAATCTGGCGACGAGAGTGATGGAACCAAAGAATCAGATCAAGAAGAAGAACCAGCAAAGAAATAACTTCTTTTTCTTCTTTCATTTCTTGTAGTATCTGTATACATAGATCTTTGTTAATCTTCCATTTCTGTAACTCCTTATTATAAATTTCTTTGACTATTGAATGTGAATTTCAACTTTTGCTCCCTTTGTTCAGATATATCAATCAAACAACCCTTCTTTGTAATTATAACTTCACACTTGCCTCTGTCCATAAGATATAATCAACTTTGCGAGTTACATAAAATATAATCAACTTTGCGAGTTACATAAAATATAATCAACTTTGCGAGTTATATAAAATATAATCAACTTTGTGAATTAATTATTCTCGCGAGATATAAATTATTATTATTATTATTTTTTTATTTTTATTTTTGCACTTTATCACTGCGACAAGTTCGCAAGATATCTTCATGGATTAAGAAATCTTGCCTTATCATTATTTGTGTGGTCTTATTTTTCCTTCCTAAGTAAAGGTCTTATTTTGCCACCCCTCATTGCGACAAGATCGCAGGCCGTCTTTACATTTTCATGTAATAACCCATTGACCTTGTCTTATCATTTCTTAAGTATTTTTGCCTCTGCAGGACATTATATTTGCGACAATATGACAGGTTTAAATGTTCTTGCGACCATAAAATCCCGTGATATTGTCGTCTTTGCGACGAAATCGCAGGACGTTCTTACACTTTCATGTAAAAACCCATTGATCTCGTCTTACCCTCGCGTTAGTATTATTGCCTCTGCAGGATCATTGCACAAATATGACAAGCCTAAATTCTCTTGCGAAAATAAAGCCTCATGACATTTGCGTCTTTTGACACTTATCAGCTCCCTAATGGAGGGTGCCGCCCTTATCTTCTCCTGGTTGCCCCTTCAAGGAGGCGTACATCGGCCATACAAGACTAGCTCCTCCCATCCGGTCTTAACAAAGAAGCGAGTTGTTTTCGCAGCCTCTTATCCCTTATACCTATAGGGCTTATGGTTACGAGGCTGCACCCTAAGTGGAGTTTTCTTGGGACGAGTGCAAAGCATGTGCCAAGACTTGTCAAGAGTGGTAAGGAAGTTCCATGCTCCCCGCACTCTTGACTCAACCGTGTACCTCGGCGCCTTGGTCATACACTGACTCCTTGGAAGAGACCCTCGGGCGTCCAACCAGGGTATAACCTTATATATATAGTTGGAAATCCAAGGTATCTCCCCCGGATAGGCTTTCATGGGCCCCAAATTTCCATGACTCAGGTTCCAGGAGCGGTGTAACCTTTTCCCTGAGCCATGTCAAGAGATACCCCCTTATATGAAGTACTTTAGGTCTTACATTTGCCTCTTACGAAATATCATTCGCGAACTAGGGTGTACGCCATAAAGGTTCGTCCCATTCACTCACTCATTCATGTTATCAATTTATTCGATCATTCATTTTTGACTTTTGTTAATTTGTATGCGAAGCTATCGCACAGTCTCATTTCATTTATTCAATAGATTTTTATACATTCTTCACGGCGATATTTTCGCGCAACTTTTCTGCAACTATCACCTCTGCTTCCTGTCCTTATCATGCTTTCATCACTAAATTGGTATCTTTTCTCGCAACTATTCATTTTTTACACCTTTTACTCCTACTTCCTTCTGCCTCCGCGTCAGTCAAACTTTTCAATGTCTCCTTTTCATCATGATATTCAATTGTTTTCATACATTCACTTCGCAACATCTCTTCTTCCTTTATTTCTATGGTATCTACCATTAGCCTTTCTTTTCTTTGTTCATCCTTTACATTCTTCCTCCAACCTTTCTTTTTTGCCATTCTCTCTTCGCAGCTCTCTACATCGATCTCATAATATTTTTGCCCTTCCTTCCAATCTCCTTTTATAATTCCGACACCGCTAGGATGTGGAAACTTTATACACTGATGGTATGTCGATGCTACCCCAGAATTTCATGCAACCATGGTCTTCCAATCAAAGCATTGTAGGGAGATTTCCACATCAACCACTTGAGAACAAAATATTAGTTAATAACCCCTGCAAGGGTATCCTCATGTGCACTTCTCCTTTGGGCTTGTTCGCGGTACCATTAAAACCATATATTTTGTATGTTGAAGGGATCAAATCTTCATCTTTTCCTCCCATAGTTTTGTAAGTATGGTAGAAAAGAATGTTGACTGAACTGCCAGTATCAATCAATATTCTATTGATTGCCCAACAATTTTCCGCTTCATCATCTTCGCCATCAATAGGTTTTGGATTAATTTCCAGCTTCACAACCAATGGGCTATCATGTATTTCTTTTCCTTTGGGTACTTCTTCAGCCGAGAAAGAAATAATCTGCAGTTGCCACTCTTTTAACTGCGATGTCTTCGCAACATTCATCACTTCTTTATCATCAGCATCCCTCGCAAAAACTCTACTAAGTACATTGTCATGAAAATCTTCGATTGTGCGGTATGAATGTACAATGGAATTGCAAAACAAATTTTTAGCCTTTGCCCCAACTTCTATAACAAATGTTTCTTTTCCCTTGCATCTTAGGTGGTGGTGGTAAATGTTGAACTTTCTCTTCTTCTTTAAAAAGTGATTCAACTTTCCTTGATCAATCATTCTTAGGATAATTCTCTTGATGTTTCTGCGTAGTCATTCGTTAGGTGCCCATGAAAGCGGTGGTAAGAAGAGAACTCGTGACTTCTATCTCCAGGTGGTGGTTCACTTCCCATGTTCCATGGTGCGGGTATGTTTTCCATCAAAAGTATTGCTTCCCATATTTTTTCCACACCATTTTGGCATTCAATGGCGGCATTTTAATTTCCTCCCACACTACTCGTGACTTGGCTGTCCTCTATGATAATTCCCGCCTCGGCATTGAAACCGGTCGCCAGAGTAGAGTTGGATTTTTCTAATTTGACACATTGATAATTCCTTCAAGTTGGTTTTTCAAAAATATGTTTAGCGTGTTCTTCTTCACATAACTTTTGACAAGCATTATTTTCTTATTGTGAACGTTTCTCTTGAGAAAGAGTTCGATTCTCATACGATAAAGTTCCAACTCCAAATTAGTTTTAGTCAAAGAATATGAGAGAGGCGAGATGTCTTCGCAACATTCATCACTTCTTTATCACTTCTTTGCATCCCTGAGGACGAGCGTTACAAAAACTCTACTAAGTACATTGTCATGAACTAAAGAAATCTTCGAGGACAAGGTGATTAGATTTTAGGTATGAATGTACAATGGAATTCAAAGGAACCTCAAAACAAATTTTAGCCTTTGCCCCAACTGTCTGCAGACGGGCGAAGGGAGAGAATAACAAATGTTTCTAGCGAGGCCTTTTCCCTATTGTTGATAAAAAAAACAAATGTTTCTTGGTAGGTGGTAAATGTTGAACTCAAAGTTAATTCGGTGTGATTTCTTTTCAACAACAAAAAAAAGCAAAATTGATTCAACTAAAGTGGTGAAGAAGACGGTAAGAGACAACAATAAGCAAACACTTTGATCAATCATTCTTAGGATAATTCTCTTGATGTTTTAAATGCATTTAAAAGAACTTTAGTAGAATCAAATTAACATATTTCCTTAGGGTGCCCATGAAAGCGGTGGTCGCAAAAGAAAGAACTTTTCAAGTCCATATTCTTCCGCTCGTTCCTTTATCAACTCAAAGATTACCACCACAACAGATTTTCCTTAAAAGATCGCTCTTCAATATCTCCAATGTACAAGGTGGTGGTTCACTTCCCATGTTCCATGGTGCGGTCATCCACTATGTATGTTTTCCATCGATAGGAGAGAGAAAGTGGAAGAGCATTTTTAAAAGTATTGCTTCCCTTTCAATGGATTAATTGAGCAAAATATTTTTTCCTATAGTCATGAAAATCTTCGATTGGCATTGCAAAACAATGGCCCACAACTACCATAACAAATGGCATTTTAATTTCCTCCCACTTTCCTTGATCAATCACTATTCTCTCATTCGTTAGGTGACTTGGGTGACTTCTATCTCAGTGGTGGTTCACTTCCATGTTCCTCTATGATGGCATTCAATGGCGGCCTCCGGCTATGATAATTACGCCTCGGCAGCTCCATAAGTCTCTTGCGAATTATGCCTTTGACCTCCATAGGTTTCTTGCGGTTGATCAAGCCTTTGAATTTTATTATTTCCGCCACGGTTGTAGAAATTTCTTTATCTTTCAAATTCTTCCGATCGCGACTTCCCATAGCTACCAATTTTGGTTGTTTATCATCTACCACTCTCTCTTGTTGCCCTTGCGAGGTGCTCGCCACCGTTTGTATTAACTGGGTAACAGACTTGCATTCGCAAAGCACTTGAATTTGTATTCGCAATCGGGTACGATTCTACTTCATTTTGCCTTTCCTCCAAAGCAATATATTCCTCTTGCAATTCTCTCAATTCGGTCATCGTGATCGTATTCTTGACTCGAAAACTTGAACATATAATAAGTTGGTTGCGAACATAGCATTTATGAATGATAGTATGAGATATCTTTCATCAACCCGTCCCGCCATTTCGCTACACATTGTCTTCCATCTTCTTGTCGGATGTCTCAAGCTCTCGCCAACTCTTTGTTTTAGCCCAAATACATCTTCAATGCCCGGTCGCGAAGAGTTGTTGCTTATATACGCCCCCAAGAATATAGCTTTGTAAATGATTGAATGATGTGATTGTATTCCTTGGTAAACCCTCAAACCATTTCAACGCTTCTCCCGTTAAACTCGACGCAAAGTATTTGCACAATATAGCATCATGGTTTTCCCACTGTAGCATACATCTCACGTAAGCCTTGATGTGTTGTACTGCACAAGTTGATCCATCAAAAATGCTAGTTAGCGCTCGTAAGTTGCATTTTGGGGGTATTCCTCCTAACTGCACTTCTAATGTAAAAGGATTTTTCGCAGCCTCCGCGATAGCTTCATCTAACTGTCTTCTCCCTCCTTCTCTTCTGCTGTTCAATATTCCTCTCATCTCTGCCAATTCTCGCAGATTTGTTCATTTGCCTTTAATTTGAATTTATCGGTCTCTTTAATTCTGCTTCTCTCCTTCTTCGTTCGTGTCTACTTTTTTGTATTCTTTCATATTCTTCGTTAATATCTCCATTGTTGCGATTCCGCTCGCGCCTCCTCTCTCGATTGTCATGATTATTTTGCCGAATCGCCTCTTCCAATTCCCGATTTTCCATTTCTGCTCTCAATCTTTATCTCTCGCGGGTTAGACGTGCTTGCTCGGTATAATGCTTTTCAATGTCATCTTCAATTTCCTTTTGTTTCCTTTGTGTTTCTCTCCCATGTAGTGTTCTTCTTCCTTCTTCCTGATTTTCTTCATTAATTGGGTTATTCTGTCCTCGAGGCTGCCTATCTTCTTGATTTCCATCATCGTGATTATTCACCAAAATATAACGATTTTCCATTAATTCTCTCTCTTTGCGACCTCCTTCACCAAGATTTAACTCTCTTTCCAAATTTTCTTCATTAACGTTTTCTGCAGGTAATGTTCTTCTCCCATTTTCTCTACTCGATCCTGATCTCGATCTGTTACTACTTCTTGATCTTCTATTTTGCACCTCCTATTTTCCATCCTCAATTCGTGGTTTTGCCTTGTTAGATTCGCGCGTTCTTCTGCTTCTAACCGCCTTTCTTCGTGTATTGTCTGTCTCAGCGCTTCTAATGCCGCAATTTCTTCATTTCCACGAGTTGTTTCTCCCATCTCTTCTCGATTTCTCTCTTCCTGTCCACTATTCATCAATTGTTGCACTTCTTCTCTTTCTTCCATAGAATCTGATCTCCATGTATGCACGCTCACCCTATCATAATCGATTATTCTGTTTAGTGCTGGTTGAACTGGTGGTTGAGTTGATGGTTGAATTGGACCTTCTTCTCCATTTCTTGCATCTATCCTTGATGGTTCACCTACTTCATTTCTTCTTTCTCCCACTAATCTTCCACTTCTCCTTACGATCGTTGGTTGTTCTGATGCATTCTTTCTCCTAGCCATTTCTCAATTTTAGTAATTTGTTAAAAATTATTCAAGATTTCTTTCTTATTACCCCTAATTCTTCCAATTCACAAGGTTGATCTTCTTCAGTCCATGTTTCTAGCACATATGTAGTTGCAGGAAAACCTACACTACACCCCTCACTCGAATTTGCTTAATCAATCCATTTGAAGATGAATAATAATGTGTTTTATTAATTGTTTTCTTGAAAGGTTTACAAAGAAATGTAGAACAGAGCTAAAGAAATTACAATCACTCTTGATTTTCTCTCTCCTAATGACTTGCTTAACAATTCAAAAAGACCTCTCCACAACAGACTTACTCGACCCTTTATATAGGGTATTACATAGTGGATGATGACTAAAGCTGTCCTTTATTTTCGGAATCGACTCGCGAATCCTCGCGAATGTGTAATCGCTTGTCCTCGCGACACTCCTAAATCTCGCCAAGTCTTCACACTTTCCTCATGTTCTGACTGTCGTCATCTATTACGTCATTTATTTACCTCCATACGATTCCTTCGCGACGCAGTCGTTTATTAATCTCGCGAAGTATTGGAGTTGCGATATTCTGATCCTACAAGAAGGATGAAGGGTTAGAAAGTGAAGCTGCGGTTCTTCGCGAAAGGGTTCAACAACTGGAAGCTGAATCTTCCACACAGAAGAATAAAATATCTAGCCTTCAAAGTGCTAATTAGCAACTCTATGGTATAAGATTCTTTTTTTTTTTTTCTTGTTTTTATTTTGTCATATATTTTTCTTTATCTGACATATCATTTTCGCAGAGATTTATAATCTTTCTGATGAAGCCATCCTTCTTCACTCATTTCCCGAGCCTATGGATAGTGATGCTCTTCTTACTCATCTCAACGAATCTTTAAACAGTTCTTTGAATAACAATATTAGATCTCTTCCACTAAACGAACTTCAAACCAAATTTCACCTCTTAGAAATTGATCATAAATCTAGTTTAGGTTTAGCCAACCGATTTAACCGTCTATACCTTAGTTCCCACGAGAAAACTAATATTTTAAGGAAGAAAATTAGTAACCTTATAGATGACAAAGATCGCATTACTAATCGAGGTGCCCAAGCATTAGCTAGATTTCAAAAAACTCTTCTTGAAGTCCAAGTTGAACGGGATGAATCTCTTCGCTAAAATGCCATACTTAACGAGAGAGAGAATCAAATTCGTTCTCTTCTTCTCATAAATAGTGACGATGAATTCGCTTGGGCTGCGAAAGTTCTAGATAATGCTAGAAATAACTTAGGTGTTAACGTTAGCCTTCACGCTGAGCATACTGCCTTGATTAAAGATATGATTTCTGACAGAGAAGGTGGTTAACTGTTCTTCTTTACTTTACCGCTTTTTTTTTTGTGAAATTACTATTAAGTTATTACTAATTCATTGTCATTTGTTTGCAGAAGCTGAGAAGAGGTTTCAGGCAAGAATTAAAGAACTTGAATCTGAGAAAGCACAACTTGCAAAGGACTTCTCTCTTCGCAATGACAAGTATTCCAAGTTGAAGAAGCAACTACAAACTTCTGTAGAGAATTTCCAGAATGATGCTGTCCGCTTTCGCAATCAAACTATTAGAACAGTCTGCGACGACCACAATATTCCTCTTTCATCATATCCTTGTCTTCTTGATGAGATTCCTGAAAATATTCCTTCCTTGGATGTCTCTGATAGTGATGCTAGCGAAGAAGAGGAGTTCGATGAAGAGTCGATGAAAAGAAGAATGAACTAAGAAATAGCTCCATTTTCTTCTTTCTTTTCTTGTAATATCTGTACATTTATCCTTTTAGTCTTCCATTTTTGTAACTTCTTATTGTAAATCTCTTGGATCTTCAAATACAAGTTCTACTTTGTTGTCTTTTTCCGCACATGTTAAAAGAACAATTCTTTCTTGCAATACTGATTAATCAATATTATGGGTGCATAAATCTATCATATGAAAATAAATAACAAGTTTATATCCTATTCATTCCCATATTTGCCTCTGTTATTTGTTTTCAAATGAGAGATTTTAGTTGAGAACCTTTAAGTAATAATATGCCTCAGTTTCATAACTGTTGCTGCTTAGTCTTCACAAGCAAATTTTTCCTGATTGTCTCCATGTGTACACTCGCAAGCTTATTTGTTTTGCATATAATCATTTTTGCAATCTTATTTGCTTACTCATTTTCTTGTGTGGTCTTATTTTGCCTTCCTAGTTAAAGGTCTTATTCCGCCACCCCTCATCATTGCGACAAAATCGCAGGACGTCTTTACATTTTCATGTAATGACCCATTGATCTTTCCTTATCATGTCTTTAGTATTGTTGCCTCTGCAGGATAATTGTATTGCGATAATATGATAGGCCTAAATTTTCTTGCGAAAATAAAGCCCCATGACATTGTCGTCTTGCGACGAAATCACAGGACGTCTTTACACTTTCATGTAAAGACCCATTGATCTCGTCTTATCCTCGAGTTAGTATTATTGCCTCTTCAGGATCATCGCACAAATATGACAAGCCTTAATTTTCTTGCGAAAATTGAGCCCCATGACATTTGCGTCTTAAGACACTTATCAGCTCCCTAATGGAGGGTGCCGCCCTTATCATCTCCCTGGTTGCCCCTTCAAGGAGGCATACATCGGCTATACAAGACTAGCTCCTCCCATCCGGTCTTAACAACAACTAGTTGTTTTCGCAGCCTCTTATACCTTATACCTATAGGGCTTATGGTTACGAGACTGCACCCTAAGTGGAGTTTTCTTCGGGCCGAGTGCAGCATGTGCCAAGACTTGACAAGAATGGCCGAGACACTTCAAATTCCCCAGGCACTCTTGGCTCAACCGTGTACCTCAGCGCCTTGGTCATACACTGACTCCTTGGAAGAGACCCTCGGTCGTCCAACCAGGGTATAACCTTATATAGTTGGAAATCCAAGGTATCTCTCCCGGATGGGCTTTATTGACCCCAAATCTCTATGACTCAGGTTCCAGGGGCGGTGTAACCTTTTCCCTGAGCCATGTAAGGAGATACCCCCTTATATGACGCACTTTAGGTCTTACATTAGCCTCTTGAGAAATTTCATTCGCGAACTAAGGTGTACGCCATAAAGGTTCGTCCCATTCGTATATATCATTGATTTTTGATTATTTCTTCTCATTATCTTTGCGAAATTATCGCATAGTCTTGCTTTGTTTGCTGTGATCTCGCTGTAATAACTAGATTTTCATATATTCTGTCTCGCGAGACTTTCGCGTACTCCTTCTTCGATCGTCATATTCTTTGTACTTTCGACATGTCTTTTTCACTCAAAACAATTTTTTTTTTTTTTTTACACAAATCTAAAATCAATTATTCATTTCTTACACTTCTTACTTCTGTTGCTCTCTGCTTCATCATTTAAATTTCCTGATATTTCCTTCCCTTTTGCGAAACCATCGCAATTTCCAACTGTCTTCAGGCATTAGTTTCGCAATGTATCTTCATCTCTAACTTCTATTGCGTCCACCATCAGTCTTTCCCTTCTTTGTGCTTCTTTGATATTCTGCTTCCAGTTCTTCTTTTGAGCATCCCTTTCCTCGCAAGATTCCACATCAACTTCATAGCACTTTTGTCCCTCTGCCCAATCTCCTTTTATAACTCCAACACCACTGGGATGAGGAAATTTGATGCATTGGTGGTAAGTCGATGCTACACCCAAGATCTCATGTAACCAAGGTCGCCCAATTAATGCATTATAGGGGGACTCCACATCAACTACGCAAAACAAAATTTCAGTTGATAATCCTTTCAGTGGTATTCGCATATGAGCTTCTCCTTTAGGTTTATTGGCAGTACCATTAAAACCATAAATCTTACAAGTTGAAGGTATCGAGATCTTCGTCTTTCCCTCCCATAGTCTTGTAAGTATGGTAAAAAGGATGTTTCTGAGCTTCGAAGTATCAATTAAGATTCTATTGATTGCCCATGAATTTTATGCCTCATCATCTTCATCATCAACAGGTTTTGGGTTAATCTCCAATCTTACCACTAATGGATTTTCATGCATCTCGCTACCCTCAGGTACCTCTTCTGCGGTGAAAAAAATAATCTGCGTTTGCCATTCTTTTAGTGGCGATGTCTTCGCGATGTTCATTACTTCTCTATTGTCAGCATCTCTTGCGAAAACCCTACTGAGAACACTATCATGAAAATCTTCAATTGTCCTGTACGAGTGTATGATAGAGTTGCAGAACAAGTTTTTGGCCTTTGCTCCAACTTCTACTACAAATGTTTCTTTCCCATTTGTTGCGTTTACTCTGTGGATTTCTGGTGGTGGTGGTAATGTTGAGTCTTTTCTTCACATTTTAAGAAATGATTTAGCTTCCCTTGGTCTATCATTCTGAGGATGATTCTTTTTATGTTTCTGCAATCATTTGTTAGGTGTCCATGAAAATGGTGATAGGAACAGAATTCATGACTTCTATCACCCGGAGGCGGTTCATTCCCCATGTTCCATGGTGCAGGTATATTTTTCATCAGGATTATAGCTTCCCATATCTTCTCCACACTAGCATTCAGTGGAGGCATCTTGATTTCCTCCCATACTACCCTATGACCTCGCTGCCCTCTATGATAATTCTGCCTCTGACCTCCATAAGTTTCTTGCGGCTGATCAAGTCTTTGAATTTTGCTATTTCCGCCACGGTTATAGAAGTTTCTCTCTCTATCAAATTCTTCCTGATCGCGACTTCCCATGGCTACTAATTTTTGCTGACCATCATTCGCTATCATTTCTTGTTGACCCTGAGAGGTGCTCGCCACTGTGTTTATCAATTTAGGTAACAAACTTGCATTCGCAGCTCTTGAACTTGCATTCGCAATAGGGTATGAATCCATCTCATTTTGCTTTTCCTCTAGAGCAATGTACTCCTCTTTAAGGTCTCGCAACTCAATCATTGTGATTGTATTCTTAATTCTAAAAACCTGAATGTATAACAGATTGGTTGCGAACATAGTATTAATGAATGATAAAATGAGATATCTCTCATCCACACGACCAGCCATATCGCTACACATTGTCTTCCACCTCACGGTCAGATGTTTCAAACTTTCGCCAACCCTTTGTTTTAACCCAAATACATCTTCAATACCCGGTCGCGAGGAATTATTACTTATGTACGCCCCTAAAAATATAGCTTGTAAATGGTTGAACGATGTGATTGTGTTTCATGGTAAACCTTCAAACCACTTCAACGCTTCTCCTGTCAAACTTGATGCAAAATACTTGCACAATATAGCATCATGATTCTCCCATTGTAACATACATCTCACATAAGCTTTGATGTGTTGTATTGCACAAGTTGTTCCATCAAAAATGCTGGTTAACGCAGGTAAATTACACTTTGGGGGTATTCCTCCTAGCTGTACTTCTTGTGTAAATGGGGTTTTTGCAGCTTCCTCGATGGCCTCATCCAATTGCCTCTTTCCTCCTCCCTTTTCTTGTTCAAACATTCCTCTCATTTCGCTAATTCTCTCAAGATTTGTTCATTTACATCAGAATTTGAATCCACTGGTCTTTTTAGTTCCGCCTCTCTTCTCCTGCGTTCATGTCTACTTTGACTTTCTTGTTCATCATTCTATTCTCGTCTTTCTCTGCGATCTTCTCCTTCATTTCTTTCACGAATTCGCACACCGTTATATCTATCAATTTCTCTTCTTTGTTGCCTATCGGTTCTCCTTTGTACTCTTTCATATTCTTAATTGATATTACCATTGTTGCGATTTTGTTCTCGCCTTCTTTCTCGATTATCATGATTATTCTGGCGAATTGCTTCTTCCAATTCCTTGTTCTTCCATTCCTGTTCTTAATCTTTTCCTCTCGCAGGCTAGACGTGCTTGTTCAAAGATAGTGTCTTTCAATTTCACCTTCAATCTCTTTTTGCTTCCTCCGTGCTTCTCTCCCATGCAATATTCTTCTTCCTTCTTCTGATTTTCTTCATCAACTGGATTATTCTCGCTTTCGACCACCGCCTATTTCCTTGATTTCCATCATTTTGCCCATTTTGAAGAGTCTCGGGACGTGGGATATAACGATCTTCCATCATTTCTCTTCTCTCGCAATGTTCTATGCCTGGATTTTGCGCTTCTTCTTGATTTTCTTCATCAGCATTTTCTGTAGGTAAAATTCTCCTTCTTTCCTCTCTAACTGATCTTGAGATTGACCTTGTAGTGCTTCTCGACGTTGTATTTTGTAATCTCATGTTTTCCATCCTCAACTCATGATTTTGTCTTGTCAAATTTGCACGTTTCTCTGCCTCTAAACGTCTTTCTTCATGTATTGTTTGTCTCAACGCCTCTAATGCTGCGATCTCTTCATTTCCATGAATTATTTCTCCAATCCCTTCTCGGTCTCTCTCCTTTTGTCCATTGTTTACTAATTGTTGTTATTCCCCCCTTTCGTCCACAGAGTCTGATCTCCAAGTATGCACGCGTACTCTATCATAATCCACAGTTTTATTCGCTACTGGTTGAATTGGTGATTGAATTTGATTTTCTTCATTATTTCTTGTGTTCATTCTTGAGGATTCCCCCATTTCATTTCTCATTTCTCCAGCAAGTCTCCTACTCCTTCTAACAGTTGTTGGTTGTTCTGATGCATATCTTCTTCTAGCCATTTCTCAATTTTAGTAAGTTGTTGAAAATTATATGAAATTCCTTCCCTATTACTCCAAATTCTTTCAAATCACGGTGTCAATCTTCACTCAGTCCCTGTTTCTAGCGCCAATATGTAGTTGCAGGAAATCCTACACTACACCCCTCATAAGAATCTATATAATCAAATCATTTTTAGGATGAGTAATTGTAATTTTTATTGATTAAACTCTTAAAATGCTTACAAGATGAAATGGAAATCAGTTAAAGAATTACAATCACTCTAAACTTTCTCTCTCTTAATGACTTGCCCAACACTCGAAAAAGATCCCCCTTTCAACAGACTTGTTCAACTCTTTATATAGGGTAGTACATAGTGGATGTGACTAAATTTGTCCTTTATTTTCGAGAATGACTTGCGAAATATCGCAAGTGTACAAATATATAATCTCGCAGCTCTTCTAGATCTCGCTAGGTCTTCACATCTTTCTCGTGTTTTGGCTGTCGTCATTCATTGCGTCATTTATATTACTTATCTGCGATACCTTCGCAATGCTGTCGTCTATTGATCTCGCGAGGTATTGTAGTCGCGATATTCTGATCCTACAAACTTGTTGCTCCTCGCTCCAAGATCCCCAACCGAGTAGGTCAAAGGAACGATTTCAACTACTTTGGTTTTGAAGCCTAGCTTCCTTTTCACTGGTAATTCCTTCGAATACGGTTTCTAAGATATCCTATGCATCTTTAGACCTAGTGCAATTTGACACATGGTGCTGAAGATTTGGAGTAATGGCATGTATGATGGCATTCAAACCGTCGGAATTTTACTTTGCAGCAAGTATCTCGGCAGGGCTGTATTCACCAATGTTCTTGGGAACGTTTAAATTTCTTACTGCCATAACGGGAGCATCATAGCCATTAACAACATATACCCATGATTGAAAATCACGTGCTTGAAGAAAACTCGCATAGCAATTTTCTACCATAAGTAATTAGAGCCATCGAAGACTAGTGGTACGTTAATAGAGATAACACCTCTGTCCATAGAGTCAGATCGCTACAAACACAGACTTGTAAGGTCTTGAACGTGTTTGCCTGCTTTGATACCAATTGAAAAAGCGGGGGTACAAAAACCACACCCAATATTTCGATTAGCAATCTGTATGGACAACCTCCAATATACTTTCAAGAGAATCAACTAGATTCAATCTTAATAAAGTATATCAAAGAGTTATATCTCTCTTTCTTGATTCAATTCTTACTCAAG